>CM046723.1:51086089-51636089 GCA_025584915.1 Monochamus saltuarius
AAAAAATTTCTTTAGGTTACTTAAGTTGAAGTTGAATTGGTTTGTTAAATAATAAACAAATTTCTTTTAAAGTACTGACATATATGTTTATTTTGCTCTTAAAAATGAACCAATGCACATAAAGACATGAACCAAAAAAACAAATTATAGAAAATGAATGGTTCTTAATGAATATTGACCTTTTAAAGAAATTTGGTAACGATATTATTTCACAGGGCGTTTTAAAATTAAGGTCATGAAGCAACCTTTGAATTAACCCTGTATAATGACTAAAAGGCCAACATTTATCAAACGACTAAATACGTGGATTAAAGTTGATCATTTTATCTAAAGTTTTATAAAAAAATTATGAAAATCAGCCTAAAAACAAAAAAGTTGTGACTCTTCAAACTTTACCAAAAATTTCACTGTTGCGTTTTTTGCACCTGAGTGTATATGATTGAAAACGTTCAGAGAAAATTTTTAAAGCACGTTAATTTTAAGGCTCATGGAAGTTATCCACTTGTACGTCATCCACATGACCTGTTGGGCAGTTGTGTGCTAACTAAATAAATAATACATAAACAAATATTTGTACGTTCATATCTGAACAACTTGTACCTGTAGATGATGTCTATGTCAAATATCAAAAAGATTTGATTTATTTGGTTACTCCATTTTCTCTTAAAGGCAAAGCTAAGACTGACCAAGAAATTTTCTTGGCCACCTTTAACGGTTTTTTTCTTTTGTTATGGAGTAAGTCATTTAACCTAAACTAATCATTGAACGATCTATATAAAATTGCAGCCATTTCAGCTTCGGCTTTCGAAAATAACATAATTTAACGCTGAAGTTACCCCCCACCTAGGCCATTTAATAATTCGAGACGAGGAACCACGAGGCGGTCGTATTTATAATTTATGTGGTAATCTGGTTTGACGGACAAATAATAACAAGGAAAAATTCATTGTTAGAAGTCAATGGCCAAGGCGCAAGCCGCTGTAAATAATTTGTCTAGACTCTATCTCTCTTCCTCGGCTGTAAAAATAAACACATCACTTTCATATACTGTATAGGCAAGTGTGTATATTTAATGCACATGAAAAGGTTCCTGTTCGAGAGGTTTATAAATAGCTAATCATTGTGGCTTGTCAAATTGAGAAAACGCAATACTTAATCATGAGCATTGTTTAAAGAAAAAACGAATAGGAATTATTATTTTAACCGTCAAATTACTGCTAAATCATCAGCTTCTAAGAAAATTGAAAGATTTGATTAAAAATACGCTTCATAAAACAAAAATAGCACCGGTACTTAAAGGAATTGCAATACTTACAACTAACAAAGCAACTATAATTAATATTAATATGTAAATGCAAAATAAGCAGAATAACTTCCAGATCTTAATTCTAGTCATGTAACACTGTTAGATGTGACACAGTAAATTAACATGACATGAATACAGAACCTACATATTTGAAAGTATTTGTATTTGTATTTTGAAAAGTAACAAATTTGCGTTAGGAAAAGTTGGATTTTCCTAACTGGAGCAAGAAAAAATTTTCCGCACGCAAAAAATACATCATTATTCTTGAACTAACTGTTCATATAATGTCAACTTAAATAATATCATTATTATAGTAAGTTTTAACTGCAAATGTTTTACAAATGGTTATGGAAACCTCTTTGCATCTATTTGATGAAGTAAAAGTGAAGTTTGTATTTATATTGATCTGTCCCCCAATATTTTTGAGGTTACTTGAACTTTTTGTTGACCGGTATCCTTTATATATCCTTTTATCACGATCGCTGATTTCCATCCACCATGCCTTTTAAGTGGCGATGTTGATCATACATCAGCCAGTATCGTAGCAGACGTTCTATAGAAACAGTAGCCGATGAAATTCCCAACATTCGGCAATTTCAAAAATTCTACAATCTATAGAATTAATATCAACGCATTGTACTCTGTACCTATTGTTGTTGAATAGTAGTAACTACCTCAGTGATAACAATTATTCCCTTTTCATGACTCCAATCTTCAAATAAGCGATACGCTTATTCATATTTATCTTTGGATTTTGTCATCAATAACGATTGATTCGCGATTTTTGATGATTCTTTTATATCATCTTCCATATTATCGTTGTAAGCAGAAGATTCTGACATTTTTCATAAATTATTGACACAATAACATTAATAAAAACTAATAAACAAACTTGTATCTACATATATTAACATTCCGTCAGGATTCTTGATTCACATTTTCAATCAAAAAATTATGAAAACTATAGCTATTTGAGAACATTATTAAAAAATCATTTGTGTAACTCGTAGGAAAAGTGTATTTTCCTAACTTATTCCACAGATAGCTATTACAATATCATCAACTGAACAAAGATTTTAATATAGTGATAACAGCTCTATTAATATTTTATAACTATTTCTTAGAAACCTTGGCTATAACAAGTCTAATTCTACTACGCCAGCCAGGATCAAATTACTTGTTGCTTGGCTTGTTTCATATTTGTCAAGTCATTTTGTTTAAAAGTAGAGGTGGGTCAGTATATTAACTAAATAATGAGATAATGAGATGGAAGATAAAAAACCAGATCTGATTAAGTTTAGATAATGTTGCCTCCTATTATAAATACTGTAACAATTTCTTCTGACCCTTATTTTGCTTCGCGAGCATGAAAAAGGTTTGAGAGGTGTAAAATTTTGAATTACAGATTATGGATCCGCCCATTTCTAGAAATAATAATAGAGTAATAGTAATAGTAATGATCATCATGGTGATCATGATGAATGCGGTTTTTTATGATAATAATGATGGTAATCTGATAACCATAAAGATGATAACGATAAAGGTAATGATGTCAATAACGAGGACAATGATAATGATAGTGATAATAGTGGTAATGGTAATGATTATGATTATGATGATGATGATGGCTATTACTATGAATAATAGTAATAGAAATGTTGATTATAACGATAAAACTGCGTTAACGTTGAAAATAATTTATTGATTTTGTACAATGTAACAAATCTTTAATCAATTGCATCTATCATTTAAAAAAAATAAAGGACAAGTATGTTATTTTTATTATAATTTTATGTACTTGACTAATATTTTAGTCAGTTTCTCATTGTTATTTCACGTTTTTCCAATTTTGCTTTCATGGTTTTATTTACATCATTAATTTAGTGCCTTCTTCAAATTAAAACATTCTTCAAAACTGTGTCTTCAGAAGCATCAGCAATATCATTCAGAATTACTCATTTATCATTGTACAGAGTGATTTCATCATAACTTCAGTAATTTTAACCACATATCTAGAGAGTCTAATAAACATAGATAATGGAAAAATACCATAACAATCGGTGACACCAGTACGCTACAAATTTTTTGATGACGCATTCGAGTGTTGAAGCGAAACTGCGGTGCCACGTTGTAAGGGCGATCTACATAATAACCGCATATCATTAAAGTTCAGTACAGGAGTGATATATTTTTCTTCTAATGACAAACTTGTATCCAATCTAAAATGTCATTTTGAATACTTTTTGAGGTGTCTTTAAAAATTGTAGCAGTTTGAAGGTATTTAATACGCGATTTTGAGAATTATCGGATTCATCATGCTATACAGTAAATGACTTTGGATAAGACATATTTATTTTTTGTCACCTCTTCGTTACGTTTTAGCAAGCGGAAACAAGTTGAGGTTGTACGTTAATATGCCCAAATAATGCAAATCGCATTTGATTATGAATATGAACTTTACGATTTTCAGTCGGTAAAGAAGGTGTCTCATCCTGATTAGTACCGAATATCACCTGAAAAACAAAAAAAAAACAAACATTTTTTGTATAGGAACAGCCACATTTCAATTGTTTCTTAAATATATGTCTTTATTAAAATATTTTTTATAAATGTTTCCACGGCTCTGCTCAGCAACTTCAATGTTTAAATCAAGCTGGTGACAAAGGCGCTCTTCCACTGCTAATAATTATTTCTGGAAAGTTATTGAAATTTAGTTCGGCCCAATTTGAATTGCATTTTTATTTAAATAAATAGTAAATTTAATTATAATTATAAACTACATTGGCGACACAAACAAGAAGGAAACACACGAAATGCACCTTCCTATACAACGTGAAAATGATAACTAATGGGTAAAGGGAGAGGAGAGAAGTCAGGCCACGTTGCCCTGCTCTAGATGTAGTTTGACCCCGAGCTCCAGGCATAGGAGAACGGACCCGAACGAGCTTCGACTTATTCCGCCATTTACGCATTAAACGGGAATTTGAACTGCCAACATTTTAGCTGTGCCGATTACAGCCTGTCAACGCTGATTACTGCAGTTGAACATTTGTTATGGGACTAATCTGTTAAATTCTGATAATTTCATAATAATTACACTGCGTGTTTATAAAAATGCGAATTTAATTGTTTGTTTGTGTTATTATTTAGTGGTTCTGCAGCCTTGCAAACAAGGTTATTGACCTGAATATGGTACGTCAAGATTAGGATTGCCGGATTGTTTGTCACTGAATAGGTATGTCTCGGACTGTTTTTTGATGACAGTACTAGAATTGTTTTGTATTATTGTCGGTATTTAAATACAAAAAATGTTTCAGCCTATCTTATTAGTTTGACCTAATGAGTATTGGCTTTTGTATCTCACTATTTATGTAAATGGTTTATTATTTGTTCCGTTGGAGCCTTGCAACTTCAATATGTCTGGAAAGGGGGTTTAAATAATGATTTGAAAATATATTTTTTCGGCATTTACAATTGTTTTAATCGCGTGTTCGTGTTATACTAATTTTTTCTTAGGCAACCTGAAATTATTTAAGGGATAACTGATAAAGACCTACTTTGAAGTAACTATACTGCTGCGTGTGGTACAGTATTATTATGTTCCTAAACGTCTGCAGGTGATTTAATTTAAATAAGCGCTATTCGCTATTCATATTTATTTCCCAAGTTCTGCTCCCCAAAACTTTTGTGAAGGCAACCAGCGATAACAACTCAAAGGACTCCCTGCATTTGCATAGTATATCTTATTGGAATTCATAGTAGTATCGCTTATACTCCACAATTCCCGATGCCTGGGTCCATCTTTGATGTGGCTGGGTCTTTGTGAAGAGTTTCAAGTTGCTCCCCGAGTCGTAGGTGGCTGGGAAGTGGAAACGGCCTGCTTCAGGTGTTGCAGCCGTGGCCAGCCGCCTTTTAAACGAGCAAATAAGTGAGGAGGAACAACTCCTGATAATATTAGCATACTTCCTTCATTCGGGCGCAGCTGGCGCGCGGTTTTACTCGATTCTCTTCCACTGTAATATTGACGAATGATTTCGCTCTAAGTGAGCATTCTTGCGGGGATGTCGCCTAGATGTTGCCAATTTGAAATAAATCTGCGCGAGAACTGCAATAATCAAATTTTCCCGGGATGGGGCTTTTACATTTTTAAGGGATTCGTATTGGGCGTGCACCGTGGAATATTTCAGGGCCTGGAAGGAGAGTTGTGTGCCAAAAGGTGCCCGGGTAGTTTTCTCTCAGGAAATTTATGGAAAATATTGAGAAGGAGCTTTTAGTATTATCGGGAACCCCACGGTTTTTTGCAAATAAAACAACTTTTTTATCGATTGAAAAAGTAAACGAAGGCGAGATTCTAACCGGGTTTTTAAGTACAATATCTTTTTACTTTTGTAGTATTGCAAAGATATTTTTGCTCCAAATGACATTAAAAGCGGCTTTTTAATGACGACAGATTTAAAAGATGTATTTTTACTTAAAAAGTGGACTTTTTCATCTAAGCAGAGAAAGTTTGTTGCTATGCAATGATCCAGGTCGTAATTTAAATCAAACTGGTAATTAAATTTGACAATGACATTAGGAAAACATAAAATGATAGATTTTAAAAAACATACACCGAGCTGGTTTTATTATGGTTCAACTACAAACTACAACAGGAAATTTTTACATATTAGAAATTTTGGGCATTATGTATGTTACATGCATTTGAACTAAATAAAAAAAAGAAAAAAAATATTTGTTGATTCCTGTACAATTATTTAATAAAATTGAACTCTCTCCACTTCCCTCCTTTTTTGTAAAATTATTATTATTATTGTATTATAATATTAGTATAATACTATTATACTTTATTTTTATCTCGTTTTATTTTGTATAAATCAGTTATATTTGCGAGTTTTGTGTATCTGAAAAAATCAATTTATGATTTTGTTGACGTCAACTTAAAAAACCCTAGAAATAAAAATTTTCTTTCTTGAACATATGCTTGTAAGCTGTAAGACCTATATTTTACCTGACAATCCCAAGCATTAACATCAGTCGCAAAGATGCCATATTTGGAAAGTCAGTAACAACTAACTGAACATTTGATGATGTCAAACTTGTGAAATTTTTAAGTTACTGTCACTAAAATAATTTTTATCGTTCATTTTTCACTTTTCATGCATTTTCAATGTACAATTATATATTTATTACAACATACCAAAGCTAAAAATACCACGTACCTAAAAAGATTAGCGTCATAGTTTTTAAGCTTCGTTCGACATATCTGGTTATGAAAATGACTTGCCGATTTTTTCAATTACAGCCAGCCTATATATACCTTAAGGATATAATAGCGTAATCTCACAGAAACAATTTTCAATTGACTGACATCGCATGCCAGAAGATATTCGATATAATTACTGACCTTAATTTTTTAATTCAATAATAGGGTGAAACTGGTTTTCAGAGTGGAGAGATAACACTGAGAGTGCTATTCTGTTGGAGGAGATACGAAATTCGCAGCCTCTCGTTCTTGTTCATACTAATAATGGTAGAATACATGAAAATGTTGCTTGCTTCTACTTTTAATAGATGTGTCACATATTTCAACTGATGAACTGGTATGCTTTAGTGCTTTGGTAGACAAGATTTCCAAAATGTTGGTCATGATGCTTTGTAGAAGTTTTGACTTTATTTTATTTAACCATTATTAATAAATATATATTATCAAAACACTTTAGAAGAATATAAATTTAGTAAATGTAAACATAAGACTGAAACTATCAAGTCTTGTCTTGGTTTTGTCGTGTCTTGTTTTGTGAGATCAAGACAAGATCAAGAAAAAGTATCCCAATGGACAGATTTTGGAATCATGAGAAAGAAATACAAGTTACAGATCGAATTGATTTTTAGAAATATAGCACAACAAATTTGTATTACTGCTTATGTTATCGTATCAATTTGGTAGCTTTAGATTGTGAAATTTCAATTTTGAGAAACCATTGATCAATCAACTTTCTGATTAAAACAATATAATTTGTTGAAGTTTATTAACCAAAAATTAATTTTCATAAACAGGAAAAATGTCTCAATGATGAAAGATTATAACTGTACAATTATTGATTTGATGTTTTCTCTCTTTCCCTATTTGGCTTTTTATTGCAATATTGCAAAATTTTGAATAAGCAAAGTGGTATTCAAAATATTAACCTCAACAGGTGCAGTCATTGCATGATCTCCTTGCATAATACACATGTTCTTGCATAATTTCTAAAGTTGTAATTTTAAACAAAAATAATTGCATTATAATTATTTGTGAATTAAAGACACGTTTACAGGAAAAAAGTCACAAGAACACTTTTACTTTACGGAAACGTTGCATTCAAGAAATGAAAACTAGTTGTTAGAGGTAATTGTATGTTATCTCATAACACATGGTTTAATTACAATAGTTCTTTATGGTACAAGTGTTAAACATTATACACTAGATAATAGCCCCAGAGAAGTTGTTACTATTGTGTATAAAAAGCAGAAGAAGAGCAAGCAATAGAATGTTTTCATTATGTATCACTGTGGTTAATTGCGACAAATAGTGGTTAGTTTAAAGCAGAACTGAGTATTACTCGAATAGATTGTATATATGAGTAGTAGTCAATACGATATATATGTAAGCAGTTTCCAAGAATTGAATACTTTTATCTGACGGCGTTGAGTATTCGTATTCAGGATTCAGTACTTAAACATAGGATTTATGAATAGTGAAAGTATTATGAATGTAGGATATCCATGAATCCTGAGAATTATGATTGCTTTTATACTATATTTAGCTAAAATTGCTAAATATCAAGTTTTGAATTTCACTCCCTCTCAGAGTTATGTAACATCTAACTTAATACAATCTTAAAACGCACAAGAAACAAAACGTAGGTTGGTTACAAAATCTGCACCACAAGTAAATAAATACGTTGAATATTAATAGACAATCTACTCTTTCATTACCGGCACGGGCAGACTAAACAGAGCCCAAACTAAATAAAAATAAAAAAAATATAATTAAAACAAAAGAAATTGTTCAAAATGGGCACCATATTCTCTGTAACATACAATTACTCTTCCGAAAAATGAGATGATCGTTTATATAACGTTACATCTCAACAAAAGCCTACTACTGACTTTTTGATTTAAATTAAATGCTGCACGGGATATTATCATTATTTTTAAATTTGATCAACGGAAAAAATAGTATAATATTATAGGTACACTCCCAATAAACATCTTGTAGTGTTTCAATTTACTTGAACTCATAGTCAAAGGAGGCCAATAATAAACCCAAATCATGTTACCAAAATTTGTTATTCCAAATGAAAATAATTCCGAGATATATATTTTTTTCGAAATATTTGGTATGTAACTCCGCCTGTGTGCAGTTTTGTATACACATTTGGAAAGTGAGGATCTTGATGGTGAATTGTGTTTTGCCGCTTGCGTGTATTTGTGTCATGCTACACGTATACTTCCACCACAGCGTGCTTCCACTGTTCGCATAAGGCAGTGTTGTCAGGTGGGAAAAATTCAGTGCATGAGAATAATAGCATGAGGTTTGGAGAAAAAAACATGAGATGGCTTAATTTATCAAAGAACACCTCTTGACACAGCTTAATTTTTAATTACTTTTGTAATGCCATTTTTATTTAATTAAAAAGCATTATGTTATGCTATTTTATCATAGTATTACATTGTAAGTAGGTACTTGCAGGTACTTACTTACAAAGTTATTATCCACGTAACCTTTCTAATTTATTTTATTGTTAGGCCGGGCGAACGTTGAGGCGCAGTTGACGTTACGCAGGGTGACTCACGGGTCGTAAAATCTGTTGTTTCCAGAAAATGTAGGTACCCTTACGAAATAGAGTTAAGAATCACTGCAATACAGCGTGAATACAGCACACAGACCGCATATCCGTCGACTGTCATACCCGTGTATTCATTGCTAATTACTAGAGAGTAGTCTACATTTCAAGTACCCAAATATTGTAGATACCTACCTCTATCTATTCAATTTTGCCCTCGATTTTGCCTTTATTTCTCGGTCTTAGGTGTTTGTTTTGGTAGATTTCAAAGAGTAATTTTAATAATTTTATTATTTCTTTTTGTGTCTATTAAAAAGCATGAGATTTTGTAATCAAAATATGAGAGCATGAGATTTCCTCGGAATGCATGAATCTCATGCAAAAGTATGAGACCTGGCAACACTGGCATCAGGTGACCGGATTGAGGTCTGTAATCTGTGAGGATACCGTTTTTGTTGTGCGGCACTCGTTAGCTCTCGCCTACCATCGGCCGTTATCGGAGATTGTAGACGCCCTAAATGGACATTCAAAATTTAAAGATCTCATTCACGCCGTGTTTTATTCGTTACTCTTTCCAAATAAATTAATACACGTCAGCATTTTAAATGCAATAAAAAGACTTTGAGAAGAATAGGGCAGATATACAAATAAAATTTAGTTTTCTATTATACTACCGCGCCGCTTATACTTCGTACCTTCCCTGGGATGAAGCGGCGATTTCTACTTTCTCTGTAAAGATCCGCAATTTCCGATTCTGTATATGTTATAGGCAAACCACGAAGCTCCGGCGCTTCTAGGTTTGACTAGTCAATCCTCAGGTCTGACATAAAGTCTTAGTCAAAGCCGAAATCAAAGAAAATTTTCCGGCCTCTGACTAAAGAATTTTCGTCAAACTTAGGAGAGACTAATTTGATCAGGCAAATGTCGAAACTCAATTTTATGAAATCGAGGTTTGACCAGTCAAACTTCAATTAGGTATTAGAATGTCTTAGTTTGTTAGATTAGGTATTAATAAAACGACAATTTATAATGTTTATTGTTTTAATCATATGTAATTAAAATTAAAAAAATAGTCTTTATTCTCACATGGTGAGGAATTATGACATTTAGAATTGCACAATACGTTAGATCTTTTACATTTACATAATTTTGAAGAGCATTTTTTATTGCAGTGGCATTTTATAGAGCCTTGGCCCCCAGATTTCGAATCTTTTACACTGATTTCTCTTAGAGACAGCTTAACGTCGGATAGGTACATCTTTCAAATTAAGACAATTTTCTTTGCATTCTTTTATTTGATTCCTCGAAAAAAGTGTGTTTATTGTTCCGTGTTTCGTCCCTACTCTGTAGAAACTATCAATTGTTTTATCTTGTATGATACCTAAAACATTTCTAGTATCTCCTTTAGCTATCGAAGCTAGGAATAGGTATGGTTACAGTTTGTCCAATCTCGATTGTCGGAAATTTTTGTTTACTTAATTGTTTCATAACATTAGCCTGAGCTTCAAGACCTTCAATTGCCTTTTCTTTATTTATTTTTCTATTTTCTGTCTGTGCAGAACGCATGCATGTAACTTTACTTCCGAAGTCTTCATAGTCTGCACCAAGTGTCCTGTCAGCGCACACAACATGCACGAACTGATTACAAATTATGCACGTATGTGCACCTGAGCTCTCTTGTTGGCAAATACAACAAACCACATCTGAAGTCACTTTTGACGACGACGGTCCAGGTATTGAAATCTCATCTGAAGTTAATGTTGACGACGATGGTCCAGGTATTTCCATTTCATCTCTTTGGGCTTAAATAAAATTCATTCATCAACGAAACATTATTGAAATTAATAATTCAGTAAATCCAAAATTCCACGTATTGTGCAATTCTAAATGTCATAACTCCTCACCATGTGAGAATAAAGACTAATTTTTTATTTTAATTACATATGATTAAAACAATAAACATTATAATTAAAAATTGTCGTTTTATTAATACCTAATCTAACAAACTAAGACATTCTAATACCTAATTGAAGTTTGACTGGTCAAACCTCGATTTCATGAAATTGAGTTTCGACATTTGCCTGATCAAATTAGTCTCTTCTAGGTTTGACGAAAATTCTTTAGTCACAGGCCGAAAAATTTCTCTAATTTCGGCTTTGACTAAGACTTTATGTCAGACCTGAGGATTGACTAGTCAAATCTAGGAGCGCCGGAGCTTCGTGGTTTGCCTATAACATATATGTATGTTTGGTTAAATTGCAATATTTCTCTGTGTATGTTCTTTTGCGGAACGCCCTGTATATTGCAAATATTCAGCATTGTATGTTAACGTGATAACAAGTATTCAGGATTCAAGTACTCTTTCAATGTTGCAATCAGGATTCAAGGAATCATAAATACTTTTTTCAATATTCATGGCTTCAATACTTTTCCTGTGGCCAGCTCTGAAAGTTCCATATCATTAATTTTGGTATAACCACACCTTTAGACGAACAAAACCTTAAATTCTTCGTCATTTTATTTAATTTTCAACGTTTATGTCGTAATGTCATCGACTCGACGAAGCTGCCTTAAGATAAAGGTGTCACGTGACAGACATATATATTGTTTTTATTTTAAAAGCGAACCTTAACTCTCGTCTAATCTCTACATTGGCGCCGCTTACAATAATAACCCGACGATTTTGACGGATAAGCTTTTACGTAAACCGCGTCGGAATACATCAAAAACAAAAAAGCAGCGGTACTCGTATTAAACGGGGACATCTAGAAGGCGTGGAGACCTGCTGCCTACTTGATTAGCCGTCAAAATATACAAAAGCGAGTGAGAATATTTCTACTGTTTAAATAATGACATTGCTAAAAAGAGGCTTAAAATACTTTGTTCCAAAACTATTGTTTCTATTTTAAAATTCGTTGAAATCAGATTTTCATAAATTATCATGGAAACAATTGGATATATTCCGTCAACAAGGTCATGGTATTATTCTGGTCATGCCACTGGTTAGATTTATTGATTGATGGATATTTTCATCTACACAGAAGATATACTAGTGTCAAGACAAGTACACTTATTCCAACAATAGCTTAGTATCTAAAACCGTTTCGTATAATAAAGTCATAAATTAACTCTTCAATAAAGAATGAAAAATTAATTGAAATATGTTTGTTTATAAAATTTGTTTCTTTAGTCAGACAATATAAATTACTTGTGCCAACAGATGATATTTTCAACATTAAATATGTTTTCTTTATTCCAGGTGATTTGAAAGAAGTAATATTGAAGAATATTGAATAAAGTATATAATAACTTTGCATTGGAAAAAATAATACTGAAATATACATATAATTAGTATTTTTGCAATCGTTTTATATTTCTTTCTAAGGAATATTTAGTTGTTTGTAGATGTGGCACAGAAAATAAACGTCTGTGAAATAAATAGTATTAACTCCTTTATTTAAGAACTAATAACTACATTTACTAATATTTAATATTTTTATTCTAATAAATCTTAACTTTAGTGTAATTTTAACAAAAAAGTCTTGTATTACACAAAGGACGATTACCTAAATGTCAAGAATACGTAACTATATTAAATATACTTTATTATCTACCAAATTAACAGAAATATTCTCGGAACATCGGAATTCTAGGTATATACCTAAAGGTATAGTACAATTTTTTGTGTAAATCATTGGAAAAATAAAGAAAAACAGTTTCTAACTGTGAGATTTAAACAAGAACATTCCTATCGTGTCGCACCCATCATTACCACAGTGCAAAATACCTATTGAGGTGAGTTAATTATTTTAATTCTGAGAAACATTTTAATTTTAGATTTAGTTCCCTGGAATTATTTACTTTGGGATTTCCTAAGGAGATATTGTAGGATTTAGTGGATTAACTACAACTACCTTCAAAATCTTTAAATTATCAACATCTGGATGTATATATCCTTTCCGATCAATCATAGAGCAGAAGCTGTCAGGCGTTAGTTGGCAAGTAAATAAATCTAATTTTAGCCGCGTCAAAATCTAGAAAATTAAAACCAGGATTTACTACAATTTTATATAAATAAACTTGTCCTAGAAACGTAGTCAATTGCAGTTTATGTAACTACGTATTTATATATTAAATCCACTGACAACTGAGCTATTTTTGTCTAGGCATTTCACTTTTGTGGTAAAATAGTAAGAAATCTCAGACTATTATTAAAATGTGGTACTATATGGCTGATTATATTATTTGTATAGTTTTATTTATATATATAGGGTGAACTTTAAATAAGTAAAAATATCTTCACCAGCCGTAGGGTTCACTGTGTAGAATACATAATTAATAGTTTTTTTTTACAAAAAAAAATCAGGAATAAAAAAGCCAAATTTCGTGATATTTCAGTAGAAAACTTGTTGAGGACCGCTGACCCCCATGATTTATAAAAATATTTCTGGTCACTTCTTCCCCTTTGCATTCCTATAACTCATCAAAAAAGTAAGTCCATGAAATTGAATTGAGAACATAAAACAGATTCTATACTCACAGTTATTCAGAATTTGATCATTATCCATTTTTACTACACTCCAATTGGTTTATCATATGCGGTATCATTATCACTATCACAGCATTCCATGTCAACATTTTCACTCTTTACATAATGCGTCATATTTTACTTAAGTACACTGTATTTCACCAAAATTATTAATTAAATACGCATGACACTTAAAAAAAACATTACCCGCGAAAATAATAAAACAATTTAAGTACCTTTTATACACTAGTGTCGCAACTGTTAAAAAAGCTGCGTTAGACATTGGCTTACCACAAATATTACATGTTCTCTTTTCACTTGTACCTTGCCTTGCAGTCCCTGCACCGGTGTCAACATAAACTCTTTATCGACCTCGCTGGCTGTCCCTGAAAATAATGAAACGATTTAAATAAGTTAGTGCAGCAACTCTCAAAACTGTCAACATGTAACGTATGAAAACACAAAATGATTCAACATTCTTGAAATCTCTTGAAATATCAAAACTAGAAATAAATATGAGTAAGGTAGGTGCTACCTCTCTGTGGTACCATATCATGTTTCTCATTAAATCATTAAATAATCGTTTACATGTTGTTGTTTTTCTTAAAAGCGGCGTAAATAGATACACGTGACAATGCCTGATCCTTTGGCTTATGACGGAATATAACCTCACGTCTGAGAGGCGACCAGAGTCGTCGACAAATAGGGGTTTAATATGATTTAAAAAAATATATTTTGTTTGATAAACAACTTTGGTAATTTTTTGAAGGTTGCTTCCGTTAATTCTTATTTTTCTCTATAATATCTTAAAATATTTATACTTAGACATAGCCTGTATATTTTCCTCCTACGAATTTGGAAAATAAAACTGATTTCAACTTTGCATACGATTTAATAAAATGACAAGTAGGGTGCAGCTCGGACGAGGTAAAACTGCACATAACACGTTGATACATTGGGCTGCAACTTAGTTGATATAAAACAGTACTCCTAGAGAGAGCGCTACACTGAATTAGAGCCATAAGGAAGGAGTACGTCCAAATAAAAAGTTGCAATTTTAAATTCGGAGTTTAATTCGCCTGCAACAACTGTAGGTCCGTGAATTAGCATTGTTACAGCAGTATAATGTCCGCGTACAGAGCCTCGCGCTGTGAGGAATAAAAACGCGCATAATGCAAGCGAATTATATTTTCCGAGGAATTATGAAAGCACTTCGGAGCATTTTTAAGGCTAATTTGAAATGCCAATGTTGCTAAATAGGTTCTCGTGCTCGCCAAACAGTATCTTCCTTAATTATTTGCCTGATTCACTCAAACAATTAGGCGCTGTATAATAACTTGTTCTTTAAATTGTTCGAATTAGTTACTATTTGTGTTTTCTGATGCGTCTACAATCTACATTCTTAACTGGGAATTATTTTTAAAATTTTACTTCTTTATAATTTAGTTGTAATACCTAAGATATGAGATATATAAATATACCCATATCACCTAGGACATTCATAACGTGTGCTGCCGTGAGCAGCCGAAAATAACGACGCTTGGGTTGTTATGGATATGTTTCAAAATATCTAGCATCAGTCATAACCACAAATCAAGAAACGTCAAAGCCATGAACGTTGTGTGTATCACGGGAGGTACTAGGATGATTATGCTCTTAGGCAACTTTCACCTGCGCGCATAATCATCCCTATATCTCCTTTGGTACATAAATAACCATTATTTGTTGCTCATTTTTAAACGCCAATTTAACAAAACACCGTATTAATCAAGAAAGTTTTAGCGAACTTTACCAACTGCAACATTTTCTATCACTTTTATCATAAAACTGCCATTGACTGCCATGATAGATCGAAGCTCAAGTTAACCTTAGTAACACAACAAAATGAAGAAATTAATTATAATATTCCTGTTTCGCAAAATTCAGGGAAAGACGTTTTGGCACAAGGACAAGGCTTAACGCTGATTCTTTCGTTTGCGAAATGCAATTATCTTTAGAAATCGACAAATGTCAATTAAACGTCACACTTGCACGTTTTTCTTCATTTCTAAACAACATATACAATTTTGCTCATAGGAGAGATAGGAGAGGTGGCGTTTATAGTGGGGAAAAATTTACGAGTAGTTTCCTAAGAATAACAGTAAAAAACACTGAGGGGAATAATTTATCAATTAGTAGATATTGATTAATGTTATACATTAAAAAAATTCCACTGGTTGCTGTCATAATAAACCTTTTAAAAATAGGTGCAGATAAGTTTAAAATATTAGTGAATTTTTAGGTAGACACATTCACATAGAAATGCAAAATCCATACGATTAATAATTACAATTAATTAGAAATTATGAATTTGCTAATGCTTTTCTAATTTAATTATTTAACCTATTAATTTTAAACTAGAAAGGTAGGCAAGTCGGCATCTACTGACTTGACCTCTCTCTCATGCCTGCGGCTGTTGGTTGGTAAATGTATTATCATCTATTTCATAAATAAACAAATATTTTTATATCTTAATGACTTCATCTTTATCATCATTATCACCATCATCATCATCATCATCATCATCATCAACCACAATAGGAACACCATCATCAACATCTCAACTATTATCATTGTTATAATTATCATCATCATAATTATTTTTATCATTATCATCATCGTTTTCATCATCATCCTCACCGCAGTCATCATCTTCATCTTCGTCTTGATCGTCATCTTCACCAAAATCTTAATCTTTATCATTTGGTTCCCTCCCTGATTTGAACGTAACTCAATTTCCTTAAGCACTAAGGAGGTATATAAAGTTAAAAGATAGGCATCTAGTTAGGAAATTTTTCATAAAAAAAGTTTAAATAATTTTATTATGGAAATTGTATTTGTAAAATAATTGAATATCATGGACAAGAGGTACAAGACGTACTAACTTTAGTTCTTTGCCCCACTATCTTAAAGATTTTGTTGCTGATATAAAAGGAAATGAAACATTTTACGTCAACGTTCGAGGGGTATTTTTTTAACGAGACTCACGTACACAAATAAGAACACTATCATACCAAAAAGTAAACCTAGTTAACACTTATTAGCGATTCAGCGGACAGGCCCCGCGATTAGCTCATTAGTATTATCAACTAATTTGCCGAAATCAATGCGGATTCTGTATTCCTCGCGCGGCATAGGTTATACCAATAAACAATCTATAGGACGTGCCTAATTAGCGGTAGAGTATGTGCTCGGGTGTACGTGAGCGGTTCTGCGCGTCTTATTCACGTAAATGCGTGACGCGCGTCTGTGCGTGTTCGGAAAGGCTATTTTATCGACGGAGCAACTTCCCTAGCTGATTGGTTGAAGAAATCGGGCTGGAGAACGAGGCAAACGAATTGTAAAATTTCATAAGAATTGTAAATAAATACACTAAGTGCAAAATAAAGGAAAATTAAATATCATTGTATTATTGTGTGTGTTATTTAGCTTTTAATAAATTTGATTTGATTTGATTGTATTTTGATAACTTGCATACTTAAAGTAAGACTCTTGATTAACCCCCTTATTTAAGCATTTTACGAGTTTTCAAACAACTTTGTTAAATAAAGTTTTTAAGCCCGTATTCTTAAAATAGTGTTTTCTAATGTTATCTCATACCACCTGCGGATATTTAAAGGCACCGAAGTAAAACGGAATATATAACTACAGAAAGCGGCCTAACCAACAAATTTTTAGATAGAGAAATTCTTCAAAATGGGTATTTTTTTAAATTCAGCTGTATACAGAATCGGAAATTGCGGATCTTTACAGAGAAAGTAGAAATTGCCGCTTTGTCCCAGGGAAGGTACGAAGTATAAGCGGCGCGATAGTATAATAGAAAACTAAATTGTATTTGTATATCTGCCCTATTCATCTCAAAGTCCTTTTATTGCATTTAAAATGCTGACGTGTATTAATTTATTTGGAAAGAGTAACGAATAAAACACGGCGTGAATAAGATCTTTAAATTTTGAATGTCTATTTAGCGCGTCTACAACCTCCGATAACGGCCGATGGTAGGCGAGAGCTAACGAGAGCCGCACAACAAAAACGGTATCCTCACAGATTACAGACCTCAATCCGGTCACCTGATGCCAGTGTTGCCAGGTCTCATGCTTTTGCATGAGATCTCATGCATTCCGTGGAAATCTCATGCTCATATTTTGGTTACAAAATCTCATGCTTTTTAATAGACACAAAAAGAAATAATAAAATTATTAAAATTACTCTTTGAAATCTACCAGAACAAAGACCTAACGAGAAATAAAGGCAAAATCGAGGGCAAAATTGAATAGATTGAGATAGGTATCTACAATATTTGGGTACTTGAAATGTCCTTTATTGTAGACTGCTCTCTTGATAATTAACAATGAATACATAAATGGGTACGACAATCGACGGATATGCGGTGTGTGTGCTGTATTCACGCTGTATTGCAGTGATTCTTAACTCTATTCCGTAAGGGTACCTACATTTTCTGGAAACAACAGATTTTACGACCCCTGAGTCACCCTGCGTCACGTCAACTGCGCCTCAACCTTCGCCCGGCCTAACAATAAAATAAATTAGAAAGACTACGTGGTTAATAACTTTTAAGTAAGTACCTGTAAGTACCTACTTATAATGTAATATTATAATAAAATAGCATAACATAATGCGTTTTTAATTAAATAAAAATGGCATTACAAAAGTAATTAAAAATTAAGCTGTGTCAAGAGGTGTTTTTTGATAAATTTAGCCATCTCATGCTTTTTTCTCCAAACCTCATGCTATTTTGAAATTATTCTCATGCACTGAATTTTTCCCACCTGGTAACACTGCGTTATGCGAACAGTGGAAGCACGCTGTGGTGGAAGTATGCGTGTAGCATGACACAAATACACGCAAGCGGCAAAACACAATTCACCATCAAGATCCTCACTTTCCAAATGTGTATGTAAATATTGTTATAAAACAAACATACATAATTCTGCTTATAAGATTATTCACATTTCTTTATAAGTAATAAATGTTAAAATACGGGGTTGGAATAGCAAAAAAATGTGCGTCATACAAATGCATTTTAAAAGTTATTATATTATTTGAGGAGAGTTTAAATAGTAAAAGTGGATAAACATAACATCAGTATTTTTATTTTTGATATTCATCACAAATTTGATCATTTTACGGAGACCTTAATGAAAATTTAAAATTGTTTTAACGCCTTATCTAACTTTTTCTCAAAAATGAAAAAGGACGATATCTCATCCGGGGACACACTGTATATTGAATAATGCGCTAATAATGAATCTGCAGCAATCAAATGAATTATGATACCACATTTTTGTTTCCTCTTTAGACGTACCGTAATTTCCTGACTTCAGGGGAACACTTTACGCCTACTAAGATACAAATTTCAGTGTATGCATATGTTCATATACCTGTCGACACTACAATGCTCGTACAACATAATCATACATCACTTCTTTCAGAAGATTTAAACGTATTACGTTTTCTCGTCGACATATCGTACGCCGTAATAACTATATACCACACTGTACCATTACAAGCGTAATTTTCCAAGGTCATACCTCTATTCAGGCGGCGCTGGGAGTATCAAAAAGAGGGAGCCAGAATATAATGGTGTAGGTAATAGGGTAGTTACCTTTTGTGTAGCTTAGAGTTTGGACGAAAAAACAGAGTAATAGTAATTTTGAGCGTTTTATCTTCATTAAATTGAATAAATTGTCTCAAATATCATAGAGGGATGACGACGTGTTTTTCCGGCTTTCATAAATTCGTTTGGTTAGGCGTAGATAAAAATTACGGCTTATTGCGTTACGCATAATTTCTAGTGAGACGTTAGGAATGAATTAGACATTGAATCTTGATTTATGTTAATACCTACTAATAATTTTACTCTTTATTGTATTTAACATAGTCTAAAAGTGAGTTATCCACGACCACTATATTGAGAAGTTTTAATACGTTTGTTTTCGGTGGATTAAAGTCCTTTTAACAGACTAGTAGATTAGAGTTCATAATACCCCGCTTTGATTTTATAGCATTTTACACAGGCGTAGCCAAGGGGGGGTTTTAGGGGTCCAAAAAATAATAATCTTGGCTACCATTCCTGTATCCACTGCTACCCCAGAAAGGTCTTTCTTCAGCCTAAGGAGACTGAAAAACTATCTACGAAACACTACAAGTGAAAACAGACTAATGATTTGGCTCTCATGAACATTCACTATGGAACAGAAATTCATGCAGATGAAGTAGTGGACATATTTAAAAGAAAAAGCCGAAGATTTCTTCTTTAATGGTTTTAGATTTAGTGCAGAGGAACGAAATTAATTTAACCATTTCATTTAAAGTTAACAGAACTTTCTTTATAAATACCTATGTCGTAATTTTTCCGATAAATATATAGATATTAAATTTCATGTAAGTATATTTTTGTTGTCTTATTTACTTCAAAACACCCCCCCTCCCAAAAAAAAAACTAAATCCTGGCTACGCCCGTGCGCTTTAGAATTATTATTATTATTAAGAATAACATTAACATTTATCTCAAGAACGATCTTGTCATTTTGGCCGGGATTATTTAAATTCACTCAATAAGGAGATTCTAAAGGATAAATGTCCGATAAAACTTTCTGGATCAGGGAGTCCAAGAAATGCAGCCACTTTTGAAAACTTTTTCGAATTTGTGTTAATTCCCACACGTACATTTTCCAGCCACATACCGCAAGGAAAATCTCCCGCCGGCATTTTAAGGTTGCAGGTTGATGCATTTCCGGCAAATTTCTACAGCATTGACTGAAAAAGCTTCTTCCATGATCGTGAAACTTCTGGAAATATTTGTTTTCGCATCCGGAATGAGTGCGTATAGGTAACTGCCTTTGTCTTGGAATTGGGTGATATCCAAAAAGGTTAATTCATTGCATCGACAAGCACCAGCGACTCCCATGATCGTTGCAACCTGTAAAGAGTTCAAAATAGAACGCTCAATGTATAAACTAAAATATTAAAAATAAATATTCCTCATCCGGTGCTTTTTTCAAAAATGTTTCGATTTGGTTTCTCTTTCTCTTTCATCATAATCAATATAGTCTTGGAAACAGTTGAAATCATATTGCTGATGTTTTGGAACATTAGCAGTATTTCTAACAGTCACACTTATCAAGTTCTGTCAGCTGAATGGTATAGTTATTTTAGACATTGTGTATTTGAAATGTTGTCCAAAATTCATCCATATTTGATCAGCATACGGTGCTACAGTATTTGCAACCATTAGAGCTGATTCCATTCACAATATTACGATCAAGTAGGGAAAAATGAGATCCATATAAATCTGTATAGTTGAAAATAAGTTATAAATGATGATATAAGTATAAGGTCGTGAAGGAATAGAGGAGAAAATAAAAAAAAAATCAAAAAGGGAATATGTACTCGAAGAAGTAATATCAATATAAGACACAATTGAGAATATCAAGAGCTTTAAGCTATAGAAGACATTAACATCTTTTTTGTTTAAAAATAAATGGACCGTAAATCTAAAACCAATGAAGAAGCTGTTTAAAGAAAGACTGAGGTTAAATAACGGTCAACAATCAGGAAACGAGTTGAAATTAGACGGAAATGGAGGAGCTAACATTTTGGCACATTTGAGGCTGCTAAATGTTATTGGTAATAAAAATTTAAGCAAAATAATGTCCAAATCGTTAATGGTGTTGTTCAGTTTCATTTATAAGAAAGTCAAGTTTATTTCGATTTCAATAATTCCAGGACTGTTCAGAATAATTACCTAAGTCTTTTTTTCACGTGTAAAATTTCAACTCTTTTTTATTAGCAGAAGTTGGTTCGACTAAAAATGTAAAACGTATGCGAATGAACTTGTCTTTGCAACACTTTCACATAGTAAGTATCTACAGTTTTTTTGAACTGAATATTTTTTTAAACTTTCACGTAGTGTCAAGCAATTTTATGAAAATTTTCAATCTCACGACGCCAATATAGTAAAACACACATTCAAAAAAGAAATAGAATATTTTGTTTTCAAGAATTCTGTGCATGTTATGTATACACATTAGTTCATGAAACGAGGATAAGGTGCCTTATTTTTGGTGGTCGCTATTTGATATTACATTTCTGAATATTTTTTTACTGCGTCTATATTTTACAGTAACAGTTCCACAATATTTTTATTTCACATTTCATAAGACTGCAGCTGACACTTCTTCGGCTACCTACCACTTCCCAAGTCAACCCATTGTGTAAATCTTGTCGTACAAGTAATATATTACAACAACAATACCAGAGTAATTTTATAAGCCCCCTCTGAATGCAGAATTAGCTTTGCGATAAATAAAAATTAATTGCGCCTTAACGAAATCCATTTTTTCCATAACAAGCGTCGTTAATTTCTGAGTTGACGCTCGCAGCCGTAATTGTTGGATTGTTGCATATGGGGCATTCATTACCCCGGCATTTATAAAAGACCTTTATTGCAGGTTGACTCTAGCCCTGTACCTAGACCTCATTGTGCGACTGCCCCCTCCACCGAACGGTCGGCCTAATGGGGTGGCATCCCTCGTTGTACTTCCAACTTCTACAATTCACAAATTGCTTTCCGATATCTACCCTCCAGTGGCGGCGCAATCCAACGCTGCTTCCTGAATTGCCAGCTGTTGAAATGCGATGATATTTTGCTTTCTCCATGTCCATGTCTCATGTTCGATAATAACCAAATAAAACAGCAGTCATTCAGTACCATTTAACCTCTTCCTTAGTTAAAACTTTGGTCTTTTTTTAATATAACTCTCATGCTTTCATTTGGCAAATGTAATTACATTTAGAAATCTACATATATCACCTTAACGTCACATTTTACCATATAATTTTAAATTAAAAACAACAAACCTGCGAACTTGAACATCTTCCTTCTTCCTTGATTTCTAAACAACTGTTTAGCATAGACCATTCTGCCCTTAATGTATTCAGACTGAATTTAACAGAGCGTTGATCCGTGAAAACCAACAAAACATATTCTGTTACCCCAATCACACCATTTTTTTGGAATTAGATGGAGATGGATTTACATCATTCTGACACATTGGGAGCTGCTATTAAGTTAAAAAATAGAATAATCTAAACAAACCGACTTTAAATTGTTAATGATGATAGATTCTTCAGTAACAAATTGAAGATTAATTGATTTCAACAATTTCTGAAGAGCACAAAAACCTATAAAGAGAATGATAGTACCAGCTGATTCTTTTTACAATATTATGATCAAAATGGAAGCAATGTAAGTCTGTATACTTGAAAATAATTTACATATAATAATAGTATAAGGTTTTGAAAGAATAAAAGAAACAAAAGAAGTTATAAATAAGAGTAGCATAAGGCTCTGAAGTAGTAGAAGAGATAATGCAGAACATTTCAGGAAGGGAAGGTACTCGATTAAAAATCAATCTAAAAACATTAAATCTATGTCATCAAGTACTTTAGGCTACAGAATTTCGGCATAAAAAGAAACACGACTTAAGACAATAAAAATATATTCTGCATAACATTGAAATTACGCAGAACTAAAAAATGGAAGGAAGAACTGCAATTCATTTGGATGTAAATCTAAACCCAAAGAAGAAGCTACATAAAGAAATACAGAAAATGTTAAATTGAGGTCAAGAATGAGAAAACGAGCTGAAATAGAACCGAAATAGAAGGGCTAACGTAATTTTGGTACATTTGAGGTTACTAGATGTTAATGACTATAAAAATTTGAACAACATAACTTCTAAATTATTGATGGTGATCGTACAGCTTCCTCTATAACAAAATCAGGTTTATTTAAATTCCAGTAGTTCCAAAACTGATCGGAATAATTATCCTACTGTTCCTTTTCACAAATAAACTTTCAACTTTTTTTATCCATCCTTAAAATTAAAGAATATCAAGTTAATAAGTCTATTCAATTGATCGTTCTAAGTCAAAACAAAAACTGAAGTTCAATTGGATGTAAATCTAAAATCAAAGAAGAAGCTGTAGAAAAAAATATGGAAAAGGTGAAATTGGGGTAAAAAATGAGAAAAATAGGTGACATAGGTATGAAATAGAAGGACTAACATAATTTTGGTACATTTCTAAATAGTTGATGGTTATCTTAAAGTTGCCTTTATAACAAAATCAAGTTTATTTAGACTCCAGCAGTTCAAGAACTGTTCGGAATAGTTGTTTCCTTTCACATATAAACTCAACCCTTTTTTATCCATCCTTGAAATTAATCAAGATAATAAGTCTGTTCAACTGATCGTTATAAGTCAGAACAAAATCTGAAATACAATTGGATGTAAATTTAAAACCAATAAAGAAGCTGCATAGAGAAATACATGAAAGATTAAATTGGGGTCAGAAATTAGAAAAAGAGTCGAAACAGGTATGGAATAGAAGGATTATCACAATTTTGGTACATTTGAGGCTACCTAGTACCTAGGTTAAAGATTACAAAAACTTAAACAACATAACTTCTAAATTGTTGGTGGTGACTTTACAGCTTTCTGTATAACAAAATCAGGTTTATTTAGATTCCAGCAGTTCTAGAACTGTTCCGAATAACTACCCTAATGTATCCTTTCACAGATAAACTTTGAACCCTTTATTATCCATCCTTGAACGTTACAGAATATCAAGTTAGTAAGTAATAAGTCAAAACAATCCAACATAAAAGTGAATGCTCGGCTACGGAAACCCGATGAGGAAATTTGTCATTAATAAAGGCGTGTAAGGATCAAGATTTCATGCTAAACGGTATTTTCATATTATTGGCGAGGATAGCCGCGGTCTCCCAGCACGCCTATGGTCTCTCCCTGCACCGTGGAGTTTCAGCGTCTCACTCCGAGTTCGTTTCAGTCCATGCCCGTCGCTTGAAACAGAGGGAGTGTACGTCTCGCTCTGGTGTAACTCGGAATACGTCACCCAAAACGTGTTTTCGGCCGATTGCTATCTAATCTCTCCTTTTTTGCTCTTGTGTTTGACTTGTTGTCCCAGTGCTAATGGTTTGAGTGTTAATTTTTGTGGTTGTTTCTTTTGATTTGATTGTGTGTTGTGCGTGTCGCTCCATGTCAACCAGTGCTAAAGACCTAAATGGAATATCATTTTTTTTGTAAGTAGGTTGGTTTCTTTCGACGCTGTTGGCACTTTCACATCGAACAGCTCGATCGTTCTGTTTTGGGGGTAATTAGCTCTTCAGATAGACTGAGAACAAAGAATCTTATTCGTTATTAGACGCTTATTTCCATTGTTTCGTATCGGAAAAGGAATAATTTCAAGAATTTTAACTGATATTGTATAAGTCTCGCAAGGCAAACTATTAATATTTTTATATCAGGTGCATGTCGTGCTAATACCTGGATCATTTCCAAGTATTTCAGCTATTTATTTAAATTAATATATGAGTTGACTGAATAAGTCTGTTGATTATATCTCAAAATCCGATAATAACCCAGACAAGACATGCATATTTTACGAACTCTAGTATATAATAGTAACAATACATTTTGTTCTAAATCTTATTCGCAGTTTTACTCGCACTTGAAACTTAAACAAAACATTTGGTTTCTAATGTTGTTTTCATTTAGCGCAATGTATACTGGGAAGTGGCGGAAATTGTACTCGACGACCAGTGTTTTTCTTTACGTTGGCAACGATTGTGACCAAAGTCACGTTTTGCAAATCACCCTAAAAAGTTATGGGGTAATAAGGTTACCTATTTTTGGCAGTCGCAACTTTGGTAGATCATTAGAACTTTTTCCTCTTCTGTTGCGTAAGACACAAATAGCTCCCAATGAAATGTCGCAAGCGCTGAATATTTTTTCTTGTCATTAACACAATTATTACAAATTGCTGTGCAATTTGTAATAATTATACTGCAATCACTTTTGCCTATTTGGGACAAACGCCGGTTTAAAACCAGCCCACCAGCCGTAATCATCCTTATCTGTAATTATAGTTGTTTAAACAGAAAAATACGAGTAATCGTGGTAATTTGTAGCGAGATGAATCTGAATTTTATTTTCAAAAATTGTTGGGGTTCTAAATGACAAGCAATTGAAAAATGTTATACAGGGTGTTCCAGAATGATGGTCAAATATTTTACCAGTATGTTCCTGTACAGATCACCTGTATATCTAGAGAATTCCACTCGGTATTCCATACCTTATTGCCTAGAAAGCATATGATATTTTAAAAACTAAATAAATATCTACATTTTATATTGCAAAATTCATATTTTTGGCGACACAAACAATATCCTGCATTTGTTTTATTTTAGTGCTCGTTCAAACCAATAAAATTTAAAACAATTACTAATTACAATAACAAAATTTGATCTCAAAGTAAATATTTAACAGTTGCGTGGGCAGTTTTATCACTATTTTACAAGTATTTTTTAATTCAAACAAATTATAGTCTGGCAATCAAAGGCTATATTTTTATTGTTTGTCTATTAAAGTAGGTAATAGGAAAAATATAATATCTACTGTTAATAATGTTAACTTATTAAGATATTTTGGTTTAAAATATAATCTGGATAATAACTTGAAAATCCCTCGGAAAATCCGTAATTTAGTTTTATAACTTAGGTATAATTAAATATTTCTTAAAATATCATTTTCGTATTGGCGTTAGATATAGGTACCGTGAGGATCAATATTAGGGCCATTATAGAATTTATATATGCTATTTATTTAGATATTTTGTTTTTTAATTATATACCTAAAGCTTTTATTTAGTTTTATAACCAAATGCAAACCACTTTAACATCAGACAGTAGAAGTATTAAGCATAAAAGTCGTATTAACATGATTATGATTTCTTTGAAACATCTTTTAATTCGATATTGACATCAGTAATGGGTCCCCAAGGGTCCGCATTGAGGCCAATTATTACATTTATTCAAATAGGTAAATTATATTCCTCGTTATATTCCATACTGCATCCTAAGTCAGTAACAATGAAGGATGCAGACATCAGGTACTAAATATATTTGGGTACATTGATTAAAGCTGGATACATTTGCTTGTACCTGAATATTTCTGAAGAGATTATTCCTTCAAAATGGAGGTATTTAAAAGAACAACTGGTAGATGATTTAGAGTGGAATGGAAGGATCGAGTTCTGTGAAATAGGATTTAATTTTGGAATTTTGTGGGAACCCGTGTTGAGGAATTAATAAAATAAATGGGTTTTTAATAAAATAATATATTTGTTTCTGCAACAAAATTAACAATTTGTAGATCAAACAAGGTTCTTTTGTAAACAAATTGTGGTACTTATATTTTACAAAGCTAAAAGTTTTCTGATCGTAAGCCTTCGTGACTACACACAGAAAAAACTTACTTAATTTTACAATTAAAACAAAAAAAAGTGTCACCTAGGTAATCATCCATAATTAAATTTGCAGTGAAGTGAAATAAATATTTCTCTTCTAAAATGTGTAAAATCTAGACGCCGTGGAATACGAATTTGTTTTTTTTTGTCAGTGCTATCTACGATCACAGTAAATCTCTCTAGGTCCTAACATTTTAAGACGGTGCTGAATATGAGAAATGGAATTAAAACCCTCTCATAAGCTTATAAAAAATGACTCGCTTTTGAGGAAAATGGCGTCGGCCCGCGGGCCTATACTTCACTTTAATTTAAATCTAGTGACACATTTCAACCCCGGCCTAGAGCTACACACACGATTAAATTCATAAATTTTGCGTTATTATATTATAAGCTGTATTGCTTTACAATATTACAATCAGAACGACCTTATGGGGGAGGATAGGGGTGGCGAAACCAATTACTGCACGACCGGGGGTGGAGAACGGTTATTCTGTGAAGTAACGGGGGTGATTTTTTCCTGAAAGGGAACTGCAATTATGTTACGGATAGGGAGAGGTAATTGCTTTTTAAACTCACTTGTCCAATAAAAAAAAAATTAGATATTGGTTTAACACTCGAAATTAACTGCTAATTAAAACTAGGGGAGGGAGTGGAGCGGTCGCATCCAGTTTTTAAGGCTCTGAGCCCATATGTGCTACTTGCCTTATATAAATTTAAAGCAATGAAATGATAATATTTTGGGGATGTTTCATCATATAAATATGAATTCATAGAAGGCATCGGTAAACACACTGCTTGTATGTTTACAAAAAGCCTAAGAACATATATTTGCAATAGTGTGCTTACACTTGGGAAGCGACAAAAAATCGTAACGTGTGAGCGAGGCCTTAAAACGTTTACTCGTATCACTGGAAAAAAAACTTTGGTTGTTGCTAGTTATACTTCAGCGATAAACCTTGTACATTTAAATTTAGTCAGCACAACCCAATTATTATATCTAAATCGTAGTTTTATTTAGTTTACTGTTGGATTAAGGTTGCCGTTATCTGAAAAGGTAAATATTTTTAGATTTGAACAAATAGCAAAATATAATGCTTGTATAACATAAGTTTGGTTGTACCGAGGGTTGTACTATCTTGTATATTTTGACAGTTTCTTATACCATTACCATGTTAATTCGTTATTTTTTAAATTATTCATAGCCAATCGAAGAAAACGATTTAAAGAAAACAGTAGTTTTATTTGTCGGCGTTTCGTCATTTACCTTCAGAACACAAAAGTTATACTTACAGTAGCATAAAATACACTTTTAATACATTTTCTTTCAGTATAAACTGTACATTTAAAACAAATGTAGTACTTAATTTTTTGATTTGTTACATTGGCCATTGACCAGGCAATTTCTAGACATTTTGACTTATCTCCTAAACGATTAAGCTCTATTTTTGTAAATTTTCATCAATAGCTTTTGAGTCCAGGTGCTCGACCCGTTGGTTTGACAACAATAGGCAATTTATCAAACCTATTTACAAGTTAAGTGTCCGCTTGGGTAATTATTTTATTGAGACGACAATTTATCATTGGTCTTGCATTCATTTATCAATATAATAGTCCGAGTTGAACACGAAAACCACTGGGACATCAAATAATATATCTTCACTTTTTTCTGACGAATTTGGCCACCTGGCTTATTGAAGGAAGAAGAATGAACGTTACAGCTTTGCTTTTTGGTGAAACATCAAAACTAGTGCTACGATTTTGAATATAAAAAAAACTGAGATGCAAAAAGTGAACCAAACAAATCATTATCAGTAAAAACCCAACAAGGAAGCTTCCTCTTCCGTCTAGTAAATGAGAAAATAATCATTATAATATTTAATCACAGCTATAATAGTTAAAATCACGCCATTTTAATTGGTTAATTTTTTTGCTAACCTTGCTCAAAGCATTGTCAAGGTTGCAGAAATAGTAGGGTGGATAAATATTGATCAAGCCAGTTTTGTAAGCTTATTATACAGGGTGTTAATGATAAATTTGGTTTCCACTAGCTGGCATACTCTACTGAAGAAAATAAATGGTGTTTCTCATAAAAAATGTTTTGATTGAACGTTTTGTACGAGAGGGTAATCACTTTTGGAAATCTTGTCACAAACCTTGCGAAATCGTGCGCAATTGTGCGAAAAATTGTGCAAAATCCCGAGAAATCATGCGAAATCCCGAGATATCGTGCGAAGTCCCGAGAAATTGCGCAAAATTCCGCGTCATCTGGATGCGGCTAAGTAGAAGGTTAACTATTGTGCACAGTAACGAAGCCACTTTGGATTTTATTGGTTAAATAATTTAAATATTCCATTCATTCCCAATAAAAAAGTATAGAAATAGTTGTTATACATATAAACCTTTGTTTTTCTACTACACTTCAATAATTGTAGAAAAGCACGGTTAAATTAAAACTGAGATTAAAACATAAAAAAATTAATTATCACAAATATTGTAACACTTGGTATATAGGTATATTTGTTTCAATCCACTCAAAATCAAGTATTCTATCACCTCCTAAAATTATTGTAACGACTTGTATAGGTAATAATATTTCCGAAGTAATTTCCGAAAATAATTTAAGCCCTGGGCATTATTATAAGCGAAAATTTCACACCGACATTTACAACCAATTGGAAACTTGTATTTTGTTCCGTTACCATGGTATTTAAAAAATTTTCCGCAAATTTTCATCCTCCTTCAAGTAAGCTGCATGCTCGGGTGAAACTGAGCTAGTGTTGGAATAAGTGTATAAAAATCGTAATACTAGCATAGCATTTTTTCCGTGCGTGGTCCCCATTTCTACCTTTAAATTAATATTAGATAGTTTTTTACTGTTTAAGAAAGGTATTTTAAGCTAATATGTATCAAATCTCCTACAATTCCTATCAATGAAGTCATATGCATGTTCTCTGATACCAAACATCTAGGTATGCTAATGAACATCCACAGACAAAACTCTATTCAACAATTATCTAAAAAATTTAATATATTTACTAACCTCTGGAGTGGGAACTCGAAATTCAACCACAATAATTGAGATCTCACTTATTTCTACGTTTTATTAGGATCGCTTCATCAGGTGGCCTCCTTTAACTTGAGTCAAATATCTAACTATAAAGATGATTATACCAATAAATTAAAATTATTTGAAATTGAATGTCAAAATGAAATATCGACAACGTCAAACTGATTAACTGTCAATGAATATCATAACAACCTACTAAAATAAATAAAAATTAATAAAAAATTTTACCTTTTATGTATAGTTTTTTTTCTCATATATTTTCAGGTATTAACAATATTGTGTGAAACTTAGTTAGTTTCACACAATATTGTGCTAAAATAAAATAAAACGTAGAAATAAGTGAGATCTCAATTATTGTGGTTGAATTTCGAGTTCCCACTCCAGAGGTTAGTAAATATATTAAATTTTTTAGATAATTGTTGAATAGAGTTTTGTCTGTGGATGTTCATTAGCATACCTAGATGTTTGGTATCAGAGAACATGCATATGACTTCATTGATAGGAATTGTAGGAGATTTGATACATATTAGCTTAAAATACCTTTCTTAAACAGTAAAAAATGTTACAAAAGCTAATAATAAGGAATATATGGGTAGATATTGTGGGTGTAATTCAACGCAGGTTGGGGCTTTTGTCCACTGAGTAGTTAGTTTCACACAATATTGTTAATACCTGAAAATATATGAGAAAAAAATTAGATAGTTTCCTGTGAAATTTTCTTATACATAGTGTCTTGCAACTTACCTAAGACACCCTGTATAGGTATTATATTTCCGAAGCTACTTCCGAATATAATATACTCGAATCAAGAATTCAGACGTCTTACGTCACGGCTGCCGTTACACATTTGTTTTTATTGTCAACGTAATTTTCGATATTTGGTCGCGTTAAAAACAATGTTTTATTGCAATTTAGTGCAATATATGATGCAAACTTTTAGTGTAGTATATGGTTTTATTACTATCGGTTGCAGTTTCTTAAATATTTTGATGAAAATATAATGAATCATTCATTTGTTCGTAAGTCGTCTGAATTCTTGTCGCGAGTATATAAGCACTAGGGAAAATTTTACATCGACATTTCCAACCAATTAGAAGCTTGTATTTTGTACCGTTCCCATGGTAGTTCAAAAATTTTCCGAAAATTTTCATCCTCCTTCAAGTAAGCTGCATGTGCTTATGGAATTTTTTGACGTTTATGTATAGATTGTCATTTTGTTTAACAGTATTTGACGTTTTAATGACATTTTATTCTTGACTTTTCAATGGTGGACAAATTAAAACAAACAAAAAAACAGTAGTAACTTATAATATTCTACGTGTATTTTCAATATAAAGTCTAATTATGATCCTAGATCGTCCTCTACATCCCGAAAACCCCATGCCTGTTCCTAAATTTTCCCACGGGGCAGTTGCTGACGCGCGTTTTGTACCCACTCATAAAATCCGGTGATTTACAGCCCTCGGAACACAATCCAAGTTTTATAAGTAGGTATCCTCCGAGTGGTACGGTTTTATAGAGACGTATTACCCTAATTTAAATTTGTTGCCACCTGTACGGTTACGGCCTAGCCTTATCTTCATTCTCGGAAGCAGCGGGTCATCAGCCTTATTGTGCGATAAGAAAGTGTAAATTAGCTTTGTTGTATTCACTTGACTGAGGCTCCTTTTTTGACTGGAGGCACGTTTCTTACGTTGGAAGAAATTAACGTTTACTGAAATTGAGAAAAATCCTGAAATGTTGGATACGTATCAAAACACACAGAATGAAATGTGTTGCCTGCACATATTGTTTCAAGTAAATTATACAGGGTGTCCGGAAATGATGATCAAAAAATCAGGGGATAATGCTAGACCGAAAATAAATGCTACCTCTTTCTATATAGCATTTTTTCCAAAACTGATTATTAACGGAGTTACAGGGTGTGTAAGTTAAAATTTTATTTTCGATGTTTATAAATAACTTCTTAAGAAATCCGAATATTTACATAAAATTTGTATATCGGCGGTTTTTGCGGACGAGAAATTTTGACGTCACTAGTAGAGGGCGCCACATATGGCACATCATGTTTCTTTTAAATGACAGGACGTTTTTGGTGCTTAGTCTATCCATGTGACTATTGAAACAATCAATTCTCCTACCTGTTATATCTGAAAAAGATATACCTTATTGAAGTCGTTAGGAGTAACAGTTTTCAAAATAATCTTATCTGAAATATTAAGTGCACCGATTGAAAACGGTTATCGTTTCAGTTAAAGTTGCAGTTGCAGCTGCTGCAGATACTTCTTGAAGAATAAAAGAAATACACATCTTCCATTTTCACCAGTTTTTCGAATAAAACTAAAGGAACTAGTCTTGTTATGATGACACTTTCTCACCAAGTTTTTGAAGAAACATTTTTATTGAGTTTTAAAAATATTATTCATTAAACTCGACTAGCTTAAGTTTGTGATTGTGGATAAAACGTTGAATTGAATTCGTATTTTAGTCGCGTTTTATTCACAAGAATATTAAACGTTTGAATTAGTTTGAATTACATTCTTGTGTGAATAAATCCCTGTCTAAAAGGCTCTTACAATGAATAACTATGAAAGTGTTGTAAGTTATGCTTTAACTGTCTCAAAGAAAGCGACATTTTGAAGTCTTCAAAGCCCACTAAACTAGACCAGCAGCAGTTCCGCGAAATGGCATGAAACATTCTTGTTGATGTTTTGCAAATGTTACTTTCTATTTATTAAACACGACTAACTTGAGCTGGTGATTGTGGATAAAACGTTGTATTGTATTTGTGTTTTAGTCGCGTTTTATTCACTGAAGAAAATTAGAAGCTTGAATTGCATTCTTGTGTGAATAAACCGCTGTCAAAAATACTTAACAACAAATAGCTATTATTAATTTCTGCCAAAACTGTCTAAAAAGCGAAATTTTGAGGTTCTCAAAGCATACTAGACTAGACCAACAGCAGTTCCGCAAAAACGCATAAAACATTCTTGTTGACGTTTTACAAATGTTACCTTCTATTAATTAAATTCGACTAACTTGAGCTTGTGATTGTGAATAAAACGTTTTAATGTATTCGTGTTTTAGTCGTGTTTTATTCACTGAAGAAAATTAAATGCTTGAATTGCCTTCTTGCGTGAATAAATCGCTGACTAAAACACTCTTACAATAAATAACTATGAAAGTGTTACAATTTCTGTCAAAACTGTCTCAAAAAAGCGAATTTTTGGTGTCCTGAAAGCCCACTAGTCTAGACCAACAGCAATTCCGCGAAATCTCATGAAACACAAAGAGAATCGCTGACTCAAACCACGGCCGTGGCGTGAATACGGTCCCTCATTATGAACATCAAAACACGATAGTAATTATCCCGAGCCGAATTCGTTAACAATTTTTAGATATCGCATTAATTACTATCACTTCTAATTGGATCCTCGGAATTAATGTTATTAAGTTCGTTAAAAATATCAAAACCCGACACGCTAATAGCCGCACAGCTCTGTGTTTCCTCCTTCTCTCATAATTACATAATGCATTCCCAGTCCGGGAGGAGAAATTAATTTTAGTAATTTTAATTAGTGTCATCGTGACTTGTGAAGTTGCCTTGACAGCAATAGCTTTTATTAGTTGGGTAGATTAATTTCCTACCTAGTCGAGTTATCGGTGTTTCCCACCGCTGCGCTCTTTCAACTGTTTTGATCCTCGAACAAAAACGCGCCCCTTGATGAATTTCAGAAAATATAACGGCGTTTTTACAATTCCGATTAACGTTTGCTTACGAAGAGAGGTACAATCAAATTTTGGTCACATTTTAAAGATTTGGTGACTGTTGAATTGTCAAAGTCTTTCGTGACGCTGTTAGTAGGTAAGTTGTTTTAATAATATTTATATCAATAAAGCTGACAGTGTAGTGTAAAAAAAATCATGACACATTTTAACTCAATTCTGTACTAACCGTACGGGATTGTTTGTATTTTGACACATTTATCTGTATACAAGGTGAGTCAGTCATAGTGTCATTAATTTTAAGAGGAGATAGGGAATGATGAGTATAATGCGAATACGCGATTAAAAAAAAATCTGAATGCATATTTACGCTGAAAAAAATATTTTAAAGCCATTATTTAAACTCCCTTTTCAGACTGTCACTGACCGCTCACAGTTCAACTAGATGTCGGCCTGATGCAATGTTGTCAAGTTGAAATACCTACCTAGGTTTTAGACATCACAAATAAACTATTTTAGAATATTATTTTTTCTTGCTCAGTTCAACTTCAGCCAATAATAATTTCAAATGTCCAAAGAAATCAAATAATAATTATAAAATATTTCTATTAAAAATTGCAAGTAACGCGGTTCACTCAGGTTTTCCGGTAGAAAATATGGCCCAATCAAAAGATACCCGTACACACCTGCCCATACGTTGACAACAAATCGCCTCTAAAAGCTAAACCGACAAGTAGCGTGTGGATTTTTCTCTGAGCAAATGTAGCTGTTATAACTGCAACAAAACTCCAACGTGTCTAATAATAAACCGAGTAATAAACCATTTACGTACATTACATAAAAAATCTATACCCAATGGGTAAATTATTAAGAGAAGCTGAAAAGTGTTTCGTGTTTAAATACTAGTAATAAAAACCATCGCGTTGTCGACACAAAACTGTCCAAGACTCAAATGGCACGCCTCTAATCTGATGCTCATAAGTTATCGAGAGTGAATCTTGACCTACCGTATTATTAGGTCAATACCCTAGTTTTTGTACTGTTATTTAACGACAAGAAGTAAAACAGTTTTTTTTAATCTAGATACATGAATGAATTTTCCTTAAATATTGATTTATTTGTTAATAAAAACAAATGTAGGTAATAAATAAATGTTTGCGAATGTTAGGTTATTACAGTTTAACAATTTTGATATTACGTTTTACAAATAAATATGAATTTTTAGTATTACTCGTAAGTACAATTAATTATTCAGTTTGTAGTTACGTACATCTAGTGTAGAAATGTATTGTTTTTTAAGTAGTATGGTACTACCTGTTTAAAATGCCAGTTCGGGTAAAACTGCACTCATCCGTCCATAGCAATTTATTAATAAAATTAGGGTCAGTCGCATTTCGTAAACAGTCTCCGTATAACACCACCATTTCCGCATATTCGGGATTTGTAAAATTATGCATTGTAAATTTACGACGAATAAGCGAGACCGAAATAAACAAACTACTGCTTACTGCCTGTATTCTCTCCATCCCTCCTCCAAATGTGTGGCGTGATCTCCAATTTGGGGGGAAAGAAATGCGGGAAATGCAGTGCTAAATGGGGGTAAATTTGAATAACACGCTGATGTGTTAGACGATGTATGTAAACATAATGTGGCAACGATGTTTAATCCGGAATTGATTGTCGAATGGATGCGTCATCAGAAAGTTCGTAGCGCACCAGGAGCGTCGTGTTATTGATTTTTATAGGGTGATTTGTTTATTTTTTTAAAGGTCGAGTAAAAATTTTGTTTTCGATTTTTGCCTTTATTAGGTATACGTAGTTAAAATTAATAACATTATGACTGACTCACCGTGTATAGCAGTGTTAAAACTTGCTTACACATAGAAGGAACACCTATTTTATATCAGCAAATTCAACTGCTTTTGGCGTTATTGTTATAAATTGAAAAATTATGAAATTTGTTTAAAATTTGACTTTTTTTATTCCTGATTTTTTTGTAAAAAATCTATTAATATTGTGTTCTACACAGTAAACTCTACTGCTGGTTAAAATATTTGTACTTATTTAAGGATCACGCTGTATATTCACTCTTTTTCATCACGTATCTAATCCCAATTTGTTTGGATAATGTGTGAATCACCCTGTATATTTGGCGTTACTCTTAATTGAGTCCCGATAGTTTCTGCCCGTAATTACATTTCCATGATATAGGTACGTCTATGATCTAAGTATTTCTGAAAGGTAGACCACACACACCAATTTTTAATTTCTTCTATTATTCTTCGAAGTATTTGTAAATAATGTCATGGATGCAAACACAAAGTCCTGTACTACAATTATAGTAACATCAGACACCTAAATCGACTAAATAAGAAAGAAGTCGTACTTGAACAGTACGGGTCAAGGTGTGTGGGTAGGTAACCAAATTATTCTAAACGATTCTAAGAAAGCCTTAATAATATCACTCAGTTCAAGGATTCTGCGACTTGTACGGATAATTAAGAATTTATAGTTATTTAAACTCTGCAGAGTCTGTCATAGAATTTAATTTGTTTTCAATTCTTCAAATAGGTTGGTCTTCAGTCGTTTAACGCACTTTATTGGATCATGATGGAATTATCAAAATGTAAAATGCATAAGAATGTAAAGAGTTTTTGTGATTTCTGAAAAGCAGCTACTATACACTTTTCTTATGTATATGAAAAATTATATTAATTCTGATAAAGTCGGTAAGACTGAGATGTTAACCATAAAAACAAATGATCAATCAAGGTAAACTAAAATAAAAAATACTGTTATTAATATAAACCATATATATTGCGTTGCAATACTGTATAAGTATATTTAAAATAATATAGTATAGTTGTCATGCTTGAATAAGTTTATTAGTCTGATAAAAAAGTTGGAATTAATACTAGGAATATCATCAACGAAGATAAAGGAAAAAGAATCTTTTTACTTTTCCTGAAATTAACGCTTCAAATCTGCAGTTCCTAGAAATCGCTGTAATGTTATAAGCTTTTTGTGTATTGTACTCGTAAATATTAGAAGCCATCTTGCAGGTAGAAGTATTAACAGAAATAATGTTAAAAGAATAATAGGTATGGTGCTATTTTCAAAAGTATACATTTGTGTAAACAATGCGATTTCTCTAAAAGTAGTTAATAGAAGATGATATATTTAATACCTAAAGAAAAATGTCTATGAAATCTTAGAGGATCTTGTGAGAATTAATAGAGACTATACTAATCTAGAAGTGAATATCTATTTATGTTTTATGTATAAAATTTAATGTTTGGTTTGTATAGAATTTTTAGAGTTTTGTCCTATATTACACACATATGCAGGCCAACAAAAATGTGAATACTTCACAGCTTTATAAATTCGAGTGATTAGCAGATGAAAAGTCTACGTGACCTTCTTTATAGGTTTCCTTATAAGTAAACTTAATTGTAAAAGCCTTTGGGAAGAGATCAGGTAGCTGATAAACCATTGAAGAAGCTATGCAACAATCATTTGAAGAAATTTTACTGAAACAGCAATATTTATATTAAATTCATGTAGTTCAGCCATTTCTCAAACTCAGAACAAATTTGCGATAGCTTATTTTGACTTGAAATACAGCGGTATATTTATAGAACAAAACATTAGTTGCATTATAATAATTATGAAGATATAGAACTACCAAATTGGTTTCTCGATTTTTATTGTAATAAAACGTAATTTGCTGGCCTAAAAACTTTCGTGAAAGAAACGTACGAAATGTTCTTACCGAAATTAATTTCATTCTTGCCATCATTTGTCAAAAACTAATTGCGATAATTCGTTTATGAATTGACTTCTTGTCCTTTCTTTTTATGGTAAGTAATTTTTTTTCCGGGTCGTACTTTTCGAACCGAAGGTCAGTCTCTAATTAAAATCTATCGCAACTCTTTGACTAATTGCTTAAAGTGATGTTTCATAAACACCTTTATCTGTTGTCATATTAATTGTGACTAATTGTCTGATTTGGATTTTTTGTAGGAAGTTGGTTCTGATTGTTATTAATGCTTATTATAATAATTATTTTAGTTTGACAGGTTAATGGCTATGCTATTAACAAAATTGTTGCAAAGCCAAATTTACACAGAACATGTGGTCTCTGACTTTGGAGGAATACCACACACATTTTTTAAATAGGTATGTGTTGTTTTGTACCTATTCATATTTTTAACATAATTAGATGAATGACTAGTATTCTATTAGTTATTATCTTACAAATCCATCTTGTAGAATCGTCTATTTCTGCCTGAACAATTAATAATTATTTTTCGCAATTTGCCTGATAATAACACGAAATTTATTCAATTCTACTTCCTAAAAACTATTATGATTCTCTATCTGTATTCCTGAATGATCAATGATCTGCCACTAGTTCTTGCTAATGAAGTATACTTTTTGAAATTTGCATTTTATTGACGATGATTTCTTCGATATAACCTTGAGCTACACTAGTTGACTGCCATTCTTCATGTATTTTAAGTGTTTGAATATCCGATCCACTGTCAGCAAGGAAGATCATCTTCAAGCAATGGCTAGTATAACTGGAAATATCTGGAAATTTTAAGTAGCAACTTTGGAAAATTTTTCCAAAACTGTTGTTCCGACTAATTGGTTGTATTGCGCACTTACCATGATTATAGCAAATTAAAAATCTGTTGTGTTTTACTTATTTGGATCTCAATCGTAAATACTTACAGGGTGTTTTTAAATGAAGTAGCAAAATGAGACCACATATTTGTCTTGTCTTGTCTTATTGGATTATAGTAAGGCCTTCGACACTATCCATCATGCTACCTTGGTTACTAAACTCAAATATTTTGGTCTTCATCATAGTGTCCTTACTCTCATCATTTCATATCTATCTGGGAGGCGACAAAAAGTGGCCGTTGATGGGGTATTCTCTGATTTTTCTGATGTTGATAAGGGGGTGCCTCAGGGTAGTATTTTGGGTCCCCTATTGTTTTCTGTTTACACTGCTGACTTCTCCAATTTTATTAAATTTGCAGGCTCTCACCAATATGCTGAGGATTTTCAGGTATTTTTTAAATTTTCGATTGATAATTTGCCAACTTCCGTGGAAAGCATAAACACTGATTTAAAATCCATTTCAGAGATTTCACAAGCGCATGGACTGATTTTGAATACATCTAAAACACAACTACTTGTTCTTGGTCATCATAAAAACGTCATCACTCAAAATCCCGCGTTCACTATTTTATTAAATGGAGTTGTACTTGTTCCTACTAATTCTTGTAAAAACCTTGGGGTTCTTTTCGATAGGGATCTCCGATTTTCCGAACATGTTAGCTCGTTAATTCAAAAATCGTTTATGAAGCTCCGTACTCTTTACTTTCACCGAGATTCGCTAAGTACCAACATTAAATTAAAATTATGTGACTCACTTATTCTTAGTAATATCGCTTATTGTGATTCAGTTTACTGGCCGGCTATCATTAATAGGGACAAAGAAAGCCTTCAAAAGATACAAAATGCTTGCATTAGATTTTCTTACGGTCTTAGAAAATATGTTCACATTAGTTCTAAGCTCAATGAATCCAAATGGTTAAATCTCAATGAGCGTTATTATTTGCATATGTCTAGTCTAATTTATAAATTAACATTCATAAGACCCCCAAATATCTTTTTAACAAGCTTTTAAAAAATAGCGATGTACACAGTTGTTCTACTCGTCACAAAGATTTATACGTAGTTCCTAAACACCGCACCGCTTTATTTCAAAGATCTTTCTCTTATAATGCTGCTGTACTTTATAATGAAATACCTTCCAGTATTAAATCATCCAAAACTGTACATGCCTTTAGAGAGCAGGTCAAAGCCAGTCTATTTGCAAAACGCCCTCACTAATGTCTGTCTGTGCCCGAGTATTTAATATAAATATTATATATTTTGTTAATTTGATGTAATCCTTTGGGTGGTTAGGTGGAAGAGCAACTTCGTTGAACCTCGCCATCCATAATATTATTTTTGTTGTATCTTTTCTTCTTTTGTAATAAAGTCATTTTATTATTATTATTATTATTATTATTATTATTATTATTATTATTATTATTATTATTATTATTATTATTATTATTATTATTATTATTATTATTATTATTATTATTATTATTATTATTATTATTATTATTATTATTATTATTATTATTATTATTATTATTATTATTATTATTATTATTATTATATTTCTTAGGTGAAAATAAATCGATTTAACCTAACATACCTGCCTATATCCCAAGTCGCACAATAAAAAGATACAGGGTGTCAAAGTTAAAATTTTATTTTCAATATTTGTCGATAATTTCTTAAAAAGTCTAAATATTTACATAAAATTTGTAAATCAGGGGTTTTTGCGGGCGAGAAATTCAAAATTGTTTCTAATTTTGACGTCACTAGTAGAGGGCGCCACTTATCGCACACGATTTAAATGGCAGAACTTTTTTATTGATTAGTGTATCCAACTGACTATTGAAACAATCGATTCTTCTACCTGTTCTATCTGAAAAAGGAATATCTTGTTGAAGTCGTCACATTACCTACAGTGAACTATTAAGATCCTCGCCCATTTAACAGCACAGCACTTGGATGGTAACTGCTCACCATGAACACGCTAATATTACCCATACATATGGCTTATTTCGAATCCATTCCTACTATCTTACGCCTACATCTTCTTTATGCTTAATCGAAACATTGTACATACCATTACCATTATTTTAAGCTATATACCGATTTAATAAGTACAAATTACTAATTTGTTATATTAAGAATCCAGGGATTGTAAAAATGTATTCGTAGATATTATACCACACAACATTTCTTTTTTTCTAAAGAGCAGCGTTTTTCATCATCGTTCTCCTCTCTCTTCTGGAATTCCCAATTCACTTATTTCGTTATCGGCTTAGGTAAAAAAATAAAATAATTGGTTCGCCCGATTTGGGGCAGGGGCCTGAGCCCGTATATCCGTAATTAATTAATACATAAAGTATATTTCCAAATTGGATTCTGTTCCTCATAATAAACGCCTCACTAATTATCTAATTCCGTCATATTATGCTCCGAGTTAATTAGGCCAGATGGAAGAGATTGCCGTAATTATTTCGGATCATTAAGGAATAATTGGTAGAAAACATCGAACTGTAGGATGTGGTTATCAGAACTGAAGACACCTGCCCAATAGTAACTAGCTGGGGATCAGTGGCGGGGCTGTGGAACGTCGCGATAATTTTCCTCGATGTTTTGTGTCGTCTCAACACTCTCAACTATTGTGCAGCAAGAATTCCTACGACTTACGTAATACGAACAAATGAATAATTATATTTTCATCAAAATATTTAAGAAACTGCAACTGAGAATAAGGAAACTATATGTATTGTTGTATATGTTAATGTTTCCACTATACAGAATGATTTAAAACTTATCTAAAACAATTTTGGATGTACAGGGTGTCTAAAACTCGATAGCGTGGGCTTACTGTGAGGATATAAAAAATTTATATAAAATTTGGAACAGATGGTGTTAAATGGGATTAGGTAAGTTCCATTTTCAATCGAAAATATTATCTTTGGGATTTGACAGAAACGGAACGGATAATGACGTCATCAATTATATTTTTCCAGAAACACACACACACACAATTTGTTTCCTGTTAAAAAGCTCTTTTTTCTAATAAACTTTTATTAGATAAATACCTATTCTGTATTACTTCCCGTTTAAAATAATAATATCTCTACCCCTCATTCTAATCACGAGGATTAGCCCAGAAGTCGAAGACTTGTGCGGGAGAGGGGGCGGCATATTATTATTAAGCAGGCCGCATTTGCGCCCAGGAACGACTTACGTTGGTAGGCCCTAACCACCATTCAGTGCAGGAATAATGAAAACCTGGAAAACCTCATTAATTAGGGGGGTAGTCAAATGTCAACTGGTATCAATCTCTCACATTCACCCAAGCCAACATTCTTCCACCCTACCATACCCGCAGAGAGGGTGCCAATCTCTCCACGAATATAGCTTATATACGGTCTACCGGCTGCGGGGGTCGAACCCACAGCGATCCAGTCACCTCGATTCAAGTATTGACGCCTTAAACCGCGCGACCGATCCGATTAAAAGTTAAGCAATATCATCCTAAAGAGAAAATAAATAACACCTAAAAATCACATTAGCGTTGGAAAATAATTGAATGTTCGCCGTTTAAAGTACATACGTGTCATTAAGAATAAATAAAATGATTAAACTCGATAATTATTTAATAGGTACAGTTAAAACAAAATGTGATGATAACAATAACTAAAGTTAAAAGATGAGGCAAATGCCCTCATATCACGTACATATTACAATCTATTCTCTATATGACCTCCTCTCATTTATATACATATATCCAATTCTCGCCTGACTTCTTTGTGGACTGCGTTTATTAACATTTCTCCGTTAAGCATTTGTAATATTTTCTTTAAAATTATTATCTCACGAAGGTGTTTATAAACCTTATTTTTTAAAACCCCATATAAAAAAGTCAAGGGGTGTTAGATCTGGTGACTTTCAGGGCCACTGATTCGGTCCATTAATTCCAATCCATTTTTCTGGTAAAGTGTTACCTATCTAAATACTGCTGCACAATCCTGACCTTTTGGGGTGGTAACTCCGTCATGCTGAAATCATAGGATTCTTTTTAGTTGCAAAGACACATTCTCAAGAAGTCTTCTTGTAGGAAATTTAGGTAATTGACGCTGTTCAATGTATGTTCATATAAATAATGCCCAATTAAATGCCTATCGATGATGCCGCACCATACATTTACTCCGAGATGGCCTTGGAAAGGTTATGATCAACAGTTGTTTCAACATTTACTACAATTTGAGCTATAAAATTAACTCTGTTTTCAATGTGACGCTAAGGCAAATACTCCAAATTGTGAATTTTGTACCCCATGATACCCATTGGTCTTTAAATTTCGTTGAACGGTTGATCTATCCAAATTCAATTCCCGGCTAGCCTGCCGTACAGAATTTTGTGGATTTTGTTCGAGAATACTGTAACAGTACGAATTGTATTAACATTGTTTCTTACCCTTCGGTCAATTATTTGATTCTTCCGAACAGAATATGCATCTTCATTTCATCGCAAGGTCGCCTCCAATCTATTGCCATATCTTTTTTAAATGGCCTGCATAAATAACTGTTAAGAATATTCTTATAGCATAAAACATTTTGAAGATCAAAAGTGATTTATCACAGCTTTCTAATAACGGTGTTTGGCAATTATTTGACAAATTCTGGAAAACTATAAAACTATTCTTGTAAATATTAGCTGAGCATTAATGAAACAATTTTATTACGATTCCCTTTAAACATGTTACAAGGTATGTTTGAAGTTTAAAATAGCAAGATAATGGAAAACAGAAATTATATTTTCACTTTCATTTTTAATACAGGGTGTTGATTGTTACAATTTTATTTTAATTTTTCCTCAATAACTTCATTAGTAATTGTAGTAAATACATAAAACTTCGTAGAGGGAAGAGAAACTGAAATATGGCCCCGCTGCCTGCTGCCAATTATAGAGGGAGCCACCTACAGTACTTCACATACATTTAAATCGTCATCTCATTAGTAGCTATATAAGTAATTATTTTTGTGAAATTTGTACCAACGTAGGGAGCAATGTTATCCACCGAGGTTTTGGACAAAATTTGGCCCGCGATACTCTTTTTGTATTGTATCGAGTCTTTTATGAAACCCTCCGTTGTACAGGAATTCCATCCACCATGTCTCTTAAATGTTTAGCACCAGAGTCTACCAATAAATTAGCCGCAAAGTATCGGAAACAGTATAAAGCTGAGAATCAGGCAAATTTAGAAATTCAGCTATATTGGCATCAAATGGATTGATTCCAACCAGTAACCAGTGGAAGTTCGTTGCATATTAGTTTTTGTGTCAGATATATGCAGACATTTTGGAACGTTATTTTTCCATGAAACTATCCCTCATCTGCACGCCGCTGACCCCAGCTCGTTATTTTTGTCGGTGGATGCGCTGCCAGAAATCAAATTATTATATCTGCTCGTTCTCTTAATAGCCTTGTAGAGATGTGTTGTAACGATGTTTATCTGTCCTTCGCTGCTTTTATTAAAAATTTAATATTGTTCCTTATCTACTAGCTAATTTAGTTTCCATGTTTTATTTAATTTGATTATTAATTCGAATATAGAGTACGAAAGAGAGATTTTATCTTAATACGATCAGAAAATGAATAAGGCGTGCGGGGCGGATCCCGATTTTTTTTCTGGTATGAGCTTGTATCCAAGAACTGCTCCATTAATAACCAACTTAATGATTGTACATGACTTCAGTTTAAGATTGTGGTTAGCTTTAATAAAAGAACAATTCTTTAATCGTTGAATTATTCGCAACTTACAAGAAAAGCTGTCGAGTAATCTTTTTTATTAGTTGCTGTGGTGTTTCAAATATGTTACATCGGCTCAGAACAACCGCACAGTGTTAGCTTGTAATTTCTACACTGAGAAAAGCCAGACTCTTGGAACAACAGTTTTCTCGATGTCAACATTTTGGTTGTTGCCGCAAGAATATTTTTCTTGAAATAAAACAAAGATGATTAAAATAAAATTACGGCGACTATTTAAACTAACAAAAAAATTGTTAACGACTTACTGATTAATTCAACGATGTTTGATATTAAGGTCGCCGTATTCTTGAAATAGTGTTTTTTACAAATACAAGTAATTTTAGACATTTAAGAACTGAATAATATAGAGTTTAGCAAATAACAGGAATGTTATACCACCTGCAAATATTCAAAGATACAGAAGTAAAACGTTTATATAACGATTGACAGCAGTCTAACCAAAGAACCGCCGGCAACCGCAAACAGAGTCAAGCTGCTTGAGCAGAGACGGTGCCCGGGAGCCCACCTCTACAAGGTAAAGGTCTCCGGTTTTTGAGTAAATTTAACAGTTTTTTTCTCGGTGTACTTCGAACTCTCAGAGATTTCTTCGCACTTCTTGGAAGTTTATCACATTTACGGCAAATATTTAGTATACTCGCGACAAGAATTCAGACGACTTACGTCATTCGAACAAATAAATAATTCATTCTATTTTCATCAAAATATTTAAGAAACTGCAACTGATAGTAATAAAACTATATACTACACTAAAAGTTTGCATTATATATTGCACTAAATTGCAAACAATTATTGTTTTTATTGTTATATTGAGAATTTAATGTAGCCACCTGAATGTAATTAAATTATTATTAAAAATAACCTTTTTTCACGTATACAGGGTGAGTCAGTCATAATGTCATTAATTTTAACCAGGTATTCGGTAGTTCTAGTAAAGGCACAAAATCGAAAAAAAAACTTTTTACTCGACCTTTAAAAAAATAAACATATCACCCTATAAAAATCAGTAACACGACGTTCCTGGTGCGCTACAAACTTTCTGATGACGCACCCATACGAGAATCGAATACCGTATCAAACCATCGATGCCACGTTTACATACATAATATCACACATCAGCGTGTTATTCAAATTTACCTCCATTTAGCACTCTGCATTTCCCGCATTTCTTTCTCCCCAAATTTGTAGATCATGCCACACATTTGGAGGGGGGATGGAGAGAATACAAGCAGTAAGCAGTAGTTTGTTTATTTCGGTCTCACCTCACGTATTTGGCGTAAATTCCCAACGCATAATTTTACGAATTCCGAATATGTGGAAATGGTAGTGTTATACGGAGAATGTTTACGAAATGCAACTGACCCTAATTTTATTAATAAAGTGCTATGGACGGATAAATGCAGTTTTACTTGAACTGTGAGCTGTAAACAGGTTTGTGCCATACTACTTAAAAAACAATAAATTTCTATTACTACAAACTGAATAATTAATTGTACTTACGAGTAATACTGAAAATTCATATTTATTTGTAAAACCTAGTGAAAACGTAATATCAAAATTATTAAACTGTAATAACCTAACATTCGAAAACATTTATTTATTATCTACATTTGTTTTTATTAACAAATAAATCAATATTTAAGGAAAATTCATTCATGTATCTAGATTAAAAAAAATTGTTGTACTCCTTGTCGTTAAATAACAGTACAAAAACTAAGTAACTAGGTTATTGACCTAATAATACGGTAGGTAAGATAAGCGGTGTGTCATTTCGGTCTTGGACAGTTTTCTGTCGACAACACGATGGTTTTCTATTACTTAATATTTAAACACGAAACACTTTTCAGCTTCTCTTAATAATTTACCCATTGGGTATAGGTTTTTATGTAATGTACGTAAATGGTTTATTACTCGGTTTATTATTAGACATGTTGGAGTGTTGTTGCAGGCATAACAGCTACATTTGCTCAGAGAAAAATCGACACGCGAGTGTACGGGTATCGTTTGATTGGGCCGTATTTTCTACCGGAAAACCTGAGTGGACCGCGTTGCAATTTTTAATAGAATTATCTGATTATTATTATTTGATTGTATTGGATATTAACATTTTAAATTATTATTGGCTGAAGTTGAACTGAGCAAGAAAAAAATTATATTTTAAAATAGTCGGTACAACCGTTTATTTGTGATGTCTAAAACCTAGGTAGGTAGGTACTCTATAGAAAAATATTACAACTTGACAATATTGCATCAGGTCGACATCGAATTGAACTGTGAGCTGTAAACGACCAAAGCTGTCAACGGTCAGTGACAGTATGAAAAGGGGGTTTAAATAATGATTTGAAAATATTTTTTGCGGCGTAAATATGCATTTAGATTTTTTTAATCACGTATTTGCATTATACTCATTATTCCCCATCTCCTCTTAAAATTAATGACATTATGACTGACTCACCCTGTATAACAACAAACTTTGATTTTATTTCATCTTATTGCATCCAATAGACAAATAAGAAATAAATCGAAAACGGTTAAATTTATCGAAATAAAACAAGTATACCTTATTTGTGCAAAATTGATAGGAGAACAATATTTTTCTATTAAAACTTTCGAATAAACACTGATACAAAAGGTATACTCAGTTTTTATCAACCAAGAGTACATTTCGTAGCGTCATCTAGCGTCTACAGCAAAGTTAAGTACGGATTCGTTTTTCTTGTCCCAGAAAACCCCCTAATCGAAATTTTCAAAAGATACTTTGGAAACTCTAAGTATTTTAAGAATTTCGAATTCAAAATTTGAACTTTAATGCCCTGCAACATTTTTATTAACCACAAATGGACCAAGGTAAGATTGGCTTAATCGCATTATTTTGATGTAAGGAATTACTCTTGCTCTGTGTCCCATTAATTTCGGGATACCCTGTATATACAAATCTCAACAGTTGTCTATTAAATTATTCATTTTATCATCGGAAACTCATAAAACGCTATCGAATACTCTTAAACAATTGCCGCAACTTTAACAGAGCTGTAATTAAAACTAACTGCATAAAAAATAAGAAAGTGGCGATAACTTTGTGCAAAAAGTTTATACAATACACAAAAACCGCGATACAAATCACTAAATCGTGATTGAATTAAAATAATAAATTGACCTATTACTAATCACTTGATCTACATCTCTATTCCAATTAAGAAAAATTAGTTGCACAACCGACCTTTCCGTAAGGACGTTTCCCTTCGATTGGGTCGAAGTCGTGTTTTTTCGTTCTCGAAACAAATACCTCAATCACGATTTTGAGATTGTATTAACGCGTATGCACTTAGTTTTTTTAAATCGCTGGTAAATTGCCGTGGCGCGCCCATAGGTATGAGGTGGATATGATTGAAACCGACAATTTAATACACACTCCGTCTGTCAGGCTGACAGTTCTCTTAACGAGATTGGTATAGGTTGTTTCAGATGGATAAGAACTTGTAGATATTGGAGAACTGTTGTCTTTATTTACTGACATGTATGATCCAGAACTAACCATGTGCTATTTTAGCTTCCAGTGTGTTAAATTTTGGATTACCTAACATTTTTAATAGTTATTTATGTAAGTTAGTGATTCTTTATTGAACGAGCCTGAGACGGAAAATTGAAAATGTTTGATGATTCACAGGCACACAAAAAAATAAAAGTTCTTTGCCCGAGCTCCGACCTATGGTTCGCCATGTATTTTTGGCTCCCGAAACCGATCCCGGCGTCGGTATAGCCCAGACGTTTATTTTTTTTATGTTTTTATTCACTGTGCAATGCTACATGAAGACAATCCTCTTAAATCAATTCGATCCTGAATACGGTGAAATCATATGATTTTTCTGACAATTTGAAATTTTTTAAGTGACAATTGGGATGTGCGAGGTCTTATCCATCAACTGATTCATGTTTGGACCCTTCAATGACACGGAGATAAAACTTTGCGCTTATTTCCAGGTCATGGTCATTTTTTGACCGTAGAGCGCAAATATGGAACGTCTGGGCTATACCGACCCCGGGATCGGTTTCGGGAGCCAAAAATACATGGGGAACCATAGGTCGGAGCTCGGGCACAGAACTTTTATTTTTCTTGTGTGCCTGTGTTAATTTCTGTTAACAATCTTTTGTAGAATTATCACTGGTAATAATTATGTTTTCAGTTTTGAGACCTCCATCTAAAATCGTCTTTTCGTTTTGTTGAGCACATATCTTAACAGAGGAATCTGCAGTCATGGCGCTTTTCCACTGTCTGTGACGTTTTAAATTTTCTTTACTATCGCTTGCGTTGGCGAAGAAAGTGGCGGACATGCGACGAAAACAATGTCCCGTCCAAAATGATGGTTCTGGTAAACGCAGATATTTGATAATATTGCTTGGTACACTTCCAAAAGTATCCAACTTGCTAGACTATCCATTTACCATTTCTATAAATTAAGAAAAATCGGTCATTTTACTTTTCCTTCAAATTCTGAAGTGATCACAATTATTCGAGGTCTGTTGGTCTTTGTTTTAGTTACTTGAACAACCAGAATTGTTTCTTTGTGCTCTATGTCTGTTACTTTTAAATTCAAAAGTTTTTCATTACGTAAAGCCTCAGCAATGCCAAACACATGAACCTAAAATAATTACTTCGTTTATATCAGATTATTTTTGAAAAGTTAGCATAAATTACCTTCATCATCAGGTAGGTTTCATCCGGTGCATTTAGTAAAAAATTAAGTATTTCTTGTTGTGAAAGAGTTTTGGACTTTTTTGGAATATGGTTTCTTCCTTTTTGTTTAAAAAAAGTTCTTTATATTTACTAAAGGCAACGACATTTTTGCTAAGGTGGTTGTTTTCACTATGGAATAATACAATCACATTGAAGAAGGAGAATACTCTTTCTATAACTCAGAAAATACGAACATTTTTCATACGACCAAGCCTTCACAAATTCTGGCTCACGATCTTTGTAGTAGATATTAGCTGGTATTGTTGGCCATTACTGGAATTGCCAACGTGTCAACAAAATAAAACAAGGATTGTCATTGTAACAAAATGTAACAAAAATTTCCAATATCAAAGTTACCCTTTTTTCCTACGGAAAGTCGGCGCCAATGATAAGAATCGACTGAGATGGCTTAGATTCATAGATAAAGCTTATATCTTTCAACAATGTCAACTACCATGCGGTCGTTTTTTTGTAGCGTTTCTCAATGTAGAAACGACAAAAATTAACATTCTTATTAGTAATAATACCTGATAGATAGGTAACAGTTAATCCAGTTAGCTCCAGTATTTTGCATTCGATTTTTATTATTTCGTTATAAACTGGTAAAACTATATATTCGCTCATGACAGCCACTCACTACCGATAAAAGACACTTCCCGTAGGTACAATTAGATAAAATGCCTATTTATTACAACAAAATCGAACGAAAGGAATAGATAATAGACAAGTTTTAATGTAACCGCGGCAGTCTTGTTCCATAACCTAGAAAACGAAACTGGCGAACTATATTGTGAAAAAGTATCTGCACCCAACACAAATGTCTTTATTTAATAACTATAAAACGTTTAAAAATTAAAAAGGGCACTTAAAACTGAAGAACACAAAATTACAACGTAAACACAGGAATTGAATTATGACATGACAGCGATACCGACTGAGCGACTGTTGCATGCTTGTAGAGTAGGCAACCAACTTGCTTGTTGGTTGCCTACTCTACATTGGCGGCGTTAAATAAGGATTTAAAATAATATCGAAAAAAATTTTTTTTGGCTTTATAAATAATTTTGGAATTTTTTTGAAGGGTGATTCCGTTAATTCTTATTTTTCCCTATCCCCTCTTAAAATATTTGTACTAAGTCATAGTTAACCCTGTATGTATAATTCCATTTTGGTATATTAGGATTATATTGACTAAGTCATACTTTGAATTTTAAACTGAATCTCAAGACTATTTATTTTTCTGGTATATGTTCATCTAATCGATCAGTTGCAGATGTGAAGATTTAAGAAGATAAGAATATACATAAAAGAAATGCATTCACATGTTGACAGAATATTTATCATATGACCTCAATATAAGACTATAAATAAAGATTTTTAGATCACATTAATGGAATACATCCGCTTCACGATAGAACTGGAAGAAAACTTCTTTTCTTATATGTTATGTGAAGAATACCAGAAGACACATTAAGACATAGTGTTTATAGAAAGTATATTTGCACTGTCAGATATTTATCCTTGACTTCAAACCATGCACTGGAACATCATACATCAGTGCACATCATATATCAGACCAGAAGATTGAATTCCCTGTTTCAGGGTTTCTTCTGAGGAAGAGAGCGATATATCTTTCGAAACGTCAGAAACAGACGACGTGGCAAAGTGTTGAACCATTGACCACTGCTACGGAAGCTTGCAAAGTAAACTAAAATAAATACAGGTACAAAACCGTAATTGTTCCTGAGAAGGATATAGTAGCAGAAATTTAGTGGGAATCCAGACTCAGACAAAAATAGAGTAACGAAACCCATCCAACCTACCATCGTTACTAATTAGTATGAATGTAGGAATAAATATAAGTCTCCGGGTACCAATCCGATTAAAAAATCCGGCGAGGCTAACTGAGAATTACGACCACGTCTGGGAAAACAATTTCCAGCATGTTTATTTGCTAAAACCTCTTCTTTATAATGGCCGGGGTATAAATCATAATCACACGGCCAAGATACGAACACTCCGGGTTTCGTACCAATTATCGTACTGGAAATAGTGTATCCTGCGATCAGATGGTGTTATTATTGAGTTATATAGGTATTATTTCTTTCGCTGGCCGGTTATTTTTTAATTTGATCGGATACAAACGGCATAAACAAGTCGTGAGAGTTTACGAGCGGGTTTACGAGGGAAGGCGGGAAGGTATGCCTCGGATATGATTCCTAGTAAATCAATTTGGTTTATGGCCCACAATTCCAGTAATTACCGCTGTAATGGTCTTAAGTAGCGCCTGAAATTAATTCCATTGACGCAGTTTCAAATGAACCGTGGACAGAAATGGTTGGTTCCTTATTTGTGTTGTCTAGGACACCCTAAGCAGTAAAAAATAATTTATTGTAAAAAATGCGCTAGTGAATTTGTTTCTGATTAGTGTTGGGAGACAAGAAATTTTGCAAGACAAAACAAGTTTCTTTAAAGTCTTGTTCTTGGTAATAGTGGTGGTTACTCTTGGTCGGCTACGGTTTCCTTCAGAGCTTTTAAACCGTAGATTATTCGTATTAAAAAAATGGATTTAGAACATCTTAGAAACTAGATTTTTTTGTAAAAAAAACTGGTACAAGCCGCATCAAAATCGGATCATATTATGGGAGTTATTTTGAAATTAGTTTCAGGATACCTAAAAATGGCTCACCATTATAAAAGAATTTAAAGGGTTTTTTTATGTACCCACTACTAATATTAAAAAAAAGAGTGGAAACTTTTCATTGACTTATTTTGTATATATAATGTATATAACTAGGTGTCGCAGTTGTTGCGTTATAGTTATTAATTCTACAAGGGAATTTTTAATCCACGGGAAAGAATAGACAGTCGCGAGTTACATTTTTTCGAGAGGATTTAAGGCTGGCTAATTTTGGAAAACGTCATATTTGACAAATTTATTTTAATCAAGAATATTGATTGGCAGCTGATTACTAGAAAGTCTTTGAATCGTTTCTATGACATACGTTTGTTTATTACTCAACAAGAGTGAACAAATTTGCTAAATGGACACAAAAAATGAGTGAGAATGCTGAGAAATTCTTCATTCCCGCTGTTACCAGCAAAAGAGCGTATGACAAGGAGTTGGTGGAATTCGATAACTGACTAAAAAAGGTGCATAGGAGAAGAAGCAATTACAGAAGATGTGCTACTATCCTACTTTCAATGTGGAGAAACGGTTTGCTGCCTCTTCGATGTGGACAAATTATTCCATGCTAAAATCAATGTTGAAAGTGCACAAAGGTATGGATACGTACGTTAAACTTACTTCTTATTTGATAGTAGAATCAAGAAATTATAAACCAAAGAAGGCAAAGATACTGGAGAGAAACAAATCGAAGAATTTTTTAAAAAGTTCCGGATAGAGAATATTTACAAGTGAAGATACACAATACACGATTTTAATATTTCAATTTATACATTGAGCGTTTTATTTTAAACTTATTACAGGTTGCAACGATCATGGGAGTCGCAGGTGCTTGTCGATGAAATGAATTAACCTTTTTGGATATCACCCATGACCAAGACAGGCAGTTATCTATACTAATTCATTCCGGATATGAAAACAAATATTTCAAGAAGTTTCACGATCATGAAAGAAGCTTTTTCAGTCAATTCTGTAGAAATGTGTTGAAAATACATCAATCTGCGGCCTGAAAATGTCGGTGGGAGATTTTTCTTGCGATATGTGTCTGGAAAATGTACCACACAATATGTAGGCATCAACATAATTTCGTTTTCGACGTCCCTCATTCAGAAAGTTTTACCGGACATGGAATGAGGCGTTTTTCGGCAACATTACTGGTCAATGCGGGGGGGTGATATTACCACTGCTGCGTCATGGTGGTTGGAAATTGACTATGGTAATGGAAAGTTATATTGAACATTCACTGTCCAGCATGATGACAATTGCTGAAGAAACCAGGTCCTATCTATTTGTGGACCCTTCCAGGCCTTCAGAACGTCTTTCTTGGCTGAATTTAAATAATCCCGGTCAAAATGACAAGATCGTTCTTGAGATAAATGTTAATAATAATAATTCTAAATAAAATGCTATAAAATCGAAACGTGGTATTATGAATTCTAATCCACTATACTCTATTTTTAAACTAAGAGGAGTAAATGAAGAAGTCATATATACATAGGGAAAGTAACTAGAAAATATAACTAGATTATTTTGGCGGTAAATTTGAAAAAAAAAAGAAAAAATAGACAAAATGTAATACAATTCGTTGCTGAGTTATGAACAGAACTATTTCATTTGATTTAGGATTAACTAGGAGGGAGAATAAACACAAAATAATTAACAAAGTGGCAACTTTAATCTTAGCTAAATATAACTGACATTTTGAATGTTAGTAGCTGACAGTATTGACATTGACAATAAACATGAATTTATGTAATTCTGTGTAAACTTGGCGACAAATTAACCAATAACAACCTAGTGTTTAAGCGCGAGAAATTAAGGTGCCCGTATCTCTCGCCGTAAAATGATCAAATTTGTGGTGTTTTTAGGTACTGAAATATCGAAAAATAAAACTCGTAGAGCAAAGTAATATCAAAAATAGAATTATTGATGTTTTGTTTATCCACTTTTACTATTTAAACTTTCCTCAAATAATGTAACAACTTTTAAAATGCATTTATATAACACACATAATTTCGCTATTCTAACACATTTTAACAATTATTTTCACATACTTATAAACAAAAGTGAACAATCTTATATGCAGAACTATGTAAGTTTATGTTATAACAATGTTTACATATATAGTTGAATTTAAAAATACGTATTTTGAAAGATTTCAGTACCTAAAAATTCATTGGATAGATCGCTTTCTAATGTTAAATATTGATTTTACAGTACCTTTGAATATTTGCAGGTGGCATGAAATAACATCCTTGTTACTTGCTAAACTCTATATTATTCAGTTCTTAAATGTCTAAAATTATTTATATTTGTAGAAAGCACTTTTCAGGAATACGGCGCCCTTAAATCACTCCTCATAGTTTAAAAATAAGGTATAGTGTGTTAAAGGGACTCTAATCCACGGAAAACAGACGTATTAAACCTTCTTAATATATAGGTCGTGGATAAACGATTTAATATTTATTTTTTGCTTGTGTTATACTATTCGTATAGATAGTGTGTGTGTGAGGAAAGTAACATTAGTCAAACTTTTCTATGAAAGCAACAATCATTTCATTTAAGACAAACTATCCCAACTCTTAAGACACTTGCTCGCAAGGGTTGAACATCTTTCCTCAGCCGGTTATTCGTCGAAAACAAGGCCACGTAATTTGCGGTCAGAGTCGGCCCTAATAACAGCTGTGAGCCGGTTTACCTACCAACTTACATCTCAAAAATCCGATTGCTTTGTTTTTCGTCTGACGCCATCCTCTAGACAGAGGCGGTACACTATCCATATCACAGCGCCACTTAGTCCATTCATTAATTAAAGAGGTCGCCTCTAATTTTCTCTACAGTTCCGAAAAATGTTACTGAGTTCGCTAATTTATCAAAAAAAAAAACTAACGTAGTAGAACATTTGAACAAAAAGCGTCAGTAATGATTTGTAAATTAAGTGTATGTAAATGATACTGATGCTGATCCCACTGCAAAGTCATTAAATAAATGAAAAGTGTGTAATTTACGATGTGTAAAATTTTCAGCTATACCATTCTTAGGACATTGATAATGTATAAGATAATTTTATGGCAATCGAAAGCACGGTGCGTTTGCTAGTGTCAGAGAGATATTCGGTCAGAAAATTTGTTGACAACAAAATTGAATATATAGCAGCACGTCAACTATATTTATTTTATTTTTTTATTAAAAGTGCAAGTGGTAAAGGTACAATTATTATAATTTAACACCACATTAAATTGGCTATTTGTTTCTACTATAGAAGGTCTATTACTACGCATAGTATTTATGATCTTATTGTGGTTATCTTGGTCGATGTTTAAGTATGGTTTTATAGAATTTGGATTGTTATGATGTTTTACCAATTCGCTAATAGCAGTTGACCTGCTGGAATGGTTTGTCTTTTACATTCAGGCCAATAGACTCAGCAGATGATTTAGTCCATTAATAGTATTTTTTCCAACAGGGATATTGTCCTGCAAATTATCGGTTTTAAGAACAGCCGTGGTGAGGTAATATGGTCGCCTTGTTTTGATGTCAGGTTATGAAAAAGGCTGACAGGGTAGCTTTGACTTTCACTATTGTCAATGAACCATTTACTATTTGCACATCATTTTGACCCGCCTTGGCAAGTTTTACTGATTATATTCAATGCGATTTGTTGGAGAACCATCTTTATTTTTCTCGATTTCAAAAAATCCAAGAGCCAGACAATTGTCTCGCCTCCTCTACACGCTAATTCTACAGCAGCAATATGGTAGAATTTCCGCATAAGACCTTCAGGGGTATGTTCATCCCAGAACAATATTATTCAGATTACGTTTACATAGATCTGTTTGCAGTTTCTTCCTAGTTGTATCGCAGGTACCTCGGGCAGGCTTAAATACTATGCTGTTAAAACAGGTCTCAATCATAATATTGTAGTCATTATAGCACCGCATGATCTTTACTATTGCTTCTTTGAATTCTGTCCCATCTCTCTTCCTCATATAGACCGCCCAATCTTTTAGCGTCAATGCCAGTTCTTCTTCACTTCTATACTCATTTAACGGATTTTCGTTCATAGCAAAACTCCGTAAGCATCCCCCACGTGTATTTGTGACTGTTTGTAGTATTTTTTGTTTTTTTTTTCTATTAATTAACGTTAATAGACTAAAAATTCTCATTGCCAAAAAGTGACATTTTGAAATTTATTTGAAATATGAATCTGTCAAACTTAAACATCATAGTGTGAGTTAACTGAATGCCATTGTAAGGTACATGTTTAAATGATTGTCATTTGTCACATGACAAAAAACAATGAAACTTGAATTGCTGTTAGAACTGTCAAAAAATGTTCCTGTAAATTATTAATACACTGGTTTTTCTCTATATTTTTGTATAACCTAGGTCGACACGGGACTGTGTATATTTTTACACATTTTTCTGTATGTAGCAGTGTGTTAAAAAACATATGTGTGTAACTTTTAAACATTACAGCGGTGTAGACTTTACTCATTAATATGTTGATATTATTCTATAATATACAGTACTACAGAATTAAGGTGTTAAAGCAGTGATTCCCAAAGTGGTCTGTATGTCTATGACAACCTGCAAGGGGTCTACGTCGGCGAAAAAAAATTTTTGGGGTCCATGAAATGAAAATGGGGGTCCACGATGGTGGATCTCAATATACACTGATAGTACCTATTTACTGACATCATACTATCTTATAATATAAATACATTATTTATAAAAGTACCTATGAAGTAAAAAATTTATTATATATTTATAAAATTGTGTAAGTTGTAGGATGTAGGCATTCGCTTTGTGGTCGCAATACATTTTAAACTTGTAAAAACCTGCACATAATGATATACCAGTATCAATCAATCAAAGTACCATATCGTCGTCGTTCTTGCTAAACCTTGTATCTCAAAATTATTCAAATTTGAGATACGCGGTTTATGCATAGATCAGTGGTTGCCGCATCAGATCATATACAACTCGTATCTTGATTGCATTTAAAATTTCGCGCCAAACAACTAAGAATTTATAACGCGTATCTTAGCCCTATATATTTTGAACATGCTATACCTCGTATAAATTTAGGGAGCCAACGCGTATCTAATGCCATCATATTTTCATACATAATTCAATTAATAAATGTATAAATTAACATGTGTTTTTACTTTAAGTTTTTAACACTAAACTTCACTACAGTTAGAAATTTACAAAAAATCAATATCAGGTAAGTAGGGGGTCTACCCAAAACCGAAAAACATGGCAAGGGGACTACCACACAAAAAATTTTGGGAACCTCTGTGTTAAAGTGTCTAATAATAAAATATACAACTAAGTTTACAAAATACTTAACAATTTTTTTTTCTAATAAAAAACATAAAAACAAATAATCATAAACATGGAAACAACAAATATTAACAAAGATGTACATTAACTGGTAGTAATCTGAACATTTCTTTTTTCTCTACAAATACAAGGAAAACAAAATTCAGATATGGGAAACCAAATCCTCAGGCTGAATTTTCGTAAACCTCACATTTTTTAAAGATTATTATTAGCTTTAGTTTTATCACTAATATCAGCAACATAACACGACCAAAATAAGATTATTATTAGCTTTAGTTTTATCACTAATATCAGCAACATAACACGACCAAAATGGCGTACTTTATACCAGTATAACTCCAGCTGCTACCATAGGTACTGCAATTGCACAGTTGTGTCGATTTGATTGGGAGAGGTGTGTTCAATTACCACGAAATGGTGTACTTTTAACACTTTATAGATAAATATTACATAGAGTCAGTACATTTTATTATATTTTAACATGTTTCGTGTAAAATGCATAAAACTGCCAGTGTGTTAAACTATTAACATGAACATTTCATACATTCTAAATTACGCACTAGTAAATCCCATTTACATTATAGCTTTTTTTACAGTGTTGTTAATATCTGGCTATAGTTTTGGATATTATTTATTTTTTATTATATTCTGAAGATTTGTTGACGAAGTAAACATCCCGTACCTTGTTTTGTTATGGTCTGGGGCCTGGTGATGGGCGGTGCAGTATCCATTTCGAAGTGCCATTTAGGCACAGCAATTAATTCGAAACAAAAACGGAGCGATGGCAATCGAAGGTCACCGACCACATTGGGTCCCCTTTGATTTTGCGAGAGTACCGACCTCTGCCCAGCCGTGTTGATGTTTATCAAAAAACAGTTGAACCGCACAAAACACAACGCATGCAATTAAAATAAACTGTGCCCTTTTAGATCTTGTGCGGCAGATAGTGGGCTGATAATGATCTTAATGGTATTTTTTGCCTGGTTCGTGTTTTTCCTGGGCATATTGATGTTTAATGACAGTTGTCTTTGCTGGTAGTGTTTCAATTTGTCGCAGAAGGCACGGGTTAAGGTAAATTGACACATGCTGTAGAAATTATTGTAATTTATAATTAGATTCGAATGGGCTTTCTCTTTAATTCCAATAACTGTTTGGGCAATAAGTTAGGAAAAGTGATTTTTCCGCGTCAGGCGTACATTTTTATACGCCATATGCGGTAAAGACACTTTTCGTACGAGTTGCACACAAAATTTTTTTAAATAGTGTTTTGAAAATAGCTGAAGGCATGGTGGATGGAAAGCAACGAACGTAGCAGATAAATATATAGAGGATTCCGCTCAACAAAAACTTCAAGTAGCAAGCTGAAAAATATTGGGTCAAAGAGAGATCAATATAAATAAAAACTCTACTTCATCAAATACATGAGCAGGGCTTTCCATAATCAATTATAAAAATGTTATAGTTAAAATTTATAATAATGATAGGAAATTATTTGAGTTGACAAGAAATGAATAGTTAGCTCAAGAATTATGATGTATATTTTGTGTGCGGGAAAATTGTATCGCACTATTATGAAAAATAGAACTTTTCGTAACTTTTTTTCTAAATGCACAACTTTTCAAAACACTATTAAAAAAAGTATTTTCTAAACAACCATGGCCTTCATTATGAATCGTCTTTGTTTACAATGATTTTTTTTTTCAACTATACACTGTCATAAAGTACTCGACGAGCAACAAGATATTGTGCAAAATCGCTTTGATATCGTTCTTAGTTGCTGAGTAATTCGACCATCTTTCTCTAAAACGGAACAAGGTATAAAATTGGAACTGGTGGTACAAATTGGCAACAAAATCTCAACTTCTTGTTTTTGGCAGCCGGTGATGTTGGTTAGGGTAATAGACCTAAAAGAATATCAAAAAATGTAGAAGCAGAGCTAACTGCAGCATTGGTAGATAGAACATTCTGAATATTTTTTAATATATTTAGTAGAGTTCTTTCATGGGATGGGAATAGTATAAGGTTAATTATATCTGTCTTTAATAGTAAAAGATATGACTAAAGACTATGATTTAAGACATACGGCTACCTACTGAAGGTACCTTGGTTTATTTTGTAGACATAGATTAGTTGACCACTTGGTTACTAGGTACCATAAACCTTGACCTAAAGCAGATTTTAGATTTCATAATCTCCAATGGTTTTTTAAGAATCACACAGCTCTGACGGTAGCAGTAACTCAGAAGTCACAGACATCATACTGCAAAATTAAGCATTTCTATGCTACCTGCATCTCAAATATTTTGGTCACTACTCCCAACTGATGAGAAATCGTCACTCCAACGCCAAAACCACGAATGTGCAAATCAATAGTTTTGAGATAATTGCATTTTAAATATTTGTAGAGCTACTAACAAAAAAATAAAATATTCAAAAACATTTGCTGCTTTATTATTATGGACTATTATTAGTATTCTGAACTGTGTTTAAATTACATTTGGTAATAATTCGTATTTTTTAAACAAAAACACATTCGTTTTGTTTTGGCCTTGCGGGTCTTGCCAACTATTTAAGAAAGCCAAGCTGCATTATTGGACCTGGCGGGAGTATGGTTTCATATACACATTAGCACCTTTGTTGATAACTTTCATTGTTAACAATGTAACCTGTGTACATAGACGAAATACAGAAATATTACACATTCGTGATTTGGGCATTGGACTGACGAAATATTTTATAACCAAGCATTTTTGCTGTAACTATATCTTATCCGGTAGTAAGAATTAGATTTCATCATTATTTTCTCTTGTTTCAGGTCGGAACGTAGCTAAAACCCTTCACCAGACCGGGTCCGTTGTCTTCATCTAGTCCGGCAAGAATTTTCCTGTAACAGTGCGCGCTTTGGAGAGCGCCTCCGCCGTCAAGCTGGCAGCCAGTGCACTAGCCTCAATGAATCCTCACTACCATCCTTACGGGGGGCCGGAGCTGACGTCTCCGCATCCCCCCTCCCCGGACAACAACAACTACCATGGCCATCCTGGACCTGGAGGACCCCACAGCCGCATGCATCCGACGAACGGTCACGCCATAGGAACGCTAGGTATGAGTAAGCAATGGGTATTTGTAGCCAATAGTAAGTACTATTTTCTGAACTTACTCTTTGTTGGAAAATCACCAAAAGTCATCCATTTGTTCTAATGTACAATATACATTCAATTATTAATACAAATATTGTTGTTTGAATTAAAAGGGTAGTGAAATGTTTACTTTGGAAGGTTTGTCAATTGAAAACATTTAAATTTTGGGTATGCTGGTGACAAGTAAATATATCAATTTGTTCTGTTAAATTTTTTCACATTTAGTTTCAACTGACTATTGAATCTTTTGAATGCCACTTGCTTAATTTTGTCTATTCGGAAAAAGTATTAAAACAGGTATTTCTGTATCTAGAACGCAAAATGGTACTTTTGCGTTCAATATATCTAAGAAGCACCTGATGATACATTTCTGCTAGAAAAGGAAATTCAAATAAATAAATTGATGGATTTAACTAATTTTGGACAAGTTTTTGGGCCATTTTAATAATTAGTGTTTGTGAAGCTTTGAGAAGAGATGAACTACTAAAGATAAGGATCGATGATATAGAAGACAAGTATTTAATTATTGTTATAAGAATTCTCCATTCCAAAACTCATATTCCAAGATATTTTGTGATTTCAAAGTTATCGCAGTCAAACCTCTAACCAGACCAAATAAAGAGTTCTTCCGTCACTCTGTTAGCCGATGCAGGGGCCGATATTACCACTATTAAATGACATAAGAAGTGGTGTTCTAGTACGGTAGTGGGGACATATACGAGTAGAAGATTCTATACAAAATTAAATTTTAATCGCAAATAATTGTTACAATGTTCAGCAAAGCCTACGGAACTTGCCAATAATAAAACGTGGGCAGTAAACTTAAATAATTACAGCAGTAGCCTCATTGAATATCCAGAACCAAAATCCTAAAAAGTTTCGAAAGACTTTTGATGACAGTTTTCGATTTTTTAAAATTTATATCCAGTTCGTCAATTCACTATCTAGATATACATGCATCTGCGATTCCCATTACTAATGCAACTTGAAATATTTCAAAATTTTTATCTAATATTATCTAGAAAATTAAAATTTATCTTAATCATTAGAAACTCTTTATCGGAAAATCTTATTAGAAACACTGCACCGCGTTCTCTACCTAACACGCTTGCTTCATTTGCTTTAGACATTTTTCAGGAAAGCCATCAATTCACCTTATTTTGATAGATCTATCTTGTGAACTTTCAGTTAGTCAGTCGTCTTCAACACATTTGTTCACATTAGACATCTACAGATTCGGAAATTGCGGATCTTTACAGAGGAAGTAGAAATTGCCGCTTTATCCCAGGGGAGGTACGAAGTATAAGTGGCGCGGCGCCGTGCATTGGTCTAGCATTCCCCACTACTACGGTAATCGGTTCCGTATCACCAACGCCAATTCGCCATTGCAAATCTAACTGTCCGGTCAACTGATGCCAGTGTTGTCAGGTCTCATGCATTCCGAGAAAATCTCATGCTTTTTAGTAGACACAAAAAGAAATAATAAAATTATTAAAATTACTCTTTGAAATCTACCAAAACAAAGACCTAACGAGAAATAAAGGCAAAATCGAGGGCAAAATTGAATAGATAGAGGTAGGTATCTACAATATTTGGGTACTTGAAATGTCCTTTATTGTAGACTGCTCTCTTAATAATTAGCAATGAATACATAAACGGGTATGACAGTCGACGGATATGCGGTGTGTGTGCTGTATTCACTCTGTATTGCAGTGATTCTTAACTCTATTCCGTAAGGGTACCTACATTTTCTGGAAACAACAGATTTTACGACCCGTGAGTCACCCTGCGTCACGTCAACTGCGCCTCAACGTTCGCCCGGCCCAACAATAAAATAAATTAGAAAGGTTACGTGGTTAATAACTTTTAAGTAAGTACCTGTAAGTACCTACTTACAATGTAATATTATGATAAAATAGCATAACATAATGCTTTTTAATGAAATAAAAATGGCATTACAAAAGTAATTAAAAATTTAGCTGTGTCAAGAGGTGTTTTTTGATAAATTAAGCCATCTCATGCTTTTTTCTCCAAACCTCATTCTATTTTGAAATTATTCTCATGCACTAAATTTTTCCCACCTGGCAACACTGCCTTATGCGAAGAGTGGGAGCACGCTGTGGTGGAACTATGCGTATAGCATGACACAAACCTCACTTTCCAAATCTGTATAAAATTATTCCGCAAATTATTTTACATAACGTTGTTCCAACTTGCTTCTTCAGCTGAAAATGTTTCCATAGGTAAAGAGAAACACACTCAACATATATTTTCACCAGGTTCATTCTTAATATAATAAAATTTTTAGTGTCAATATTATGAAATTTTAATTTTTGAGTTGAATAGTCTTACATAATAATCCATATTGATGTAACTGGTGAACAGAACTTGTACAAAAGGCATGCAATTGTACATAATTATACTATTGTGGTAAAGAGAACAGGTGAACACAATATATCATTTGTTAAATGACAATAATAATGGTAATATAATAATTAAAGTCATACAAATACAGTAACTGCTTAACAAAAGATGAGGTTTAGTATATTTTAGTATATATGTGTATCTGTATCATGTAAGTAAAAATCCTATCGAAAATAATCTGATTGCTAATAGCTTATGGCATGGCATCAAAACCTTGGCATCATTATTCTCATTTATACAATTTCGCAATAAAACTACCTACTATGACGTGCAAAGCTGTTTCTAATTTACCTCTATTGTTTTTATTGAAGCTCAAGTTAATTTTTGAAAATAACTAGTTTTCATTAAAACTCGTTTTATTGCCTGTCATAAATTTACTTAAGAATTTTATGGCTATTATTCCATAAACATGTAAATTGGAAACAGTTAGAACCATTTAAAGTACAATAAAATTTTCTCAGATAAAGGCCACTGTTTCCTGAATTGATGAAACAATAGACGACTATGAAAATTGGTTTAAGCACAATTGCATTTATTAAATAACCGTTACTTCATGAAAATATGTTTTCTTCAAGAAATCAGGGAGACACACTTAAATTATCCAAATTGGTTCATAATCAATAAAACAAATGAGTCTTTTGATATAATCTTTTCTTAAGGTCGTTACCAGCAGTAATATGGGACAAAAACAATTGATTTCGTTGACGAGCTAAACACGACAAACAGCATAGTGGCACAGATAATGACAACCCATAATAATGGTCAATGGTTAATAGACGTTGATCATCATGAATTAAAGCTTTCAAAGAATTTTTACTAAAGCCAGATGGTCTTTCTGAACATGAGGAATCCTTCATGGCAAAACGCCTCTCTTTGAAACAAGAAACCCAATTGTTTAAAAGGCGTTGGGATACCTTTTTCTCCTTAGAGCAGCCTATTAGGCTTATTGTACATCCCTCTGGCAAATACAAACATCCATGGTTCAGATCTACTGCAGCGGGATTCGAACCCACAGCTGGATAGGCCGATTCAATCTGGGTCAAACCAAGAATATATGGAAAATGCTGTTTTTCTCTACACTTTCTCCATTTTGTTTCGTAAATAATTTCCACAATCTCACACGCTATGACCTTATTTATGCATCTTTCCAATAGCACCAACAAATTCTCTCCAAATTTAGTATTACAGCTATTGGTTTACTTTTACAAATAAAATCGTTGGCTGTAAAAACAAGCATAACAATAATAATACTAATTTAATGAAGTAAATGTTGGAAATGTGCTCTTTGAACCTCCTGACAATAATAAAATTTGTTTTTGCACTTGTTACTGAATCATACGTATTGTTAAATATTTCATTCAGTCTAATGAGAGGTTTTCCTTCAAAAAGTGTTCGAAGCGGTATTATTGACATATTTAGAAAATTAAATCTTCAATGTTATGGTCAGTATACCTATTCCATGTTAAAAAGTACACTCAATACCAAAGAAAATGTAAATATCAGAAAATTTCCAAAACTAATACCATACTTGGATTGGCAAGACTATGGCACTTGTTTTGCGATTTATTACAAATTATCTTGTGAGGATCTTGAAATTACACTATTTACAATCCGTTCTGGTTGCATTTATATACAATTATGATCACGCGCCTATATGTAAAATACTTTCTATTTGTTGTTGACCTTTTTAGCAGTTCCGAAATTTATCCACAGATGTCAGCCACTTGTAGTCTAATTGAAATCCTGGGTCTTCTGATGACATTGAAGTATTGAACGAAATCTTGTTGCAGGTCACCCCAACGGTCCCCACGAGCAGCACCCGCACAACCACCACCAACACCCCGCCTTCACCAGCGCGGGCCCCCCTTCGGACGGGCCCCACCACCCCCACCACAACCCCTCCATCACCAACAACAACAACAACAATAACAACACAGTGAAAGTATGTGCGGGGTGCGGCGGCAAAATCGTTGAACGATTCCTCCTGCACGCGCTAGACCGCTATTGGCACAACGGTTGTCTCAAGTGTTCGTGTTGTGCAGCCATGCTGGCAGACATCGGTACGTCGTGTTTCACCAAAGGCGGCATGATTCTCTGCAAGCAGGACTACATGAGGTAAATTTGCTACTCATCTCGCCTTTAGAATTACGGAATGCTCTTTCGAAGCGTCTCAGAAACAAGTACCACATTTTCTTCTTGAAAATGTCTGTTCCGAAATCAATGGGACACAGCAAAAATAGATAATCAACTTTTATCCATTAATAGTACATTTTATAGCACCCTCTAGCGCTTAGAACAAAGTTTCGTAGAAAATTGATGAATGTGAATCCATTTCTTAAAAAATTGAAAGGGAAAGAAAGTCCTGTCAAGTCACAATCCTGTATTCAATAGCCACTATTAAATAAAATATTGTGAGTTGACAGGATTTTTCTCTCCCTTTGAAGTTTTAAAGTTAAGGCGGATTCGTTTCTAGTGTCCCAGAAAACAGTAGAAAAAAATCTACGCAATTCACTGACAAGTTTTCAAAAATTTTAATAATTTTGAATTCAAAATTTTAACTTTAGCACTGGGACACAGAGCAAAATAGATGATCAATTTTTATCCATTAAGAGTACATTTTGTAGCGCTCTCTAACGTTTAGAACAAAGTTAAGTACAAAATTGATAAATGTGAATCCATTTCTTTAAAAATTCAAAGGGAAAGAAAAGTCCTGTCAACTCACAATCTTGTATTCAATAGTAACACTATTGAATAAAGCATTGTGAGGTGACAAGATTTTTCTCTCCCTTTGAAGTTTTAAAGTTAAGTGCGGATCGTTTTTAATGTCCCAGAAAACAATAAAAAAAAAATTCTATGCAATTCATTGAGAACTTTCAAAAATTTTTAATAATTTTGAATTCAAAATATTAACTTTGGCGCCTTGTATCCTTTGAACCATCAAATTTTGGACTAAGGTAGGTTTGGCTACCTCGCGTTAATTTGTCGTCAGGGATACTCTGGCTCTGTGTCCCATTAATTTCAGGACACCCTGTATAGTTAATTTGGAGCCTAGGAATTGTCGCTTTGGTACCAACATTAATGTCACTTAAAGTGCGTTTTCTGAAAGAGGCAACAACTCGTGGTTAAACGTTGGAAATTATTTTCGCGGGATAATAAGCATGCTTTTAAGCGGCGGCCGAAAAATTATATCGCACACGACTAGGCACCTTGTCTCATCTGTTCTTTCAGATCGGCGGCATCAACAGTGGATGTTCAGTATGGGCACTCACATTATATCTGCTAATCGCTCACACTATATCTGCTAATTCTTATTTCGATAAGGCATATGTAACTAACTACATCAATCAATCTACAGGTGACGGAACATATTGGCTCGTTTAAAAAAATTCAAAAATAAAAAAAAGGAAATGTGGGTTAAACAGCTAACGCAATTTTTTTGGAAACAGCTTTATCAAATAACAAAATAAGGATTTCAGTTTTATATTGATGATGAAAAGTTGTACAAAGTGTCCAATTCCATGTGTCGCCAAATAATGACTGGAGCAAACGTTACTGTTTTATGGTGGAAGAAGGAAAAAGCTTGTACTTGTTTCTGATCCACATATTGTAAATCTGCAAAGTAAATATTATTTATTTCTGAGTGATTTTGATAGCGTAAATGATTTTGGTGGAAAAGAAGTGCAAATGGACATGTCAAAGTACTTATTGTCTTGTCTATTTGCCAAAGGTAATTGAAGTTCAGCAATTTCATCCATCTATTTTAGAATATTCCTTTGAATGCGACATTTATTATATAAATGTCTTATGTTTCTCTCTCTGTTTCACGTATCTTAAAAAAGAAAATTTGCTCTTAAAAAAATAAGTGTTGGTGCTTTTTAACAAAAAACCCTACACGAGAGAAATCCACAAGATGGCAGCACTGTGTGGCATAGGTATGCATGTAGGCATAGATTTCTGGACATGCGTATATTTATGACGATATGAGGAAATGACATCACTGATAACGAGTTTGTTTCTAATATTTTGTATAATTAACCTAAGGTCCTGTTCATTATTCTATTTGTTTTGTGAATTATAATGAAAAAGCACTAATTTCCTAATTGTTAAAGATGTCTGTGAAGCAAATGATAGTAATAAAAAAGTTTGGCTTAAGTTCGGGGGTATAGAAATACGGCCACGAACGAGGTTCGGCTTATTCCGTTAACGTATTAACGATAATCTAGACTGCCAACATTTTAGCTGTCCCGACTACAGCCATTCCGTCGATGTCGGCACGCGATTACTGTGGTTGAGCATTCATTATGGGACTAATCTGTTAAATAATCATGATTTAATATTAATTACACCGGATATTTATAAAAATGACAATTTAAATTGGTTGTTTCTATTATTATTGGCTGCGATTCTGCAGCTTTGCGGTGTTTGTCATTGAGTAGGCATTGGAAACAAGGTTATTGACCTAAATTCGGTAGGTCAAGATTCACTATTGTCGGATTATGATCACTGTAGATGTCACTTAGTGTCAACAAAAAACACCCTCAACAACAAATTGTTGAAAAATAATAAAAATTAATTAAATAAGCCCTTGCGCCAAACGGAACAGTCAAGTGTTATGACTTGACAACTAAGTTTGCCTAACTAAAAAATCTCACACTGAAAAAAGCAGAGTAAAAAATAACAAAAATCACATCACTATCGCTCACTTCCGTATTATTGACGTTTCGAAAAACTCTCTGTTTTCGTTCTCAAAATCGTAGTAAAAATATTAAACGTATGTCAAGTTTGACAGTTTAAAATTTGTTTATCTGCTTCCATAGAGATGTTAAATGATTTTTATTTTATTGTTACTTACTTCTTCTTGATACAACTGTAGCGAACAATGATCGATGTTAACTGAACAGTTTGACACATCACACATCTCCGTTCAACAAAATAATCGCGGTCTCTTTTAATTTTCTTTTTGTTGCGTTATCTTCCTTCTCTAAAATTTTTGCCGAACCCCATTGAATCAAATGACCGTTTTCCCAAGCGTGTTCGCAAATTTCGGATTTTTCAAATTCCCGTCTTTTTATGTAATTTTTATGTTCCTCAACTCTAACGTTCATAGGCCGAGACGTTTCCCCAACATAATGTTTATTGCATTCACAAGGTACTCGTATATTGTAAATGCAATTTTTTGAATTTTGTATATCATTTTCTGGACGCGTTTTAGACAAAAATGATCGTAAAGTATTAGTTGTCTGAAAAACTGTTCGAATATTAAATTTATTATCGATTCTTCTTAACTTTTCTGATAATATAGGAATGTATGGAATTTTAATTGTATGATTAATTTCTTTTATTTGTCTTACAGTGTTCGTTTTATCTGTACTATTTTTTAATGTTCTATCAACAAAATTTGGAGGGTCTTCATTATTTATTAAAACATTTTTAATAAATTTTAGTTCGTTATTAAAAATATCATTGTTTGATGAAATTAATTTTGGAAAATATTTAAATTTGGCAACGTTGCGACAGGACGACACTGCCAGCGGTCAGTAACAGACTGACTTTGAAACTATTTATTCCGACATAAACATACATTAAAAAAAAAATAGTGGTGTATTTGTATTAAACGCGGTTCTCCCTTTCTTTTCTTAAGATTAATGACCCTATGGTGCTATTTTTTGGTTGAATTGAAAGTATAAGTATTGCTAAACGTCAACTGTGAAGAAAATCCAACTGGCAATAAGAGTGCAGAGTATATATCAGCGGAGACCACCACAACAAGTCCTTGGCACCAGGAAATTCAATTTGCCACCGGCTTTATCTACATTCTATAAAAACCATTAAAATCACAAACCAACCGATGCCGATGGATGGAGATATCAGGAACGAAACGTTTCTAGCATATCGCTAGACTGACCGTCGATTCGCGTGTAATCGTCCAAATAAAACAAAGGAAATAAACTTATGGCTTATTATAATGAGACGGCGGATCGTGATTAGGCCCTTTTTGTGGCGTGCGATAATGCATCGATCTGCATTGCGGTCTGTTTAGAACCGTCTAATTTATTAGCATAAGTTCTATACACGCCGCGACTATATCGATCCAACTGGAACCCTCTCGAGCTTCGAGCAGAGCGAGAGGGGCGCACTAATGCTTATTATCAACATTTATGTCGCGGGGTTACGTAATCAAAATACCCAATGCGTTCTTGTTTACGAACTTGATGAATACGTATGTGCGAGTACATACAGGTTCATTATTACCTTGGAAAATTATAGCGGAGGACAAATAATAACGAAACGTAAAATAAAATGATTTTCAGTTACGGAGATATCAATTTATTTCAAATAGAAATAAAAGAACGTGAATTTAATAAAACTGAAATAGCTATTTTCTATAAAAGTGGCGAAATAATGGTGTTTTAGGCACGTGACGTGAAGTTTGGCAACACGTTAAGGCGAGTGTTTTATAGAAAAGGAATTGCACAGCCTGAGTGAGCAAAACGACGAATCAATCAGACCTATGAGACCGTATACAACTCGTATAGGCCCGAACCGCACGGTTCTCTGAAGTTTATCGTGCATTTTGACGTACATAAAAATGGAAGCCGTGATATATGTTATGATTTTACTCGAGGACACAAAATGTAAAATTACCAATAAATAATCTAAAAGTGAAATACAAGTTGTCCTATATGTCCTGGCTAGTGAGTGAAGTAATTTGGTGGCTGTGGCTGTGATAATTTTGCCGTAATTGTGACATATTGTCGTAGTAACTGCGTGACTAAAATTGAGGTATTTTAACATTTATTTTAATTATTCTTGTGATTTTATGCGCAATGAATATTATCTCACGCACTAGCGAGAACCTTTGTGAATACGTTGATATATAATAATAACCAATTATTTCAATTTTCTTGGAGTTCTGTGTCCTGGCTTGAAGCCCTGTTAGACGGTAAAAATATGTATACAAAATCCCAGCCTTAAGTGCCTAATACACCTATTTCGCATGTATCGGACATTTTTTTCGTAAAATCGTGAAATAAATATGCAAAATAGTTTCGACATAATCTTCAATTGCATTTGCTATTATTATTATTGTTATTATTATTATTAATTTAATTAGAAGGACAGAGGCACAATGCCTATAATGTCCAGAAGGTAACAATCATAGCAACAATAATTTAAAAATACATGAAAAAAACATAGCAGACAACAAATTAAACAAATATACAAAAAATGAAATAAAAATAACAGACAAAATTGTTCTTACAATAAACATTTGTTTCACAAAACCAACGAAACAGGCCAGTACCCGCATTCGGTATAGAACTATATATCGCGCACTATTTTATTTAAACAACTTTAACTTAGTTGTCTGTAAGATTGTTTCTATGGTACGATGTTTACAAATTATTCAAAAATTTTATAAAATTCTTAAATATGTGAACGTTTGTGAACATAAATCCCAATAATTAAATAATTCTTCATAAAACTTCAGTATGTGTGACGCAGATTCTAGTGATACTGAAAATTCTGAAATAGAAAATGAAGCGGAAGCTGCCTTATGTACAGTGCGTTTCAATAACTTTGATAACATTTTGATCAGCTGTAACTTTTCTGTTTTTAAAGATATCGGAATGAAAAAACCATATTACATAGTGGACTAGCAAGTTTTTCTTATTTGAAAAAAACAAAAGACCAATGATTTTGAGAGATCTTAACCTAACTTATATGTTTTTTAAATGGAACGCCCTGTATATTATTGGATATTTGGATTCTACTCAAAATTCCAAGCATCTTTTATAAAGCATATCATATACCTACCTATCTTCAACTGTTTCTGAGAAATAGTTTTACAAACATGTCAAATTATCGTAAAATTGCTCTCGGAAACTGGCAGCACTGCATCAACGTTTTTCTAGAGAAGGAGACCTTCTCTTTAGTTTCAGTCGAAGGCTGAAGTCGGTAGCACATTTTGTTTCTATTTTATGTGAATTTTTGGAAGTAACTTTTTAGTGGCGTCGTGAAAAACCCTCGGAAATCCTTTGAAAATTGGAGGTGGTGTATGGAGACGAGTGCATATCGAAAATACGCGTGTTTGAATGGGCAAAACGATTCAAGGAAGGGCGTGAATCGGTAGAAGACAATCCACGTGAAGGAGCTCCCGTCACCTCTCATACTGACGCGAATGTTGACCGTTTGCGTGCACTGATCACGTCTGACCGGCACCTAAGCATTCGTGCGTTGTCTGACGAGTTAAACGTCAACAAAGAAACCGTTCGCAAGATGTTACATGAAAATTTGAATATGTGAAAGATTTGCGCAAAAATAGTGCCAAAAGTTCTCACCCGTGTACAGAAAGACATGCGAAAATCGATCTGTGAGGATTTGTTGTCCCGCATTCAGAGCGACGGTAGAGACTGGACGAGTCGGAGGATTATTTACATTTTTTCCTATAAATTCCCCAGAAACGCCCATGATTAAAATCGTACAGGTTTGAAGAACCACCAAAGATCTTTTTACTGACTCATCTGCTTGACGAAGTGGGATGTCGTCATTTTCACCTACCGTACTTCCCAACTTGTCGCAATTTACATTACCATCGAAATAATGAATAATTAATTAAAAAACGCATTGGCTCGACTGTGACAGGTTGTCATATGGTAATTACCTGTACCCACCTAACTGTTGCCGTATCATATGGTTCCCGAGCGCCTAGCCCACACGTATCTTAAATACCACTTTCCAAGTTTTCGAACTGGATAAACAAATTCCTCGGGCATTTAACAAGACAAAGTCTCGGTATAGAGATGTTAGCACCGCTGGACATCAGTAGAGTGCCGGCGTATTTATTTTATCGATTTACACTGTACTGATAACTTTGAGATTATTAGTCATAATAGCATTTTTGTTTGTCCGAACGTTTAGAAGTCGGCGTTTTAGAGTCGAATTGGCTGCGCGACATGTGAATGGAAAATTTTGTATACAGAATATTTAGGAAACTTATACTTGACCAAATATTTAAACACACCAAAGTAATTACCTGCAGTGTCTAGTTAATGTTAATTACAACCTACATCATACCCTACATCACTATTCTTGAAGACATGATACATGAATAAGGTCAAATGTTGACAGTTTGATAAAAATATAAACACAAATAGAATAATAATATATTGCTATGTATTTAAAAATTCAGCTGGATGTTATGTATGAGAAATATAGCAACAAAGAATTTTTGAGATATATCAAAGTATTTGAGACGATGATCAAAACAAAAGTGAAGAAAAATGTACATACATTATTCAAAGTTATTTAATCGGTGCTAAAAGGAGTCACTGCGACAAGGTGCTGGCAAATATCCAAATTTTGCTCATATGCAAGTCATTAGAATATATATATTGTCTTTTGTAATGTTGATTATTTAATGGTTTCAAAAATAGTTGGTACAAAATAATTATAAAAAGTAAGGAAATTTTTTAAAAGTTATTTCTATGTTTTTTGCATTTGATTCTATAAAAGAGTTAAAATATACAGGGTATTGCAAAATGGTGTTCCGAGGATTCTAGATTCTACAGGTCAAAATACGAAAAAAAATCTTATAAACCTAGGTCCGCAGATGCTTCGTTTTTGAAATACAGGTTGTCAAAAAAAAATTGTTTTTTTTGTTGGTAATTTCTAAATTTTTCATGGGAAATCGTCTAAACTTAGGTCAATACATTTATGATATGCAGGTTATAATTTGATTTAAAGCAGAAAAACCCCTTTGCACATTTGTCTGTTTGCCTTGATCACCCAGATCACCCGATATGGATCCTATTGATTATTTTGTTTGGAGACATCCTAAGATATTAATTTACAAGGTTTACATTGAATCTGAGAAGCACGTACAAATTAACAAATCAACAAATTATAGCTGGTTGTGATGTGATAGAAGTTACTCCTGAAATCTTTGCACGTGTTTGAGCTGTAATTTCAAGAAGATCTGCGGCATATATTTTGGCTAAAGGTGGCCATGTCCAACATTTGTTATAATAAATCACAGTAAAGGAATTCCACTGTTTTCCACAGATTTGTTATTAATCGGATGATATTGTTAGCAAAAATTTTGAGTCATCGGTATCTTGTAAAAATTTTGAAACATCCTCATTCGTTAATATTCTTGACTTTGGGTTTGTATCCAACTGATAGCTTTTTCAGAAAAGCAATTAAATTGTTAAATTTAACTGAAGTCAACATTTTGCTGCATACATGTTGTAGACCGCATCATAGAATAGAACGCCCAAAGACTAGATGATTTGTACTTCTTGAATAATTCTTCAAAAGGTGCTAACCGTTCTATTTTGAGGTCAGAAACATGCACTTAAGCTCTGTCCCATTATTAATGAATCACCCTGTATAGTACACGTGGGATAACGGCATTTTTTATTACATTCGTGAAATGTCTCACTCATGTATAATAATGCCTATATGTCACTTGTACTATAAATAATTATTTTCCACAATTTGAGTACGATGAACAACATTACGTAGCTGTTTATAAGAGTTCCATAAGATTTTTTGGTGGAGAGGAGTTTTTTTATATGAAGTATTCTTTTCGAGACGTTGAGATTTACCCCTCGAAAGCGTCAGGAACCGTTTACCTGCTATTAACCGCTAAATAAAATAAAATATCATCCGCAAATAGACGCGGCGTATCGGCGGGACGGCCACAAAAGGAAGACAATCCTAAGCAAACAGAGCGAACATGAGCCGGGGAAATGTAAATGCCCTGCTCCCCGAGGAGGGCGAAGGAAGGCAAAAATCGCGTTGTTACGATTATTTTCGCCGGGAATTCTTGAGCGGCTCGCAAGTGCTCGTGAAAAAGGTTCCCACGTCGTAATTTTATTCATGCTGTGCTTATTATTGAATGTTTAGCGTCTATTAAAGTGTTTGCGTCGGAGAAACTGGATGAAGGCGATCGCTGTTCAGCTCCGCGCTGGAATAATTAGCGTATAATGTAAAAAATACGATTGATTTTTGAATTATGCTTATGTGTGGGTAGTGAGTGATGAAGTATGTTGTTATCCTGTAACTGAAAACGATAGTATGTCGATGAATACCTATTCGGAGAGAAAAATGTCGTTACTTCTAGTTTTTTTTTTTGAGAAAAGTCATTATACAAATCATGTTTATCCGAATATTCGCATTAATAGAAAAATTTAAACTTATACAGGATGTCCTAATAATAACAAAAATGTAAAATAATTGGAAAGCAAAGCTGCTTTACTGTAGGTTTAGAAAAAAAATGGTATGAAATCACGATAAAAAGGTATTTATACAGGGTTAACTAAGTTCAAATATTTTAAGAGGGGATAGAGAAAATTGAGAATTAACGGAATCACCCATCAAAAAAAATTGCAATCTTATTCATAAAGCGAACTTATATTAAATTCTTATTTAACGCCACCTATGTGACTTGTCCGCCACACGTTTACAGAATCATAGTAGGCAACGTAGGCAACTAGCAACACGACGGAAAAATTTCCCGTCATGTCATAATTTAATTCCTGTGTTTACCATATGTTTACGTTGTAGTTTTGTGTTTTTCAATTTTTAGTGTATTTTTTTATTTTTAAACGTTTTATAGTTATTAAATAAAGAAATTTTTGTCGGGTGTAGATACCTTCCCACAATATAGTTCGACGGTTTGGTTTACTAGGTTATGGGACAAGACTGCCGCGGGTACATTAATAGTTTTCTATTATCTATTACTTTCTTTCGATTTTCTTATAATAAACAGGCATTTTATCTAGCTGTACCTACGGGAAGTGTTTTTTATCGGTAGTGAGTGGTTATAATTAATGAAAATGTTGTAGTTTTGCCAGTTTGTAACGGAATAATGAAAAACCAATGGAAAATAGTGTATTAACTGTCACCTATTTATCTATCAGATATTATTACTAATAAGAATGTTAATTTCTGTCATTTCTGCATTTAGAAATGCTGCAAAGAAACGACCGCATGGTACTAGATATTGTTGACAGATGAAGCTTTATCTATGGATCTAAGCCATCTCAGTCGATGCGTATCATAGGCGCCGACTTTCCGTAGAAAAAGAGGGTTTTGCCCCATTTTTTAAATATCGAGCTAAAATTATGGAATATTTTTTTATTGTCTTTTAGGCCTTCCTCAGAACGTGGTTAACATTTTTCTACTTAATCATAGTTAACTGTGTATAATAATATTCGTTTAAATACCAATTATTAGTTCAATTTGTTGAAATAAATGTTATTAGTTATTGTAATAGTATTGTTTTTATGTTAAAATTTTAATTTGTGAAGTAAAGGAACAATATTTTAGATTAATTATAATTTTCACACACATTTCCAATACCTTCTACTTTGTTTAATGGAAGCAACAAATTCAATAAATTTAGACCTTAAAACCCTACAACAAAAAGTATTATTCGATACATATTGATAAAATTTGGACTACAAAGGTTTTAACTAATGCTGCAGAACGCTACCTTGCCAGACTTTTAATAAAAACAAATCGTAGCTGACTGTGGATTAGCAACTAGAACATTATAATGGGTTCAACAAGTACATCTAGAAGGCTAATACGCGTTCCGCCATCACTTTCTTAATTTTATTGATTTTCTAAAATGTTTAAACGTTTTATAGTAATTAAATAAAGAAATTTATGTCGAGTGTGTTAGTGGATAATACTGACGACCTGTAATAAGTGAAAATGTAGTAATGGTAGTGTGCAATGAAGGAAATAAGAACGCATGCAAAATACTGCAGCTATCCCGATTAACTGTTATCTATCAGGTACATAGGTATTATTACTAATAGAATATAATGTTTATTTTCGTCGTTTTTACATTTGACAGTGCTCTAAAAAACGACCGCATAGTAGTTGACATCTCGGGCGGCGATTAATTGTCATAGGCGCCGATTTTCCGAGGGGAAAAAAGGTTTTTCCCCTAATTTTTAAACATCGAGCTATAATACCGAAATAAATTTTTTATTGTCTTTTAGACCTTCCTGAACACATGGTTTGTTTGTACTTAATCATAGTTAAGCCTGTATAACCATTAAAACTCACCATTCAGTACACAAACTAAAATATTAAGCGAGAAAACAACATACGTAATCGAAGTTATTGTGTAAATGTAAGTTCAACTGGCCGAAATAATATTGCACAAAAGAATTTCTGACTGTTTTTTAAATCCTGACGTTGGTCGTTATTCGCACCGCAAAGAGGCATACGGCGAGTTCTGGAGTGATTTGTAATTGTTTTAAGGAACGCTCGTTTTCTACATGTCAGAATTTGCGTTTATGGTGACAAATTCTGTAATTTTATTCTGAAAAAATTAAATTTACTAATAGATGGAAAACGTGTATGGGGTTGTTTGCGTGTCGCACACCCTGTACATTGTCGCGGGTTCGTTAATTACGTACGATTCCATGCAGCTATATATAAGAAGGTTAATGAGAAGCGGGCCTCGGCTTAATTGGCCCGGGTGGTTGCAATTATCTGTATGCGCAGGTCTTATATATAATAAACATCGCTAATAAAGTAAACACGGAGTCTATTTTAACATGCTCCTATAATAAATCCCCAACTTCGCTAATTGGATGGATGTTTGACAGTGTGTGCGCTTATCTGCCACTATTTCAGTCCGGGCAGGTCTAACTTTCCGTCTTATCTCGCTCTAACAGATGGTTTTTAGCACTGAGGTACAATACAGGGGGTTGGCTGGACGCGGCTGTTATCCCTTCGAATTCCGTTCCTTTCCCCTCTTTATCCTACCGTGCTCTCAGTTCTACGGCTACGTTCAAGCAAGAACTTGCACATTTGTAGTTGATCAGGAGTGGGATTAGTCGAAACGGTGAAAATTCTTGCTTTTCATTTGGTAGACGGTAATGCCACCCATGGAATTAATTTTTGTTTAGAAAAAAAGAGAACTCAAGTTTTTCATTTATTTTGTGTCGTATTCTTCACGGTAATTTTTTTTTGTATAGTTGAAAGAAGGTTGCCTGAGGCAGGTACAGTCTGGACAAGAAGGTATTGGTAGACACCCATGTAACTAAAAGAGAGGAATTCCACAAGTAATGCACATTTTCCAATTGGTTGCTTGAGTGGTGGATTTAATAATTTACTGTGAATTTTTCGTTTTATGTACGTTTTTTTCATTCAATTTCATAATTGGATAATATAATTATCTTGTTAAAATTATTTTTTAAATTATTGAAAAGCTAATTATTTTTAGAATTAATAAAGTAAATTAATTAATGAACCAATTTTGTATAATTATATAGAAATGCATGGCCAACTATGCACCAGTTTTACCAATTTGACATTTTTGACAATTTCCAAAATATAAAGGAGTAATTGTTATACATATATCATTACGAAAGAAACAAATAATGCAACTGAATGGCATAAAAATACGAGATGTATCATTTAAAAAAATGTATATTATTTTAAAAAAGACCTTATAGAGAAATTACCAGTACGTCACTGAACTCATTTTGGTAACTCTTTTATTCTCTGAGATACGCACAATCCCTTAAAAGCAGTTTTTTTTAATTTCCTGTATCTCCAAAACGAAGAGATCTATGAAAGTTATGATTACGGCATCTTAAATTATCGAAAGAGTAGTCTAATTTTTGCGTAAACCGGATCCCTCTATTTCCTGCAGTTTCCGAGATACTCTGCAATAAAATTGAGTTACCCTGTACTGGGTGGGCAAATCTCGAAAACTATAGGAGATAGAAGAAAATGACCCCTCCCCATGTTCTATCTCTTCTTTAAGAGAGAATTAATGGTCAATGACCCATCGTCTTTTGTTTTCGAGTAATAAACAAAATTTCAAATTTTCCAAATTTTGATAACATGTCTGTAACTTGGTTGTTTGTAAAGATAGAAAAAAAATTAATAAGTTCTTCAGACACTTTTTTGAGTAGAATCCAGTGGCATGCATACATTTTTTGTAATATTATTAATTTTTGAATTATAACCTAAAGTTGTGTTTTCTTAAATTACAAACCATAGGTGGCCATGAGCCAGTTAAAATCGTTATTTTTTCTCTTTCCATTTATATTATAATATGTAGGGTTAAATATGATTATTTGCCATTTTAGCGAGACAATAATTTATAATCATCATCATATTTTGTTTCTTTCATTATCTTGAAGTAGGCGTGTGTCATTTGAAATAATTGCCTGTTACCAATCTTTGCCATTTTCGTTTCGATTGTTGCATATCAGCAATGTTATTTAGCTTTTACCATTCATTAATTTAATTACGTCTGAGATACATTCTCAGAATTATTGTTATTGCGAATATATCATTTTAATAATACTATTAATAATAAATCTTTATTGTCATAAATTCAACAAACATGAAACATTGACATTGTCAAGGTAGGAGAATGTACATGAGAATAACAATAACAAATAATAAAATACAAGTAAGTATGTACATCACAATATCACATACATTTATCTGTACTATACAAAATATAAAAGTATTAAAAATATAAAAAGTGTAAAAATATTAAAAATATAAAATATTAAAAATATTATTTAATAGCCTTTTACTGGTCAATATATTCATTAAATGAGTAGAAGCACTTACTTATAAAAAATTGCTTTGTTTTTTTTTAAACATATAATTATTTATCAACTTGTATTCCGAAGGAAGGCAATTATAGGCTTTTATAGCTCTATAGTGAACACTTTTTGAATAAAAACTTGTGTAATGCTGTGGAACCCTTAAGTCACTTCCACCTCTAGTAGTCCTATTACTGACTTCATTATTTCTTAGAAAGAGGTGTTTGTTTGTTTTGACAAAGTTAACCAGACGGTAGATATATAAAGAAGGTAAGGATAATATACCCAAAGATATAAAATGTTGTTTACAGGGTGTTCGATTTGACAGTCCCAACATACATCGGATATATTTTTTTTGCGCTGAAAACAATCTGCAGATGTGGGAGTCTGCACCCCAGAATATAACGCCATAAAGGAAATGAGATTGTATGTGGGCAAAATACACTTTTAAAGAATCTGTTGACACTTGCTGTTTAATAAATCGACATACGTGGGTGGCGCTATTAAGTTTAGCCACTAAGCCATCGATATGGATCTGCCACGACATGGTGTTTTGGATTGTTAGTCCTAGGAATTTTGTTGACTCAAAATTTTGAATGGATTTAGCATTTAAAGTGGCATATAATGATTCGGTATTATTAAAAGTTTTATTAAAGACCACTAGGGTTGTTATATCTGGGTTTAGAAGAATAGTGTTGCTTATTGACCAGTCCTTCATTTTCTGAATTGTATTGTTACATGCAATTGAGAGATTTTTTATAGTATCGCTGTTCAGATTGGCCGTGCTGTCATCTGCAAACTGATATAATGAGATGAGGTCAATGAAGGAGGGCATATCGTTGACATATATAAGAAACAATAGGGGGCCCAGGATAGACCCTTGCGGTACTCCCTGTAAAATTACTTTTTTCTCTGATGATATATTTGTTTCTGTTTTATTGCCTGAGCAATTCGTGACTACCGTTTTTATGGATATCTGTTGGGTTCTATTCCTCAAGTAAGAATTAAAAAGGTCAAGACATTTACCTCTTATACCGTAAATCTCTAGTTTATAGAGTAACAGCTCATGATTGATTGACTCGAAGGCTCGAGAGAAATCAAATTTTTTTTTTATTATTTGTTTAGTAACTCATTCTGTCATGATTTATTCTAAATGTCTTATCATAATATTTAAAAAATTAAATTGATACTCTGAAATAAACATAATAATAATATTTAACCCCACATATTAGCTATACACGGTTGGAAAACGGTGATGCCGTTACATGAGAGCGACATAGTAAAGTATAGAAATCCGTGCGATAGACAAGGATGACTATATTGACGACGTTTTAAAATCTAAATAGTCACCGCCCGTTTCGCCATTCAAAACAACTAAAAAGGGGAGTGACTGCTCAGCTGTTATTCTAATTTATAAAACGTCTTCCTATAGCCATCCTTGTCTATCGCACGGACATACTTTACTTTGTCGCTCTCATGTAACGGCTGATGGACCATCGCCGTTTTCCAACCGTGTATATTAATGGAAAGACAAAAAATAAGGACTTCAGCTGGCCCATGGCCACCTATGATTTGTATTTAACAAAACATAACTAGATTATAACTCAACTGGACTTTATTAAAAAAAGTGCCTGAAGAACGTATTAATCATTTTTTTCTAACTTTACAAACAACCTAGTTACAGACATGTTTTGTTTATTACGAAAGACGATAGGTCAATAAAGATCGAGAGTGGGGGTGGTCATTTTTTTCTATTTCCTATAGTTAACGACATAACCTATAAAAACATTGAAATTTGACCACTGTACAGTAAAAAAAAACATAGAGAACTGACTGTATAACTCGAACATGTATTAATAGCACAAGAAACACAACAAAGACAAAACGCATTGTTGATGGCTGCGAAGTAGTGGTTACTCGTCCTTACAGATGGCGTATGTGCAGAGAACGGTCACGTTAGCTTATCGTTTGGTTGGCACTAACTTTACGGCAAGTAATTGAAAAGTTATATATGGCATTTTATCAGTAATGAAACACGAGCCACTGTTCCATTCTTTCTTCGGCTAACAAATTGAGTTTTCAACGAAACAATAATAAATTGCGTCCGTTGACATGGGTTTGATAATCCGGAGGTGCAATATCGCAAAGTCCGGGACCCCGGACGATTATATGAACGAGACACGGGTCACGTGCCTGGAGGAACGCGAGTCAGGTCAAAGAGTAAGCCAGGCAGCGAGTAGAGCCGGGAAAGCTGAAAAAAAGAACATGTAGATATAAGTTGGCTTGGTAAATTTATACTGGAAACTTTTCATTTATCTAAGTTAATAGGAAGAGGATAGAGAATTAAATTCATTTCAATAAAAATTATCAAAAATTGCTTTATAATAATTCATAAATTGCTTTGCTAAAAAAACCATTTCAACTATCAGTAACATGGTTTCCTCAGAGCATTTCGGTTTTTAAATTTTTATTATCATTTTATTTTGAATCACTAAGAAAATAGTTTTTGGTAAATAAATTATTTTTAGAGAAATTTTCTCATTTTTTACTGTATGAGAAAGGTATTTTAAGCTAATATACTTAAATCAAATTTCCTACAATTCCTATCAATGAAGTCATATGTGCTCTCTGATACCAAACATCTAGGTTTGCTAATGAACAATGCCACAGACAAAGCTCTATTCAATAATTATTAAAAAAAATAATCTAGCTAAATTTACTAACCTGCCTTAATAAAATCAACAATCCCCCATTTTTTTTAAAAAATGTACGTCTATGAATATTTGGAAATGTTTTTCATATATTCTTAATCCTCATAATTGTCTTGATCAAAAATGTCTGTTATCAATTTTTGAAATTGTGTTAGCATTAAAGTTCTTCTCCTATTGGATTGGAAAAAAATAATAAAATAAAAGCTTTTTGCAGATTTTTTTTGTCAAGAATGAGTATCAAAAAATATGAAATATATTTCCAAATATCGATAGGCGTAAGGGGGGGGGGGGGGTTCAAACCCCTATATTTATCATCATTTCGTGCTCTTTCCAACAGATTGACCATACCCAAATTAAAAAACATATAACATGAAATCAAAAAAATTATATCAAAATAATTGTTGATTATATTATGTATTATCTCCCATATATTTGAAATTCCTAAATTTTTATATTTTACTGGATTATTATTCTGTCTTCATGGTAATAACTTGAAACAATTTTATACTGATGAAATTTTGTCATGCTTAGCAGAAATTATATCATATGAATTTGTTTTGGTTAAATTACCTAAAACAAATCGAATTTGTGCTACAAGAAAGGAATATAATATTTTATTTTGCAGCTTTTTTGTTAAAATAGTTATTTGCCATAATCAAATATACACCTGCATCATTTGCCATCATCATGCTTTTCCATTATTTTAGTAAAAATGCTATAAATTTGTATGTCACGTAGAACTTGTTAGTTGTCGACAAGAAAATTATAAATAACCAGATCGTTTCTTGTTACTTCGAATTTAAATTGGTGAATATACCGAATTTCTTGCTAGAAATCAAATAAATTAATAGGTAGGTACATAATTCATTTCGATTTCCAATTTCTAAATGAAGGAATGTGAAAAATGTGCAGTTTTGTACGTACGTAATATATTTTTTATTGGAGTGGAAGTGAAAGTCAATTAGCTGTGTCTCTTCTGAAATATCTTACTTTTTGGTTTTATTTACACAACCTAAATAATACAATTTATTGAAACAAAAAATGAATAGAATTATCTATTAGAATTATAGATCCCAATACGAGGTGTGGCAATTAAGTTCCGGGAATTCGTCAATGAAAAAACAAGCAAAATCAATTTTGCCAAAACTTTATTGTCGACCTTCACAATAGTCTCCCTCTAACTCTACATAACGATTCCAACGTTGTTCTCACGATTGGAAGCACCCTTGGTAATCCTCCTCAGTTAACCCGCTCAGCACCACGGTTACAGCTACTTTGACCTCCTGTACCGCCCTTGAGGTGCGATTTCATCTTGGGGAATAAAAAAAAATCGCAGGGGGGCATATCGGGGCTATAGGGTGGGTGCGGCAACCTTGGAATGCCTTTTTTACCAAAAACTCTTACACAATGAACGAGGAATGGGCTGGCGCGTTGTCGTGGTACAAGATCCAGCCGTTCTCGGCGAGTTCGGGTTGCATACGGAAACGCGGGCCCGCAGCCGTTCCAGGACGCCAACATAGAACTGTCAAGTCACTGTCTGGCCGGCAGGAACATATTCATGAGTGAATGATGCCGTGGATATCGAAAAAACGATCAGCATTGCTTTCAGTCGTTACTTGGACATCCTCGCTTTCGTTGGCCGCTCTTCACTGTTTTCCACCCACTGCTGACTTTGTTTACGGATCTCGGGATCATACTCAAATATCCACGTCTCATCTCCAGTCATTACTCGTCTCATCCAGTCTCTACCGTCGCTCAGAATGCGGGACAACAAATCCACGCAGATCGATTTTCGCATGTCTTTCTGTTCACAGGTGAGAACTTTTACCACCATCTTTGCGCAAATCTTTCTTATATTCTAATTTTCGTGTAACATCTTGCGAACGGTTTCTTTGTTGACGTTTAACTCGTCAGACAACGCACGAATGCCTAGGCGCCGGTCAGACATGATCAGTGCACGCAAACGATCAACATTCAAGAGGTGACGGGAGCTCCTTCACGTGGATTATCTTCTACCAATTCACGCCCCTCCTTGAACCGTTTTGCCCATTCAAACACGCGTGTTTTCGACATGCACTCGTCTCCATACACCATCTGCAATTTTCGAAGGATTTCTGAAAGTTTTTCCCAAGAAATTATAAAGATTGTAAAGTCTCTTCTTTTAGCATCCAAATTATGAACAACAAATGAATTCCTTACCTTTGTTCTATTTGTTATAATTAATGTTCTCGTTGTAATAACGTTAACAATTGAAAAGTTTTATTTTGTTGAGTGATTATTGATAAAACTTTGTATGCATTACAAGCAAAAAGTTACATCACTGCTCTTGAGCAATACGCTTTTCGCTCTTAATACGTAAATAACTCTTTTGTATTGTTTTCTATTATGAAAATTTCACATTATGGTGTCAGATACTGTTGTATGTTCCATTTCCCCGCCACAAATAACTCCAGGAAATAGTCATTTCACGGACAGTATAAAATAAATATATATTTACAAATTTAATAACAAACAAGTCAAGCATATTTCGTTGGTTTGGTGCAAAACTATCCTAAGTCCATTTAGAAAGAATTTGAGTAAATTTCAATTAAAGATTTCTGGCTCTTGTACTACATTGTTTTTTTAAACTGAATTTAACAATTTTAGAAGTTATTTGTACTTTAATTTCAATATGCATTGAAATTCTTGTGATAAGGGACGTTTATATTAATGAAAAAAACTTGTGATTCTGTTAGGATACTTTGCATTTTATAAATTTTAAAGGTAAATTGAAAAATTTGGACGTAGTTTTACAGCAAAATATTGATTTGTTTTACAACAAGCACTTAATAACCCATTTTTAAGGAAAAAAATGGACTTAGGATAGTTTAGAACCAAGCCGATGATTTTATGTCAAAAGATTAAAGTTTAGGTTTTTCTCAAAAAGTAGTACCAGTGAAGCCATAGTAAAAATGTATGTATCTATTGTTGAGTGGATGTGCTAAATGTTATTCTTAGAAAAAAATATATATATTTTTATTGATAATAATAAATTATATTATTTATACATCTATTGCAGTAGAAACTATAAAACTAATCCTAGAAAATACATAAATCATGTTTTTATTCACTGTCGTTTATGATTACACAAGAAACTAATTATTTAGATATATGCAAAGCTGTTAATAAGGTCTATAAATTTAATATATGCAAAGTGAACTTCGTTTAATAAATTTTCATGAACCTGTGTCTCTTATGTAGACAAATATATCCAAATTACGAATTTGTTTACGTAAGGGTTATACTTTGTATTAAAATTATTGAAAATAGTTTATTTTTTTTTTACGGCAACACCTATGCTCCGGCCTGGCATAGAGAGACGCGGCAGTCACGTGCCAGCAGTGAACGCCGCACAGGAATGACAGACGTGAACATAATTTGACAGCAAATAAGAACAGGGGGATGGAAATGATTGCGAGGGGAAGAGACGATTAGATAATCTAATAGAAAATGCCATGTCCCAGCGAGGTGTTACTACGTACAACCGTCTACCAGGAATATGTGGGAGGTGTTTGATTGCTAGAAATCAATTTTTTCCATATGAGTTTAATTTGTTGCATTGCAAAACTTGAAACTATAACATAATGGGGAAATTACAGATTTTTTCCAAATATGTGCAAAAGAAAGAATATATTTTAATCGAAATTGCGTTTGTCCTAGACAATTTCGTGGAAAAATAAGTCTAAACACGGTATTTAAAAATGTAGTCTGGCCACGCCGCTATGAAACGGTCAGCATCGTGCAAAAACCACATTCGGAGTCAGGCAGCTAGATACATATCAAGTCCAGTCAGATCATTACTATGAGGAATATTAAATTTGAAAAAATGGACAATATCTAGTACCAATTCTATGAATATTAAACTGTACCTGTTCTAAGAACTTATGTTAGCGATTTTTCGACAAAAGGTCTATATCAGACTACACAGAGTAACAATCATCTTAATTATTACCAATATTTACAATCTCATTAACAAACATGAGAAACAGAATTGGGTCCAAGTTAGATCCCTGAGTAACGTCACTTGTTAAGACATACGACTAGATTTGAATCCCTTATATTCGACATAATTGGTTCTATTCAATAATTTAGTTAAATTATCATTTAATCCAAAATACCACAAAGTCTATAAGAACATTTTTTGTTACGTAAAATGCACCACGAGTCGTAGTACTGAAAATAAATTTGCTCTTTGAATTCAAAAGACGAAAATGTAGATGTAGGTTATAAAAGCGTGTTAATTTAGTCATAGATGTTGCACGTAGAAGCGAAAAAGGGAATCAGTTTATCGAGAAATAACATTTGCGATTTTTTTAGGAAATTATTTTTGATGAATTTTTATCCAGGTTGGTACCAAATTTTCTTGACGGTTCTTTACTTTTCAATAAATACCTTAAGCATTTATTTAGCCGCTTTCAGACCCCTGATATGTGGAAGTACGTTATTTAGAAAGTTTAATGATAAGATACAAACAACAAATGGTTTTTCAAGCATAGGCGTCCTATATGAGATGCGAAAGAGAACCTCTTTGTGCCAAATTTGAATGAAATATCTTTCTGTGTTCAAGATGTTCGCATATCTGTTAATTTTAAAACTACTTTTTTTCATTAAACTTACTATCACATTGTCGAGAAAATTTTCTTCCACTAAAAAAATTATAAAATAGGGTTCCGTCTGCCCTAAAAATCTTTACATTTATTAATGTATTGAATATTTTATTCATTAACGATATTATTACGTAACTGTTTATTGTTTATCATGAAATTTTCTGAATTATACTGAGAAAAAAGTCAAGATATTGAGAGTAATCTCAATATATTGAGTTTTCTAAAAATAAAAAGTAGGTATGTTTGACACCAGGGTGCTTTCGTACAAATAAGCAAAAACATATCCTGGATTGAAATTTAATCTAAAGTTCCAATTAGTGATTTTTGTTTTATAATTTCTTCCATACCATTTTAAGAAAACTAAATTTACTTGACGCAAAATTAAATCGGATCACGTGGGTCTCGGTTCCTATTGAAGCCTCTGTACCAATATGTTGATAATTAATGTTACGTATATTTTCACTTGCTCCTAATTGAAATTTGCCCAATTTTCCCATTGCCACTCATTAAACTAAACCGTTCCCATTGAAAAAGCACCGACCGAAACCAAGAAATCACCATCCGGCGGCTGAAAGTGCGGTTCCTAGTCGCCCGTGTACCGCTGGCGGAGAGGGGCGGCGCCCACCGCCGGCGGCACGGCGCTGCGGCCGCGGGGCTCTTGGGAACAACCGCCTAACTCGATTCCCGCCGCGCCGGGGGCCCCAATCAATAGACGCGTCGCGGCGGGGACCAATTACATGCCCACTTTCCTCCTAACACCGTTTGCATACATTTGCTGAGTGCGACGAGCACCTTCTTTATCGGAAATATTAGTCATTTTCCGCATTCCGGGGCTTTGTGCTTTTATTACCGACGCCGACGATCGGTTTCACATGCGAACGACAACAACTCATTATACAAGACGTCTAAATGTTGCAGCAACGGTATAATAACCCGGTATTTGGTTGATTCGATGGCTTTATTCAACGTGGTAAGGACCTCTGACATTGGTTTGTTCACTTTACATATTTTTTTTTATCTACAACTGCTTTATAAGAGCCTCATTACAGGATTTATTTGGCACTGAATAATCAAGGTCATTACACCACTAGTGAAATATTAAAAAAAAAAGATTACTGCTTAATAATTATTTTTATTAAGAACTAACAGGTTTATTAATTTGACAATTAATAGATAATTTAATTTAAATTAAATTGAATTACTTGTTTATAAATATTATCAACACAAGTTTGGCAATTCGTAAAATTAATACCAAATGAATGCAGTTGATCTGTATTTGTATTAACAATGTTTAAATTTTCTTTGTAAGCACTTGAAGTAGCTTCAATGATAGTAATCTCTCCTTCAAGAACTTTTGTGGTGATTTATTTCTTGTTTTCAAGAGACGTATCAATATAGCCTTCACACACGGTGTTGGACCAACCACCATGCCGTTTTATAGTTCCAAGGTCTGTTCCTGTGATGGCTATAAGTGAAATAGATTATTGTCAAAAACAGTGCCCTGTATATTATTGAGGCTGTGATAAATTGAGAAAAGAAAGCAATGTTCTTTGGCATTACACTAGAAGTATTTATACCAACAGGTGCATTCATTTCAAAGTTTCATGCACCTCCAACCAACAAAAAATATTTATGATCGGCATGACTAAGACGCGGATTTTTGTATTATTTGGACCATATTCACATTTTCGATTCCCTCGGAACTAATAAAAAATTTTAAATGCAAAAAAACTATCCAACGATAATTATATACGAAATCACAATAATTCTCAAAAAGCTATGTGGGATTTAATTAATGGTTTCAAACAAAATGTGAGTATAAATAGTTCTGATATTTCTTCCGAAGAATTTAATTGTTTCTTTGCTAATGCTGCCGAAAAATTACTAAACAAGTTACCTCCAGACGTTCCCGATTTTGCTGCTTATATTCAACAAATGACTCCTGTTAACACTTTTAATTTTAATGAAACATGTCCCTGGTAGGTGGCAAATGAAATTCTTAATATGAAAAATAAAAAATGTATGTCTACGAGCATAGTGCAATTATCTTAAAGTCTGTAAAGAACTCTATTCTATTGCCTTTCACACATTTGATTAATGTTAGTATAACAAGTAAAATATTTCCTAAATGCTTGAAATTGTCCAAAGTTACTCATATTTATAAAAAAAATTACATTAAGGATCCAACAAACTACAGACCTATATCAGTAGTACCTCATGTTGCAAAGGTTTTTGAGGGTATTCTGAAAATTCAAATGGCAACTTATATGGAATCTTTTGACCTTTTTAGTTCTCAGCAATATGGATTTCGGAAGAATTTAACTACGGAACTAGCAATTGATCGTTTAATATCTTTTATTAGTGAAGGATTTGAGAAGCTTCATCATGTGTGTCCTCAGTTCTTAGATTTAGAAGTAAAGCATTCGACTGTGTGTCGCATAAAATTTTGCTTAAAAACTACATTTCTATGGTTTTTCTGATGAAAGCATCTCCCTATTATCTTCTTATTTGATCGATAGATATCAATATGTTGTACACAATAATGTTAAGTCCGGAATCTTAGAAGTGAGATATGGAGTGCCTCAGGGTTCGGTCCTGGGTCCTTTACTGTTTCTAATATACGTAAATGATCTACCTGGAATCTTTGACAATAACACCTTATGTTTGCTCTTTGCTGATGATACCTGTATCACTACGTCTGGCTCTGATTTGTCTGTCTTGCTTAATGACATGGCCTTGTTGCAGCCACTAGCTAGTAATTGGTTTATCAGTAGCAAGATGACAGTTAACATGTCCAAGACTGAAACTGTGATTTTCAGCCTTCGTAACACAAATCATATAGATAATCCTAAAAATAATAAATTTCTTGGTGTTTATTTGGATCCTACGCTGTCGTGGATTGATCATACCGACTTTGTTTGTGAAAAAATATCAAAATATCTTTATCTTTTGCGCAACCTTGTGCACAAAGTTTCCTTGCCGACTTTAAAAACCGCTTATCATGGCCTTATTCATTCTTGTATATCATATGCGATCCTAGTCTGGGGTCATGCTCCCTCTAGTGCACATGTATTTTCTCTTCAGCGTAGGGCTATACGTATTATATCTAAGCTGGGATATAGAGACGATTGTAGGGGTTGTTTTACTGACCTGAAAATTTTGACTGTCCCACCCACTTACATATTACAGTGTTTACTCTATGTTAAACGCAGTCTGAGTAATTCTAGTAGAAGCCAGTTACATTATTATGACACTAGAAGGAAAAATAATCTTCACATTAGATTTTTCCGACTTCAAAAAACAAGAAAAGGAACAGACTTTTTCGGATTAAAGTTTTTCAATGCATTACCTCGTCATATAAGAAATTTGAGCACAGATAAATTTAAAACAAAAATTAAAAAATTTTTAGTACAGCAAGCTTTTTATAATTTGGAAGAATTTTTTAATTGTAATTTTAATGACTTTTTATAAGTGACTTTCTTGCCTGTTTTTTATATAAGTTTTTAATCTATATTCCACTACTATTTTGTGATTTAAATTTAACTTATAGCTTAAAATTTTAGTATTTAACATTGTTTTAATGTGTATCAAGTCTTTTGTTATTATGTTATTTCTGTATTACTTGTACTATAATGTTTTCTTCTTCTTCTTTCTTTGGACGTATGCAAACACTTTTGTGTATTTAGCATGAATTTGGAATAAATAATAAAGAATTCTCTGGAAACTTTGGTTTTCGTATGCGGTATGAAGATATGAAAAATGTTTCCTACATTTTTTACGTTTTCTAACACCAAATTAGTCGTCCACTCTGCACGCACCTCCAAGTCCAATAATTAAGGCAATCTTAAAATATTCATTTATGAATTTCAAATAACACATATATTCTTGTTCTTACCTTTGTTACCAAGACTTTTGAGTCATCGGTATCTTGTAAAAATTTTGAAACATCCTATTTCGTTAATATTCTTGACTTTTCGGTTTGTATCCCACTTTTTTTTTAGAAAAGCAATTAAATTGTTAAATTTACTGAAGTCAACATTTTGCCGCATACAGATTGTAGATTGCAGCATAGAATAGAACGCCCAAAGACTAGATGACTTGTACTTCTTGGATAATTATTCACAAAATGCTAATAATACCTTTTCTTTTACTTCATATTTTATATTCTTAGATGTACACCAATCAGTGAATCGTTTATAAAATTGTTCATATTTGATTCTCGATTTATCTGGTAAAAGTGAAGTTACTGCAGTTGAAACAGCTATTTCGATTTCAAGAGGCAAGTTTTCTATTTCCGAATCACTCATTATTTCAGTCAACACCACTATTTTCAAAAGAAAATGTAGAAACGAAAACTCAATAGTGTATAGTTAATGTACAATTTTTAGTTATGCATGTACAAATAAACAGGCCGAAACACAAATTTTAAATGATAATTGCATAAGGAACATTATACTGCATCCTGAATACTTTACGACAATGAAAATTAGACGCTAATTGTACAAGCAGTTGACGGCAAACGGGATTCGATATCGTCTGTACACAAACAATACCTGCACTTGAAGTACATTTTATGAGACGATGCATGTCAAGGAGAAATAACATATTCCTAGGTACGCACACCCAACTTTATTTTTAGAAACGTTTTAAAGTCATTTACTCAATGATTTCCACCATCCTTTCCACAGCTACCCCTCCATGAAAACTTAAAGCGTGCGGAAAATTTGTGCCTAATAAAATGGAGCGCTTGATTACGTTCAAAAAAACTCCTTGGAATTAGAACTTGCGTGTTGTATGTGGATTAGGGCCAAAATTTCCACCTGAATGGCTGGCAAATAGTGAACGGTAGTTTGGAATTGCGCGCCGCAAAGCCCGTTTGGCGGCTGTTTAGCCAATCAGTTAACCACACTGAGAGAACAGTTCACCCGAAAGTGAAGAAAAAATAATATTTGAAAAGCAGGAAATCCTGCTGGGATCTTGCAAGAAAAGCTCAGTAAATGCTTGCTACCTGCATTAATAAGAATACACTTAATTCTCATGCTTAATGCATTAATTGATAAATATTTAATAGTGACAATGAGTACATGTTTGGAAATATAAACTATTCTTTTTAGTGTACAATGAGAAAGAATGAAAAACCCTTTTTAAGGCAATTAGACGGAGAAAATAACATTTCTAAAGTTGTTAGAGTATGGAAATGTCTGCTTGCCTGATTTCATATTAGTTGCCTTCATCACTGTTATTTAGATCAACGAAATCAAACAATGTAGATCAGATAGAGCTTTGGAATTCGACATTATAAATGCGATCCAAAGTTTTTGAATATGCGTTTTGGGACCGGTTTTTAAAATTTATTAACAAACAAAATATTTTATCACCGCGGCAACATGGCTTTCGTCCAGGAAAATCAACGCATACAGCGTTACTTGCTTTTTATGATGATCTAATAAACTTTATTGACGCAGAAGAATGTCCTGCTACCGTATTCTGCGACTTAAGCAGGGCATTTGACTGCGTAAATCATGAAAAATTGCTGTGTGTTTTAGAATCTTGTGGTTTAAGAGGAGTTTCTCTACGCTGGATTTCTTCTTACCTGTCAAATCGTTCACAATATGTTCTAAAATATCAAACTGACAATGTAATATCAAATGCAATATCTGAAATAAGACCAGTTGAGATGGGTGTCCCACAAGGATCTGTATTGGGCCCCATTCTCTTTATATTATATATAAATCAATTAGAAGCATCGATATCACACTCTCATATGGTTATGTATGCAGATGATGTGTCGTTACTTATTTCGGAAAAGAATATTGAAAACATTCAAAATAAATGTGAACAAATCGTAACTGCGACTTCTAATTATTTCAATGAACATGGTCTGCATTTCAATACTGGTAAGACACAAGTGTTGCGATTTCATAACGCACATAAAACGATCGAACCGCTTAAAATCAATATAAACAACACTATCCTGCAAGACAAAAACTCAGATGTGAAGTTTTTAGGTGTATACATTGACGAATGCCTAAACTGGAAATCACACTGCTCACATTTGATTTCCAAACTAAATTCTATAACATATATCTTAAGAAACTTACGATTAGTTTTACACAAAGATCAACTAATAAGCTTATATTACGCTCAGGTCGAATCTAGATTGCGATACGGTGTTTGCTTGTGGGGCAACTCCACCATGGCAAAAATGTCTTTATAGCTCAAAAACGCGTGTTACGTTGTATTGGAAATATTTCCAAGACTCACACATGTAAAAACTTATTTTATGATTATAAAATTTTAACCTTTGTCTCACTTTATATTTTAGAAATTTCTGTCTATGTATATACTAACAAAAACGACTTTCGGCTTAATAAAGACCTCCATGATGTCAACACACTGCAAAAAGATCTCTTATATGTGCCATTTGCAAGGTATAAAATCGCCAAAAATTCTCCGACTCATAGTGGTACTAGAATTTTTAACCATTTGCCGGATTATATAAAATCGAGCAAAAATTTACATTTTTTTAAACGCAACCTAAAATCATTTTTGTTAGAACGATGTTTTTATACTTTAGATGATTTTTTGTCATTCTAAATTTAGTTTAATGTGTACATGTTTTAAAATCCTGTTGGATTTAATTCTCATTTGACTATTCCTATACAATGCTGTATTGTCTTTTGGAAAATAAGTATATTATTATATTATATTATTATTATTATAGTGCATTTGAAATAACACCACTACAAATATACAGTATTATTTAGATCGTGTCCAAGTGTGACCTTGCTAAATCTACTTCTGTGGGTATCAGGAATCTTTCAAGAGTGACAACTCAACCCTCTATATCTTAAATTAAGGATAATAAGCTTTTTTGTTAAGATTTTCTGGAAGTAGACACCAGTCTTATCGAATACAACTCTTATATTTGGCTTACTTATTCAACAGCCCTATATATGGATCAATCACGAATATTCCATGGAAGTTTCTACAAACTTCTAGAAGTTTAATCAGACATAGGTCGAGGTCCAGAGTTTAATTTCACTTCATTATTAATTTTTCTGTTTAAATTTAATAATAAGTATCTTTACAATTTAAATATTAGAAGAAAGAACGATTTGATGGAGGGATTAGAGATAAATTACATTATGTTAGAAGGAGATAGGAGGTGTTGGAAAAAGAGAGGTGTAGCACGTTTCCACTTTCGATATGACACGAAAACTGCTCAGAAATACAAAAATACTGACAAAATCAAGATTCTACAACATTTAGCAAATAATAATAGTAAATAAGTATTAAAGCAACTTTTGCATGCATATGCAAGAACTGATTTCCAAAATATCCTAGCTCTGGAAACCAAAACGATAGCTAATAAATAGATGGATATATACTTATAGATTTAGATTTTGTAATGTGAAATGTAATATATTTTGTATAACCTGAATACAGGGTTTACTAAAAAATTTAACCACGTGCTCAGGGAGGTCTAAAATACAATAAAAAATTATTTTGGATTAAAAAATCTGACGATACCCTCTTTATCTCCGGATAATCGGCTGTGGTAATCGTCCAAGCTCAGATTACAGTGTCTCCTAATAAAGAAACGACAAAAATAAACATTTTCATTAATAATAACCTACCTGATAGGTAACAGTTTTGTTTTTCGTTCTTTCGTTCCAAACTATCCAAATTACATTTTCAGGATTCAGGATTACCCACTCAACAAAATACATACTCCTCGTACAATTAAATAAAATGCCCATTTATTCTAAGAAAAAAGAACGAATGGAATACTAATACTTCAAATGTACCTGCGGCAGTCTTTAATTATAAAATCTTGTACGATACCCGTAGCTCAGCTGGATTTGTCCTCGACTCTAAACAAAAAAACCATATATAGCATAGAACCAACCATATTATAAGACAATATTGATATCCGATACAAATTTCTTTATTTAATTACTATAAAACGTTTAAATCTGAAAAAATAGCTAGTAAAAGCTGAAGAAAAACACTAAATCACAACGTAAACACACAGGTTTTCAATTATAACAACAAATTTTACCGTTTAGTCTTCCGTCCACCGCAGTTGTGTTGCTGGTTGCTGTACAATATCAAACGTGAGAAATAAATGATTTCGAGGCGAACGGGCGGCTATAGTAGTCGATAAATGCAGTAAGGAAACAAAATTTTTAGTTTTCTAAATAAATTTGGAAATTTTTTAAATGGTAATTCCGTTAATTTGTGTTTTTCTCTATCTCCCTTAAAATATTTATACTTAGTCATAGTATATAAAGAGGATTTTGATGAGAATATGAGATTCAGTTTTCTCAGTGTAGATCGGAGATACGCATTATGGGTTCGTTCGACTGTTTAGGCAGTCAATTTGGAGGTATTCGGGCCATAATCAGCGCTTTGTGCATTATGTATCGGGCCGAACGCGTGGCGGGCCGCCGCGGCGCTAACGACGCCTGAAAACCTGAAAACTCAACTCGATTGATGAGCGGCGTCGGCTGAAACGGCGAGCCGGGAGCACAATCAGGCTCGGGGGTGCGCGCAATCAGCCCATCCGATGCAATAAGGACGCTCTCGTTCTACCGCCGCCGCCAATAATCGAAAGGGGCCCTTTAGAGGACGTGGGGTATCCCTCTCTTACTGATTTGGGGTCTATTCGGGGAGAACTAAAATAGTTTACTTGTATTAACTCGAAAAAGATCTCTGGGTTTATTTAAGCTCTCCTTTTTTGATTTGAGGTCGACGCAAAATGATTCCTTGTGCTAACAACTTCTCTTTGTTGAGGTATACGCTTTTAATATACAGGGTGAAACAGCAATCTTATTCCCTAAAGCTATATTATTTGTGGCATAGTTCTTGTTTTTCATTAGTTTAATTCGGTTTTTGTCAGTGAAAAAATAAAGATTAATTAAATAAGCGCTTGCGCCAAACGGATCAGTCACGGGTTATTTTTGAAATTAAGTTTGCCTTACCAAAACAATCTCATATCGAAAAAGTAGATACACATCACTATCGCGCACTTCCGTATTTTTTTACGTCTGGAAAACCTCTCGGTTTTCGTTCTCAAAATAGCAAATGTATTAAAAGTATGTCAACTTTGGCAGTTTAAAATTTGTTTATCTGCTTCCATAGAGATGATCAGTAAACACTGATCATTGTTGGCTGCAATTGTATCAAGATGTAAGTAAGTAAAAATAAAATAAAAATCATTTCCATGTCACGAGATTTGAAGTTACTTATCAATAAACAATCGAACTTTCATTACCTTAGCAACAATAATCTTCATGTAAAATTGGATTTTAAAATGATATTTTATAAATTTATAACGTAAGAAATGCGTTCTTTTTGCATAAAATAAAATGCCAATGCTGATATGCACTATTAGAATAAAATTTTACATTTCTCTGTGTGCTTTCTACAAATATTTTATTTGTTCCCCTGTTTTATTATCTACTTTCTTATTTGAATATTTCACTATATCTGATCAGTTATTCAATTTAAATTTAACATTTTTGTTTTTTATGATATTAAATCACAATTATTACATGTTAGAGGATTTTATGAAAATTTTTATAAAGATTTCTAAATGTAAAGTTTTTCCTATACCAGAAAATTGAATACACTTCATTTTAATTATTGTTTTGACACTGTTCAACTTTTTTTGGACCAATTCTGTTAAATTTAGGGGTGCGCTTTTTCTATAAATTTACTTTCAATGAGCACATTACCGTAACATGTGCTTCCGCCTTGAAAATGTTGGATTTCATTATCCGTAACTGTGGTTCCTTCACCAATATTGATGCACTTAAGACATTACATGTTTCACTTGTCCGTTCTGATAGAATATGATGCTCTGATATGGTATCGTCATTATGGTATTTATATTAATATGCTGGAACGTGTACAAAGGCTATTTCTTAAGTTTTTAACTTTTAAGATAGACCGAGTTTACCCACCGCAAGATTTTGACCACATGACTTTAATTGCTAGATTTGGTTTGCATCACAGAAGGCTTTTGAATTCCCTAACTTTTTTTATAAAAATTATTGCACAATTTGATAGATTCGCCAGTCTTATTAGCAATGCTTAATTTTTCAGTACCGAGGCAAAATCTTTCAGCAGTTCACACTTTCTATAATATTAACCCGAGAATAAATATATTAACGAAATCGTGAAATGTGTCTGAATTACAATAAAATATCTCATTTGTGTGACATCTGTAATTGCTTCTTAACTAAGCTACTTGACACAATCAATACTTTTATGTTGTAGTTCGACTGATTTGTTTATCTTAAGTATGTTTCTGTTTCTGTAAATATGTACTTACTTTGTTTTCCTTTATATGAATATTTTCTTCTAATTAGATTATATTCTATAATTTGACTTCGTTTATGTTTATTTTAAGATTTTTTTTTACTTTTTGAGAGTATTTAGTTTTATTTAGATTAGTATGTTATATGCTATTTGTATGCCTTTTTACCACTATAGTAGGTACTTAATTGTCCTGTTATTGAAATTTTAATCTATTGGGCAATTATAAATAAATAAATTAATATAATATTTTTAATTATTATTAGAAGCAATATCGACTGTGATTTGAACCCGTGGAATAAATCATGGCCCACTTATACCCACTTTTCGATAAAGCGACCGAATCGCTCGAAAATTCACCGCTAACCTCCCCAACATCGAGCGTTCGATCGGCCTATACAGCAGATTTAATTAGAAGTATCTTATATTGTGGAAACGGCGCGATTACCCGCGGGCAGTTTCTGATTAACGAATCCAATTATAGTCACGTTGTACGGAGGAAATTATTAGTTGTGCCGTTAATTAGATTATACCGCGGACAGAAAGGTGGATTGATTGCACCCCCTCGACACAGCGCGCGGGAAACAACCCTTTTGTGGAACAGAAAGGCTGGATGGCTCGACGGCGCGCGCGCCCCTTGCTCTTTTTTAATTAATTAGGGGTGTTTTGTTTCCCGTACAAGGTGGTCAACCAGGTATCGCTGCCCGGAAAGGAAAACATTTATAGACAACATGATTTGTATACAGAGTTAGCGGTATTAGGTTTAAAAAACTTTTTCTCGCCAAAACACTATAAATCTGTATTCCAAAATGCCTCCTTAGAAAGATACAGGGTGCTGAAATGCATAAAAACAGTTTTTTCGAAAACTGTAGTCAAAAGTCAACAATTTCTTTAAATTTTCAGTTGAGTGAGTCTCTCTTGTCACCTGCGAAATAGTTTTATGTTCTTGAAGGCCAAAGTCTTTTTCAAAATATTCAATTTATTCGAACTTATTTATGATTTTATTAATTAAACAATATACATTTTAAGTAATATAACATTTCAGTACAAAACAGTAACTATTGTAGACAGGACGAGTGAGGTGAGTTAAATTTATTCCAGATCCAGTGCTGTCAGTTGTCGTAGCTTTTAGTTCTGGATGTTTAATGAGGCTGCTGTTGTTTACTGCGCTCGTTGTATTATTGTCAAATTCCATAGGCTCTGCTGAAAATGGTAATCATTTATTTGCGACTGAAATTTTATTTTGTATAGAATCTTCTATATAAGTCTCCGCTACTGTATTAGAACCCCACACTCCATGTCGTTTAATGGTGGTAATATCGCATCCCTGCGTCGACTAACGGTGGCGGAAGAACGTCTAAAGCAGTGCCCTGGATGAAGCAAATTGAAATAAGTTGAGATAACTATTTCTTTTGGCACATTCCTTATTTTGCTGACGCCAACCACTTCGTTAAACATATTATTAAAAAAAAAGTAAAGTTTGATATTTTTTGAAAAGTATTTATTTATTCATCAATATCCATGTTGTCCCCTTCAAAGTAATCCCCCTCCAATATAATGCACTTATGCCAGCGCTTCTTCCAATCGAAGCACTTTTGAAATGCGCTTTTCGGTATGGCCACAGCTTGTTCTTCGATTCTGACTTTATCTCATCAATTGTGGCAAAACGCTTTCTTTTCATTGGTCTCTTCAGTTTTGGGAATAGGAAAAAGTCGCAGGGAGCCAAATCTGGTGAATAAGGTGGTTGGGGCATGATTAGGGTGTTGTTTTTGGCCAAAAAATCACGAACAAGCATTTATGTGTGAGCTGGTGAATTATCGTGATGCAGAATACATGATTTTTTTTCCACAATTCCGATCGTTTGAGCCGTATTACTTCACGCAAACGTTGCATAACTTCCTTGTAGTATTCCTTATTAACCGTACGACCTATTGGCAAGAACTCATGATACACCATGCCATTGTAATCAAAGAAAACAGTGAGCAAAACCTTCACATTTGATCGAACTTGGCGTGCTTTTTTCGGTCTTGGCTCATCTGGTCGCTTCCATTGGGATGATTGGGCGACGTCATAACCATATACCCAGGTTTGGTCACCAGTTATGACCGTTTTGAGCAAACCTGGATCGTCGTTGACGTCCTTCAACAACTCCTGAGCGATACTAATGCGACGTTGCTTTTGCTCAAAATTTAGCAATTTTGGAACAAACTTCGCTGCCACACGTTTCATGCCCAAAACATTCGAGAAAATTGTATGGCATGAGCCGATTGATATGCCAACATCTTCTGCAACTTCCCTAATAGTGATTCGACGATTTTCCAAAACAATTTTTTTCACTGTTCCAATGTTTTCTTCACTTGTTGACGTGGTTGCAACTCCAGGACGCTCAGCGTTATCAACATCTTCTCGGCCTTCTGTAAAGCGCTTGTACCAATTATAAACACTTTTTTGAGACAAAGTGGACTCGCCGAATGCCACAGTCAACATTTCAAGTGCCTTGGAGCACTTTATTCCATTTTTAACGCAAAATTTACATATTCTTTGATCCATTTCTTTTAAAAGTCAAAAATCGAAGAACACACACAAACGTGACTAACATTTTCAGTTGTCAACAACAAACTACTAATCAAAATTGGCTGATAATGCCAACATATGACTAACACCTTTTCTTTTGAACAAACCTTCACAAAAAATCTTCGACTTGTAACTGTCGGATGTAAAGCACATTATTTGCGTCATATTTTCTTTAATAATTGAATATTTGTCTTCTATATCATCGATCGTTATCTTTAGTAGCTCATCACTTTTCAAAGCTCTGCAAATACCAATTATTAAAATATACTGAAAAGTTGTCCAATATAAGTTAAATCGATTGATTTATATTAATTTGAATTAGCATCTATTATCAGGAGCTTCTAGTAAAAATCTTTCAATAAGGTACCTCTTTTGTTAGAATTCTGGACTTTTTTATGATATCCAGCTGGTTTACTTTTCAAATATGGTTTTGGAAATTTTCTGATATATTTTCATTTTCTTAGGCATTCAGTGTATTTTTTTACATGGAATATACCATAATATGACCATAAACTGAAGGCTTAATTTTATTATTTTATTGTCGAAATATGTCAGTAATACCGCTTGGAACACTTTTTGAATTTTCTTCGAACTACACTAATAGCGTTTTAGATACCAAAATAACTATTTCCTGAAATCGTTCAAAATGTGTATCTACTTATTCGGTCCAATTTGGTTCGTTATTAAACAACCATCAGCAAACAGTACCGGAAAGTTACTTTTCTTACCTAAGCTGGGAACATTAACTTTCCCGTACCGTAGTTAAAAAAATTCCCTTATTTATAATCGATTTTGATGAAACTTATGATAGATAAAGATGGTATGATTATTACTTACAATTTTCATTCCATTGTCTTAATAAAAAAAGTTATTTTAAGGTCGCCGTATTTTTTGCCGTAAAATGATCAAATTTGTGGTATTTTTTATATAGAGAAATCTGGAAAAATAAAACACGTAGAGCAAAAGTAATATCAAAAATAAAGTTATTGATGTTTTGTTTATCCACTTTACTATTTAAATTTTGCTCAAACAATATAATAACTTTTAAAATGCATTTGTAAGAAATTATTTTGCTATTCTAACCACACATTTTAACAATTCTTTTCACATATTTATAAACAAAGGCAAACGATATTATATGCAGAACTATGTAAGTTAATGTCATAACAATATTTACATGTACAGTTAAATTTAAAAAATACGTATATTGAAAGCTTTCCGTACCTAAAAATTTGTCGGTTACACCGCTTTCTGTCGCATATATTCGTATACTTCGGTGGCTTTGAATATTCGCAGATGGCATGAGACAAAATTCCTGTTATTTGCTAAACTAGATATTATTCAGTTCTTAAATGTCCGAAATTACTTGTATTTGCAAAAAACACTATTTCAAGAATACAGCGCCCTTAATGGATATCTAAATGAGGAGACTCCTTTGAAGGGACATATCTCAGTAACATTACTTCGGAGACCCAATGCTCCAGAGGACCAATATTTATAGGTAATTCTCCAAACGCCCTGTACATCAAGACATCGCTTTACCTAACCAGCGTTAAAATAAAAATTACTGTACCTATATTTGATCGATCCTAGTACATGACTGTTCTATTTGCCAACGTATGGGTGGGAATAGTAGGAGTTTTTACTGATACGACCCTCGACCCTGGCCACCCGATGCACGGGACATAATTAATAACAATCTTCAGAGCAAACACAGGGCAATTATCAAACGCGGCCAGACCGGCCCGGCCGACGGCCGTCAATCAGGGGATCTTGTACGAGTTCCACGCAAAAATAAAACCACCGAAAGCGCATATTCATTATGAGAGCCATTCAAGTGTGGCGTTGCATAAAATTAATTAGCCGCCGTGTACTAGCGTTTTAATAACATCGGCCAACTACCCTGTCACTGCGGCCGGCTCTCTTGATTAATGCAACCACTTTACATTAACAATCCCGTAAATGCAAATTCCCACCCCTCCCGGCAAAAGGAACACGATGCACACCACCACGTGCTGCTCGTGGCTTTTTGCGTCTGTCGCCGCTAATTTCGGTGCATGCAAAAATTACCTTAATTCCCGGCTATCGCGGACGTAGCGGGCGCCGTCGTTGGAAATGAGAATAGATGGTGCCACGCGTATCTCTGTTGTTTTATCTTTCAGTTGTTTTTGTTGTGTCTCAAACTCGATAGTATGGGCCCACTGTGAGGATTCAGGATATTTGCTAATTTAAAAAATCAACAAGAGCTGTAGAAAGAAAGGTATCCAGAGCGCCTCACTCCTGATCATAGAACCTTTACAAGATTAGAGGCGAATTTTCGACGAAATGAAGAATTAAATAATTGACCGAAGGATAAGAAACAATAACAACAAGAAACACAGCTAGACTGTTACAGTCGTACATATGGCAGGCTAGCCTGGAATTGAAGTTGGATAAATCAACCGTTCAACGAATTTTAAGGACCAATGGGTATTACTATTACTATAAAATTCACAATTTTGAGTATTTTCTTGAGCGTCACATTGAAAGCAGACTTAATTTTATAGCTCAAATTGTAGTAAATGTAGAAACTGTTGATCAGAACCTTTTTCGGCATGTTGTTTGGATGAACGAAAGTCGGTTTGTCAAACAGGCGCAACGAACACTACTAGTCCATTGAAAATCCCTATATTGTAAATCCAGTCCAAAACCAAGACCATCTTGGAGCAAATGTATGGTGCAGCATCATTGGTAGGCGTTTAATTGGGCGTTATATTTATGAACATACATTGAACAGCGTAACCTAAATTTTCTACAAGAAGAACTTCCTGAATTTCTGAAGAATGTGCCTTTGCAGCTAAGAAGAAACCTATGGTTTCAGCACGACGGAGCTCTCCTCACAAGGCCAGAATTGTGCAGCAATATTTAGATAATAAACGCAGGCCAAGGAATTCAAGCGAAGATTGGATATGTGCCTTGAAATAAGAGGAGGTCATATAGAGAATAGATTGTAATATGTATGTAGTATGAAGGCGTTTGCCTCATTTTTTAAGTTTAGTTATTGTTATCCTCACCTTTTGCTTTAACTATATTAAAAAATTATCGAGTTTAATCCTTTTATTTATTCTTAATGACATGTATGCACTTTAGACAACAAACAATCAATTATTTTCCAACGACTACTAGATCCTTCAACTGCTAATGTGATTTTTAGATGCTATTTCTTTTGAAACTCTAGGATGATATTGCTTATAACTTTTAAAAGGTATGTAAGTAAATCTGTAAATGATACTGCAGGAAACAACTACTCCGCGGACTAATGCCCCGACCGGCATTGAATTACTCCTGCAGTATCTGTGTGAACAGCCAAGAACCCTTGTCGGACACACCACCAGACATATACCGGTTTCGAGCTCGTTAGCCCTCATCAGTATGCCATAGGTGAGATGACCGACAATTGAACTGGCTGTTCCTTCATATTATGTATGTTCACATATAAACTGAGTGCGGGTGAGATATAGATATGTAAGTAATACAGAAAAATGTCTCTAATAAAACTTTACTAGAAAAAAGACTGTTTTGTAACAGGAAAAAAATTGGGTATGTTTCTGAACAAAATATAATTAATGACATCATTAGTCGTTTCTGTCAAAATCCAACGATAATACTTTGTGTCCCAACGTGTCCCAAATTTTATTTTTTTGTATCTTCACAGTAGGCTCATTCTATCGATTTTGAGACACCCTGTATACCTACTCTAAAAGATGTCTCTGTCAAATTTCAAAGAAACTATTAATATTTACATTATTTAATAATTTAATTTTTGTTTAATTAAAAATAAAATGTATTTTCTTATTTCAATCGGAAAGTATGTCTACTAAATTTAGTTTCCCAAATAATCAAATTTAATAATTATTATTAAATGCCTTATTAACCATAGATACACAAAATAATCAGTGAAGAATTTATTTTTATATATCTAAAGCAGTAGGAAAGCACAGATAGCAGCAGTAAAATACTAACATACAATTTTCTAGAAAACCATTGTGCCCAGTGGTTTACAGTACAGTACAGTACCTTTTTTGTGTAGGGAGGTACTCAGTTTTTGAAAATTATATTGCCAACTTAAAAAAATATCCCCAAAGCAATTATTGATAAAACAATCCCCAATCCTTACAAATACTGCCTTCTTTGATTCGAATATTCATTCTTCTGAGATCACTATTACCCCTGGAACTTTTTACATCATTTTAATGACACCCTGTATGCTATGGAGACGCAGCACAACAATATTTGACACATGCCAAACTAATCTTGTTGTTTTTAAAATATTTAATCAGTGGCAAATTTATTAAAATCACCGGATTTCTCGCCGTAAAATGATCAAATTTGTGGTGGGTTCTAGGTACTCGAAAAATGAAAGACGTAGGGCAAAAGTAATATCAAAAATAAAATTATTGATGTTTTGTTTATCACTTTTACTATTTAAACTCTCCTCAAATAATATAATAATTTTTAAAATGCATTTGTATGACACACATTGTTTCACTATTCTAACTACACATTTTAACAATTATTTTTACATTCTTATAAACAAAAGTGAACAATCTTATATGCAGAACTATGTAAGTTTATGTTGTAACAATGTTTACATCTAAAGTTGCATTAAAAATAAACACGTATTTTAAAAGATTTCAGTATCTAAAAATTTGTTGAATAGATCGCTTTCTGACGTTATATATTGATTTTACTTCGGTACCTTTGAATATTCGCAGGTGGCATGAGATAACATTCTTATTATTTTCTAAACTCTATCTTACTCAATTCTTAAATATCTAAAATTATTTGTGTTTCTAGATAACACTATTTCAAGGAATACGGAGCCCTTAACAGTAGAAATTTTCGAATATTTCCAAAACATCACGATTCTAACATGTTATTCATGTTAATAAAATAATAAAATTTCGAAGACATTTTTGTTTACTTGATTCCTTCAAATTAATGTGTCCTCAATACGAAAGTTATTAACTGAAACTCGTGCCGCGATTTGGAAATTCGCAATTTTTTATCGTGTATGTAGGTAGGTACTGCGAATTCAATTACCCCGCAATAAAAAATGGTTGCTGGACCTCGTGTTCGACTTAAAAAGAGCCGTAGTATGCAATAACGGGGAACTAATTAATTTAGAACCAGAAGGCACAATATAATTGCTTTTCTGTACATTTTAAATGGTCACGAACCTGTTAAATTCCTACACCTGGTAAGCTAAAGTGTACACGTTTTTATAGAATTAATTAATTACTTTGCGCTGTTGCCAGTTGGTTCTTGCAACGTGCGCGTGTGCACATTAAAAAAAGTAATAGGATCACGTTTGGTTTTTTTATTTTCGATATAACTAACGGTTTGATTGAGAGCGAAATATACAAGAATCAACTGAAAATCTGAAAAAAAAAAGACGGAAAGGAGTAAGGCGATTTGACTGTTTTATTAATAAAGTTAATGTCGAATCGCTAGAAAATAAGTTTGTGGCCACAATTTGGAAACATATTGCTATTTAGAAAGTCAACGAGTAAATTTACAATACTATTAAAGAAAGGAAATGTTACTTAAACTACTACCTACTGCGTTAATCATTACTTGGAGAAATACTGACCCAAAGAATTTAAAAATTTGGCAACATGGCAAAGTCCTTGCGGTGAACAAAACTAAAATATATATCTAGAACTCTCCAGCACATCCGATTATACCGGAAGTCGATTCCAACTTTGTTGTTTTTAATGGGAGATTTAATGAAATTTCTACTCAGAACTACTAGAACTTTAAAAACAGTTTTGAAGGAGTGTCATTATTACTGCAAAAGCATGTACATACACAAAAATATACCTAAACATACTTACTCTGAATAGTTTTCTTAGAGATGTTTTTGCAACACAGAATAAAATGTGAACTAATTGCTTGGGAAAAGCGTTTACCATATAAACGTCTTGTAGCCGGAGAGTTTTGTCTACATTCACCATAAATTAACATGTCATGCAGCTGGTTATGGTTACTATGAATTATTCCATAATTGTTTAAGTACACTCACAAATATAAAGCAAGCATTAGAGAAAAACGAAACGCACTAGCCACAATACTACCGTAACTGATAATACTTTTAGGTTAACAGCAGTAGATGATAGATTATAGTGTTGTCGTACGTTACAATTTTATTGCAGTTGTATTTTTATTTGTGAAATGTATTTGTACAAAAACTATTTGTTTTAGACATTTTTTCATAAGAGTTATTTGTTACTTTTGGATTGATATACAAGCCCCTTTAATATTGGTACTTTTATTTAGGACACCCTGTATAACACAGTAAACAGATGTTCTGTGAATTATATAGGTTTTTTATTTAACGGTAAATTACACAAGTAGGTTTTGACGTAAGATGTTCTCAGATTTAACACAAATTTAAGTATTACATTAGAAACAGTATGGGTAGGTCAAGTCAGGTGCTTGGACAGATACGTTAAGGTCGCCGTATTTCTCGCCGCAAAATGGCCAAATTTGTTGTATTTTTTAGGTACTGAAATCTCGAAAAATAAAACACGTAGAGCAAAAGTAATATCAAAAATAAAATTATTGATGTTTTGTTTATACACTTTTACTATTTAAACTCTCCTCAAATAATATAATAACTTTTAAAATGCATTTGTATGACACACATTATTTCGCTATTCTAACCCCACATTTGAACAATTATTTTCAGATACTTATAAACCAAAGTGAACAATCTTATATGCAGATCCATGTAAGTTTATGTTATAACAATGTTTACATCTATAGTTGAATTTAAAAAAACACGTATTTTGAAAGATTTCAGTACCTAAAAGTGTGTTGATCTTTCTGATGTTATATATTGATTTTACTTCGGTACCTTTGAATATTCGCAGGTGGCATGAGATAACATTCTTGTTATTTACTAAACTCTATATTATTCAGTTCTTAAATTTCTAAAATTACTTGTATTTGTCGAAAACACTATTTCAAGAATACGGCGCCCTTAAGGCTGGGATTTTGTATACATATTTTTACCGTCTAACAGGGCTTCAAGCGAGGACACAGAACTCCAAGAAAATTGAAATAATTAGTTATTATTATATATTAACGTATTCACAACGGTTCCCGCTAGTGCGTGAGATAATTTTCATTGCTCATAAAATCACAAGATTAATTAAAATAAATGTTAAAATACCTCAATTTTAGCCACACAGCTACTACGACAATATGTCACAATTACGGCAAAATTATCACAGCCACAGCCACCAAATTACTTCACTCACTAGCCAGGACATATAGGACAACTTGTATTTCACTTTCAGATTAATATTTATTTTCTTTTTGAAAATAAATTCAGGAAAATTGCTACCACACAAAGTCATGTTTTATCGCTTGTAATTCGTATATCCATGACAAGATATGATTTGTTTTCCCATCCAAAGAAGTTGTATAGCCTTGAGTTTATAATTAATTAATATAAAGTCATTTTGTATTCCACATCATTAAAATTTAACAAATCTTTGTAATATTTAATTTTCTTGTTGTTTATGTAAATATTGGAGCAGTAATCAACATAAATTATTCACAAGATGCTTTTTTCAGGCAGCGTCTTATCTATCTGAAAAAAAGAGCAATGAAAGAGTGCAGTTGTACCTTCAAATACATTATTTCACACAATACATTTAATTAGGCAGCGAACCCACTCCCATACTTGCCGAATTAGTAGCAAGAATAATTACCATGAAATACATGAATCAGAATAATCAACCCGTACAAAAATCACTTTAACGAGTCTTGGATTTTTTCGTAACGGGTTAATAATACGACTAATTGGCGCTTGAACGACTGTGATAACTAGGGCTGGACCTTTGCAAAACATGTCATTGGCGTAGATAAGGCGTGGTCGCGAATCACGATCGATACAAAGTAAAGAACTTGCTGTGCTCTTCACAGCTACACGATTATAAATAATGAATAATTAATAGTACTTTGTGCGTCCTTGGGCACAAATTCAATCGTATTGGGTATCAAACATGTTCGATTTGTAGTAATTTTTTTTATAACAGTTGCTTGTTTATCATGAAGATGTTTACTGATGTAACGCCTTTCGTATGATTGGAATGGCAATGTAACAGCTTCCAATGGTTTTCCTAAAGACAAAAAAATGTCATTGATCAACTGTATTCAGCATTATTTAAAAATGTTGGCCAATAGTAATCAATTTAGTTGTAACGTATAGCAATAATGTATTAATGACAGTTACGGATGCTTCACTCTAAAAGTATTGTTGTAAATAGCGACATGTAATATCCTTAATCCAATTCGTCATTTTCTGGCAAACATAATTTGAAGTACTAATTAAGATGTGGACAAATAAATAGCAAGCCCAAAAATATTTCTTCTGAAATTAAAAAATTGTCCTCAAGCATTTCGCAAAGCATGTATTTTGAAATTATCAAACCTGTAATTTCAAATGTATACCCTAAAGATCCAATTTCTATTAAAAAAGTCAATTTGACAGAGAACAAATTAGAGGAGATTTGACAGTAGGTAAAATTACGTATTGTAGAAGTTGCTCCACTACCAAATACTTCTCTGTTCGTAGTAGCATTGTTTGAATCTGTGGATAATTTAAGTCATAGGATTTATGGGTGTATCAATTAAAAATTCAGATTGTGAGAAAGTACTTTGTACTGATTTACAACGTTCACTTCAAGTCAAAGATTTTTCTCATCTGACATATAAAGATTCATTATTATTATTATTGCTTCAATTACGAGCAGAAATGCACAAAAATATCCGTTGATAAATGAAACATAACGGGCAAATTTATACATAACTATTACTAATTATGTATAGATGTGGACACCAAGTTATTTTGTATTGATTGTGTATCGAGGCCCCACCATGCCCACGCAAATGGCTTGTCTCGCAACGATGCAACTCTAATCAGAATAAACTATTCATACAAAAATCGCTTTAACAAATCCCCCTTTTTTATTTTAACGAGTTAAAACTACACGAATATCTTCAACAACCAGCCAACACACACACACGCAGCTAATTGCCTCTTGAACTGCTGTGATAACTCTCCCTGTAGACATAAGAAGGTCATCGATCTATTTGGCATGATTTAGAGGCCAATTTGGAGATTGCTCACACACACAGGACGCTTTATACCTCCGTATCAACTTTTAATGAGCTGAAAATCGCGTATGGAAACCTTTTTGCGACGCCTAATGATCGCAGAATTGCAATTTGTGCGAAAAGTTTGATGAATTATTGGCGAGAGGGGCCGCCATCCAACTGATGGTCGTTAAAAGCTACATCCATAATTAATTGTTGCGGCTTTTTATGTTTACGGCCCGAATTGGGAGTTCAATAAGTTAATTGAAGATACGACGGTTTTGTCAATGCTTTTTGTATAATTTATTAGCCGTCGGTGTGATGCCCCATTAGCCTCGCTGTTGCTATAACGATAATCCTGGTCGGGAACCTGCCACGCTTAATTGAAGATAAATAATTTTCTTAATGGCAGCTGCACAAGGTAATACCGCGGTCTAAAAATATTGAAATAAGTCGGTTCAATGTCCACTTCCTGCCTCAAATTTTCCTTCTGCTGACGTACTTGTCCTTGTCTACTATTCGATATTACTGGCTTGCCGGCGATTCGTTGCTTCAGTTTGATACGCAGTGTCCCACGTAAGTATTGTAGTAGGCCAATTAAAGAAAAATTGATGATTGGTAGCAGAGAGTATGATGGTGGTGTTCATGTGACATGGTAACAGGTCTACTATTGCAATGCCGGCATCAAATTGCAAGATTGGCTTTTACTTGAAATGGCTTGGCATGGAACGATGAAGGCTCAGTTCGTGTTTCAATTTTCTAGTTCTTAGTAACAATAAGTTTAACTTTGTTTTTAATGTAAATTTGTTACTTTTAGAATAACTCATAAAAACAAAAAATTGTGCATTGGAAGCATAACCTCAAAACAGAAAATTCCTAAAAGACATCACAATTTCAATGTGACGTAAATTTTTTGCTCGTTAGTTTATATTGTGAACTAAAAAGTGACGGAGCCAGTGACGAGCCATTTGCTGATTGGAGAGTGCCCCCCAATAATTTTGTAACTAATTTTTATAACTTCTATATTCGTAGTGGCATAGGATATAGTGTTAAAATAATATTCAGATATACGATTTGAAGATACATAAATACTCTTTATATACAGGGTTAACTATGACTATGTACAAATATTTTAAGAGGAGGTAGAGAAAATTAAGAATTAACGGAATCACTTTTAAAAAAAAATCCTTAACTTATTTATAAAGCGAAAACTATTTTTTTGATTCGATATTATATTAAATTCCGAGTAGGCAACTAGCAAGACGTTGTGACAACAAACGGTATCATTCCTCGTCAATCTCGTTATGTCATAATTTAATTCCTGTGTTTACATTGTAGTTCTGTGTTCTTCTTCAGTTTTTAGTGCCTTTTTTAATTTTTAAATGTTTTATAGTTATTAAATAAAGAAATTTGTGGCGGGTGCAGATATTTTCCCACAATATAGTTCGCCGGTTTGTTTTTCTAGGTTATGAGACAAGATGCCGCTGGGACATTAAACATTTTCTATTATCTGTTCCTTTCGTTCGATTTTGTTATAATAAATAAGCATGTTATCTAGCTGTACCTACGGAAAGTGTGTTTTATCGATAGTGAGTGGCTATAATGAATGAAAATGTTGTAGTTTTGCCAGTTTGTAACGAAACAATGTAAAACGAATGCAAAATAGTGGAGCTAACTGGATTAACTGTGACCTACCTATCTATCAGGTATTATTACTAATAAGAATGTTATTTTTTGGCGACCGCATGGTAGTAGATATTGTTGACAGATGTAAGATTATCGATGGATCTAAACCATCTCAGTCGATTCTTATCACAGGCGCCGACTTTCCATAGGAAAAGAGGGTTTTTCCTCATTTTTTAAACATTGAGCAAAAATTCTGGAATATTTTTTTATTGTCTTTTCGGCCTTCCTGAGGGTTAAAATTTTTGTACTTAGTCATAGTTAACCCGTATAATTCTATAAAGACCATTTAGACGCCCTGTATAATGCATTCAATAAAGATTGTTATTATAAAAATTTGTGGTATTGTTTAATGGTGTCACCGAAACCATTCGACTGCGGTCCTGCTATCCTGCGAGGGCGGCAGGATCGGTCGACTCCGACGCCCGCTCGCGCCGTACTCTCGATTACACGGATACTGATTTAAATGCAAATTTAAAATGTCTTTCAATTTATAATCTTATTTCCGTTAAAATTACTCCATTATGAGGGCTGATAGCGACGGCGTCTTGTTGCCCGTAGAGGGGGAGTGCCAGCCGGCTTCGGAGAGCTAATTGACTGTCGAATCAGAGCGATAAATCCGCGGCCAGACAAACGTGAATTTTGTGGATGTTCACCTCGCGGTGTTGCGAACAAGTGGAAGTGGAGGAATCTTACTTTTTTATATCTACTTTATATTGCAGAATATACAGGGTGTTTTTAAAAAGTTACAAACTTTGGAACGTGGATAGATAAAGAGATATTTTATTGGCACAAACACAAAAGTGTTTTCACAGGTCAAAAAAATAATAAGTATACAGTCATATTAAAACGTACATGTTACAGACATACACAGAATCTGTGTCAACACTTATCTGATAAGTGTTGACATGTAATTGATAATAAAATAGTAACTAACAAATAGTGTGATGACTAGCAATTAATAAAACTAAAGGGATGAGCTGAGGTCAAAGCTTCAGCTCAAATACTCAAATTACAAAAGCAATTATAACAAATTAAAACTACAAGTAACATGACATTGTAATTAGTGACTAAACAGCACTACAACTGAAACATCATATAACTTAATTCTTTTTAGTGTCATATTTATGTTTAAAACAGTTAACACTTCCAGAAGTCACAACATCATTCGGTAGTTTATTCTATTGGTTAAACATTGTTTAAATAAAAGCTCTGTCTTATGGATGTTTTGAAGTTTTCCTCGCGTAGTTGCAACTGGTTGCCACGTTAGCAGTCATCTGTGTTTAATGTTAACAACTCACCAAAGCCCTGATAGAAAAAAATATGTAAGAACTTCTAAATGAAAATCATGTCGCATCTTGATCTGCATTCGGAAAGTAGTGAGAGATTTACGATTTGTAGCCTCTCATGATAGGTACGATTCATCACAGCAGTCACTTGTCTATTTGCCCTGAACATTTTCAGTAAGGTTTCTAATCAACCGATGTGACCATATGATACTAGCATACTCCGCCACAGGACTTGCATAGGATTTAAATAAAAGGTAAAACCGTCTAGGGTTGGGATTTTGAAATGCTTTAAATATAATGTAGGATCTTTGATTACCTTTTTTCGTAATTTTGGAAATATAAGTGGATCAGGAAATATCTGTAGTTGTTATCATACCATTCTGTTCCGCTACTGTTTTAACTCGAAATCCATCTATGCTGTAATAGTGATGGTAATTTTTGGTGCCCATGTGAAGTATAGTGTATCGAGTTTAGTAAAATTAACCAAGTTTTGCACCAGCTATCAATCGCTATCAGATTACTTTGAATGGTGTTGTGCTGTTCTATAAGATTTCCATATAATTTTGGGTCGTCAGCTTACAAACTATGGGGGGTAATTATGAAATGATCCGCTGAATATAACTGGAACTTGATGCAAAGATAAATGATTTGATTCAATACGAACAGAGAATGTTCTGTAGCACATTGTTCAAAATATGTGGTATCAGCACCACCATATAAAGGGTGACAGGAGACTGCTTGGTTAAATGATCATTTCCCAAATAAATGAACAGGTCTACAAGGTGCATGCTATTGGTCATCGCATTCACTAGATCTAAAACCTTTGGACTTTTATTTATGGGAACATATGAAGCAGGTTTTCTATAATGTTGAAATCACTAACCATCAATAGTTACTTGGAAGAATTCAGGATGCAGCTAACCAGATAAGAAGTGATCCAAATTACATCCGTTGAGTGACAGTCTTTAAATCGCTGATGTGAGACTTGCATACGAGCCGAGGGATATTTTGAACATTTTTCATAGTCTTAAGATCATTTAATTTGGTAATAAAGGTTAACTGATGCTTTAACTTTAATCACATTTAATTATTATTATTATAGCAACCATCATTTTTATTTACCAGGCTACTTTGATTGAAATATGAAATTATATTTTTTACAATGCTTGTAATTTCTAAACAAAAATGAATCGGGCCTATGTTCATATAAGGGAAAATGGTTGTCATAAACCCAGCTACCATCTGCCACCAAAATTTGTCATACAGCTTGTAGAGTAACCTGTATATATTCAATACACAGTTTAACTAAAAATAGTTAGTATGCATATAGATTCGAAAAAACTAACTAACCGAATACAGGTTATTAATTTAAGTGGTTTTGAGAATTACGACAAATATAAGGGAAAAACAACTATATTTATTCTGAAATTACTATCTTTTCCACCAAAGTCATTGCTGTCTTATTTAATGAACAAGTTTAATATGAAGATTAATAATGTGTCTACCCTTCATATTTGAAAACAGTAACTGCTCCTGCTTTATTGAATATTTCAACGTTCTTCAAATAGATATACTTAGTTTAGAAAAACAACAGTGACAGTTTATAATCATAAAATTTGTCTAATTTTGTTAAAAAATACATAATAATCATATAAATAACTTTAGAGTCATCTGATTATAACCAACTGAATTGATCACTAAATTGACCATTGATACATGCAATATTCAAATTGTGGTAAATATCTCAACTTCAATAAATTAGCAAATTCGCCAAGAAATTTGAAATAGAAATTTGAGACTAATTCTAGTGGCGATTTATTGCAGCATATTAAAAATGGATCTTGGACATAGCCAAGTTACTAATATATTTGAACGAAAACTTTATTGATATTGATAATTTGTTGTTCGTTTATTTCATTCTGCCATATGTTCTATTTCGTAGTTTCTTTTATTTATCTGACAGAATGAATTCAACAAAAAATGCTAAATAAAGCGATAATAGTAGCTCAGATTTGACAAATAAATTACATTTTCGTAAGAATCTAAAAATTGTGTGTGAGAAGGGCCGGCATATTATTATTTCGGTTTTACCACAGAATAAAGGAACTAACCAGAAGCGAAAGTTAAGGCGGCGCCTTTGATCTTGGATGGTCACAAAAATTTAACCTTGAATTTGAAATTTGACGTACCTACTACTTACTACACTGAGAGAAAGTTGTATATAATATCTACAGTCTACACTAAGAAACAAGTTGACACTATATTTATTTAGTCATATTGAAGCTTTAAGCAGTATAAAATACCTACTATGTATAAAATTATTAAAAAATATAAAATACATGCATAAATTGCATTTATTCCTGTTTATTTTTTTTTATTGTTGTGAAAATTATATATTTTATTTAACGTGGGAGAGCTTGATCAGATACATTTGCCATACAGAAGATTTGATACTGCAATAGATGTTTTAAATAGTATAGTCACTAATATTTCCTTTGTTTCAGTTATGGAAGCTATTTTAATTTCAAGTAATTAATAGATTTTGTATGAGTACTTGGTGGGCCACGCTAGATGCAGGTCAACTCAATCATTCCGCAAAGCACACAGCAACCATCCGACTTCTCTTACATCTTTTGCTCTTTCCTAGTTCCAAATTTACAAAGTTATTCTTAATTATTTTCAGAAACAAAGTGTACATAAATTTAAAAATAATTTTCTCCATTTATTTTGTTCACTTTACGTTTTAAACCTTAGTTTACTTGTGTCAAAAAATATGATTTAGAGCACCCTGGACACTAGATTCTAAGAGCACTGGTGTAAGACTCAAATGAGATCAATATTATGGGAGTTATTTTGAAACTAGTTTCAAGACACCTAAAGTTTTAATTTTGAATAAAAGTAATTTATTTTTCAATGTTTACAGAATAATAACGGAGATGGTCTTAAAGAAAATACAAATATGGTTCATGAAATATATATTTATACAATACCTATTTTACATAACTATAAATTAAAAGAATCTATCACTTTCCAAAACACACCAAACCGACACAGCGACACACATAAACAAGAAAGCAAAGCGAGGTTGATTAATAAACTACTTGTAAAATGGCGGCAGCTCTCTCCTTCGCTTCTGGTAGTTCCTTTATTCTGTGGTTTTACATGGATATTTTTATGTTTACGATGTCGAGACAATAGAGATTTAATGGTTACCCTCTTCCTAATGGTCCCGCAGGTTATTTGGCAACACGGGCGCCTGCTCGGCGTGCGGGCAAACCATCCCGGCCAGCGAGTTTGTGATGAGGAGCGGCGGACCGTCGCCGCAGCAGCCGGGCGCGCCGCCGCACGTGTTCCACCTCAAGTGCTTCATGTGCAGCAAGTGCCTGCAGCCTCTGGTACCGGGGGACAGGTACTACATGTTGGCCGGCAGTCTGGTCTGCGAACAGGACTGGCACAAACTCCTGAAGAGCTCGGCGGCGACGCCCACGGTGCGCAAGGGCAAGGTGGGACGGCCTCGTCGGAGCAGGGATTGAAACGACGCCAATTTCGAGGCAGGTGGGTAGATTTTAATTACACATTTACTATATGCAGGCTTCAGTCGATAGTTGTTAACCATTTTGGCGTTTGATTTGATGTCGAACCTTTCAAGTTGATAAACCATTTTTACTGTTGATAAACCAATTTTATTTGGTTTCGAAATTGATGAACCAAAAGTATTAGTTTGACTTAGCGAAATTAAACTTTTTAATTCCAATTGATATCAGTTTCATTTTGCATCTGGCCTCTAATTTAGGAATAAATCTTCGAAACTGCAAAGTCAAATCCTTTCCAGTTGATGCCAGTTTTATTGGGCATCTGATTTGGTGTTAAATTCTCGAAACCAATAACCTAAACAATCTTTCCATTTATATTAGTTTTATTTAATCTGATTTAATGTTGTTAATGTTAAGCATTAGAAACTGTTGATGGGCCAAATACCTTTTCAATTTATGTACATTTTATTTAGCATTTGATTTATACGCTATACCTTTGAAACTACTAAACCAAACACCTATTAAATTTTTGTCAGTTTCGAATCAATTTATTTTAATGGTATTAATGTTAAGCATTTAAAACTATTGATTGACCTTTCAATTTATGTGCGTTTTATCTCGCATCTGATTTAGCGCTATAACTTTGACACTACTAAATCAAACACCTATTCAATTTTTGTCACGTTAGAATCAATTTTATTGGGTTTAGAAATTGATGAACCAAACCATTATATTATATTAGTTTTATATACCGAAGTTAAACTTTAAAAACTGGTAATCCAAACACACTTTGGCGTTTGATTTGGCATTAAACCTTGAAAATTGATAAACCGAACCAATCAATTCCAATTTCCAATTGATATCAACTTCATTTGGCATCCGGCCTCTGGTTTAGCACTAAACTTTCGAAATTGAGAGGTCAAGTCCTTCGCAATTGATGCACGTTTTATTTAGCGTTAAACTTTTGAAGCCTTTTGAAGATTTTGAACTGAATATTCTTTCAATTTATATTATGTTCATTTAGTTTGATTTAATGTTATTAATGTTAATCATTAGAAACTATTGATGGACCAAACACGTTTTCAATTTATATGAGTTTAATCTGGCATCTGATTTAGCGCTATACCTTTGAAAGTAATAAATCAAACACCTATTCAGTGTTTGTTAGTTTCGAATCAATTTTATTTGGTTTCGAAATTGATGAGTCAAACTATTATATTAGTTTTATTTAGCGAAGTTAAACTTTAAAAATTGGTAATCGAAACGCTATTTGGCGTCAGATTTGGGATTAAACCTTGAAAATTGATAAACCAAACACTATTCCCAATTAATATCAGTTTCATTTGGCATACGGCATCAGATATAGTACTAAACTTTCGAAATTGAGAAGTCAAGTCGTTTCCAATTGATGCAAGTTTTATTTAACATCTGATTTGGCGTTAAACTTTTGAATCCAATAAAATTAACATTCTTTCAATTTGTATTAGATTCATTTAGTCTGATTTAATGTTATTAGTGATAAACTAAACACATTTTCAATTTATATGCGTTTTATCTATCATCAGACTATACCTTCGAAACAAATAAATCAAACACCTATTCAATTTTATAAGCATCTGAGTTTGCATTAAACTTTAGAAATTGATAAATGAAACTCTATCAATTTATATTTTCCATCAATGTCTGGCACTGAGTCTATTGAATTTATGAAACTTGACCACCAAATAGCATGGTAAAATTTATATTAGTTTATTTACTATTTAAATTCTTTGGTATACATCAAGAAATCATACAAGATAAAATGACGTTAATTAATTTCTGTAATATGATCTTACCTAAGAGGAAAAATGTAACTTGTTGAAATGGTAATTCAATTATGAAGAAAGAACTCGTGAAGGTAACCTATGTTACCAATATCCTTACTTTTATGAAACTTGAGAAAAAGATGTGATAAATACACCAGCAACTAATTATATTTTCAAAAGTGCAGTAAAAATTGAATTTACTTCCCTGTACGCATCACCAAAAGTCCCCAAATCGCCTTGAAACCCTAATTGGACACGGGAATTTCTATTTCTAAAGTCGACATTAAGATTTCCATTACATACACGAAATGTCCGATTTGATTAGTGCCTAGATTTGTCTGCGACAAAAATAAAATGAAATATTCTCGCAAATGCCACCAAATTATTTATACCTTGGCGTTTACGATTATTCGCACGCAACCGCGATCCGGCGAGGTGGGGGAATTGGGAAAAAATGCGGGAACTATCACGAGGCGTAAAGCGCATTTCCTGTTCCGTTTTGCGCATTGAGCGGAAAGTAAACCACTAGGTATAAAGGGCGTCGTTGTAAATAGGTTTTTTTTCTAACTGGTGTTTGTAGATATAAAAGAAAATTGTTTTTGAAAAAAGTTCTAATAAAACGTAGTCAAATAGGCTATGCATTGCTACCTCAGCATTGATCAGTGTTATATAACTTACAACTGAAGTTTTATGAGACTTGTCTGAACAAGTTTAGCGTTCTTCTGTTAATAATAATGACAAACTGTGTTAGAATGCACCTAATTAGATTAAGATAATGATATTATATGGTAATCGTCGAATTGCGATATAGTCGGGGCTTTTATATTACCCACTCTATAGTGGGTCGCTCTCTGCTTCTGCCTGTATCTAGTATGCCCAACATCTCGTGCATCCTTGTCATCTTGAGAGCGAACAATCAAGATTATTTATTGGCACTTTAATGTATAAGAGCTAACAGACTCAAAACCGGTATATATTTAGCGGCACTGCTGCCGACTAACCGTGGTTGTCTGCTATAGATTCTTCAGATGTTACATGCTTGGTGACACCGCTGACGACTAATGATGGCTGTTTTCTATAGATTTCATAAATGTAATTCAGTGCTGGTCGGGTTCCTGAATGTTCTAATTTTGAATTTTGCAAATATCAAGCTTGTTTTGATTCCGATAGCGTCTGTTCTAGAACGATTCAAAATAGCTGATCATTTTATTGATAAGACTGCTAAGCGATGACAAGCTGATAATGCAATTTCTATTTTAGGATCATTCAAATTCGAAACCAAAACAAGTTCTTTGTAGCCTATAGGTCGGGGCTTTGATTGTATCTACTATATAGTGGGTGGCTCCTGTTTGTGGCTATACTACATATTACATCTCGCATAAATTAATGATATTTGTTACTATATGCCTCATATGTATGATAATAATAGGTTATATATTTGATCGACGGTGAATGCCAACAAAATGCTGCAGAGGCATGGCATCGAATCGTTGTATAGTAGATTTCTCAATCCATTGTCAATGTTAGAACAATACTTACTTCTTACGTAAATTTAAAAAATACGGATTTCTGTACCTAAAAAATTGTTTGTTAGAGCCCTTTTTTTCGTTATATCTGGCATGAAATAGTATTCCTGTTATTTGCTAAACTCTATATTATTCGGTTCTTAAATGTCTAAAATTGTTTGTATTTGTAGAAAACACTATTTCAAGAATACGGCAGCCTTAAGACAACACAATACTTGACAGCTTGAATTGCAAGACACGACAAAACATGATCTTGCAAGAGCAGGCGATCAAGACTATAAAGAAGCTGTCTTGTTTTGTAAGACATGGCAAGACTTTTTCAAATTATGCACGATTTCTTGACTGAACGATGCGCAGAAGAAACTAGACTATTTTTGATGTTAAGACAATTATTTTTAAGTTTAATTCCCCATAAATTACGTTTTCATTGGTGTACAATAAACAGCTAATACAGTGTAAGATTTCCAGCCATTAAAATTTCAATCAAGAATCCAGCGAAAAACTCAAAGGAAAAAAGCGCGTAATCAAAACTTTCTAAATTGTTTGTTGCATGTGAGGGCCCTCGGTGTACGAAATAATTCGATGTTACACAAAAACGGCGAATAACATGTGAGGGGTTGTTTTTATCCTACTTAATTTTCGCTTGAACAAATTTTAAATTAATTCAGAATAAACGTAAATAGCCCCATTTCCGTCGATTAACAATGTTTCGCCCGAGGCGGATAATTCCGCAAGTTTGCGAGCCTGAAAGCCCCATAAAAGCGCTTGCTTTCCATTTGATATTTAAATGTGTTTAAAGTATTGTTTTATGTTATAAATTTAATGCCACAAAGTATTAATTGCTCATGAAACCCACGAAATTACATTAAAAGGCATATTGATGAGCTTTAGCGGAGATTATAAACTTTGCTGCGCCTGGCTTATTACTCCTCCCCCTTTGCCTCGGGACAAATAAAAAATTAGCCTATTGTTACGTCTGAAGACGACTAAAACAACACCATGCGGGGTATTGTCGCACAAAACGGCTACAGTTTTGTTTAAACGTAAATTATATGTTTCATGCAATGGTTTTAAATCTAATACGTTCGTACTCACTTTGGGTGTTCCCCCGAGGATCCAACCTTGGCCCTCTTCTTTTTATTTCATTATATGTTTATTTACACTTAAAACTCAACCTATTTTGTTTAACCATAATCTTAACGCTACAACTCTTAAACGTTGCAATAATGTTAAAGACCTTGGAGTTATCAAAGATGGCAAATTTTCTTTTTCCAACCTTTTACCAAACATTGGGCCGAGCATTGGGCTTTGTTATTGGAAATTCATCAAATTTTAACGAAATTTGTCAAGAATTTGCACAAGTTAAGAATGTCTCTTGTAAGAAACAGATATATTTTCCTCGGACTTTCCTTGCAATATCAATTTTGTTAGATATGAACTCCTCAACATAACTCTGCTAAAAAAGGCTCTTCCATCCACTATGCCGTTTAATGATTATAAGGTCAGCACCTTTATTGGCTAATAAAGTTCTTGAAGTGTGTCTCATACAGTGACCAGTATATGCTTCTGGATTTGTGATATGCAGGAATGAAAAAACTATTGAGGGTGCCTTCGCCAATGTGTTGATTTCAACAGGAAGTATATTTTTGATTGATGTATCTGAAGAAGAATCTGTCTTGTGTTAAGCGATTTGGGCGCATAGAAATATATTTTCTACGTATTTTTACAGCATTCACGTAAAATCCTTCTTCTATAATTGTAAATTTTCTTTAAATACCCATCTTGGCATTAGGTATTGAATCAAGTAGGATAACTGCCAACGTCTTGTACGTCAGTAATTTTCAAATTTGTCAATTAGCATCATTGACAGGCACCAGAAAACCCCATTATTAATGCAACCTAAACTAATTCAAAGTTCACTATATACCTAACAACATGTAAAAGGTAAAGGAATATTGCGTACTTTAATCATTAAATATTCTTTATCAGCTGCTTCAGTCAAAAATTCTTCAATATCTGCTCTTTCCAATACTGCACCTTTTTTGTCTTGTATTCTCTCGATTCACTCTTCAAATAGGCAGTAAGTTTGTTACGTTTTCCAATATCTATATTTTTGTAGACCTTTAAGGCCGCTATAAACTAATTGGGCTGCATTTCTAGCATATATTTTTAGTTACGTACACTCCATAGACAAATTTTTCATTAGAATTATGTTCAGTATACACAGTCATGCAGACCAGCGACAGTAGAGACGAAGCGCTCGCGAGCAAAAAGAGGCAAAGAAGAAGCAAAGTTAAAAGATAGTGGGTACACGATATTACCGTCTTTTAATTATTCCCGTAATTTTAAATACCTCCAGCCATGCATTTTTCTTAATTTCTATATCTTTATAGCCCACATTTTGAGGGTCGTATACAGGGCCGCGCCAACGGTAGCTGCCGCCGGGGTGCGGAACTTTTGCCGCCGCCCTAGCAGCATTCTAGGTTATCACCAAATAATGGAGCAGTAAAATAAATATTGAAATATACATTAATAATAACAAAAATAAATGTATTTTTCTTCAATAAGTAACAGAAAACAAACAATATTAAAAAAAGCGAGAGCTGAGAATAGGAACTTAAATAGTCTTCATAAGTAACACAGTAAATATATTTATAATATAAAATGCATGTGTAAAAATAACAAGAACACATAAAATGATGCTCACATATCAGTTTTACTAACTTTTCATTTAAATAGTAGGTATCTTGCAAACACGGAATTCCAGGAAACAACTACTCTGCGGGCTAATGCCCCGACCAGCATTGAATTACACCTGGAAAACCTATAGCAACAGCTAGAGTCATTCGTCAGACGCCCACCAGACATATACCGGTTTCGAGCTTATTAGCTCTCATCAGTATGCCATAGGTGAGGTATCCGACGAATAATCCTAGCTGCTTTCGTCTGTCTAACCCGACACCGCGTACAGTAGGTATCTTGTCATTCAAAAAATAATTTTTTGAACGTTTCCGTTTGCAAATTCCTCAACGGGCAAAGCGTGCGAGGAGTAAAAATGTACAAAAAATACAATAAATATAATTGTATTACATCCTATTATTTGTAGTAGTAGTGATATAACAGTTTTTGCCAATTTCGAGACATTAGATTATAAAAACGATAAGAGTTATTTCCCAAATTTAAAGTTTTTATCTTGTCAATTACCCGAGGTAGAAAATAATAGATAGTGGCTAATTCACAGCACATGGATCAGTACGAGAGGTGAGACAAAGAGTAGAAATAACGTTATTTCTAATTATAATAATTTATTAATAAGTTATTAGTTAATAAGTTATTTCTACTCTTTGGGTGAGGGTTTCAGATAACAAGATTCTATAGGCGTGCCACTTGAAAAGGATACAAAGCAAAGCACATACAATTACCAAAAATAAGTTGACGTCAACCTCGCACTTTAACAAGTCAACTAAGATCTTAGAAAGTACTTATTTATAGTAATGGGATCTGATCTAACTAACAAAAAATGTAAAAAAGGGGAAGAAATATATTTTAACAGGGACGGTCATTTTCCGCCCCCTGGATCGTGGCGCCCGGGTGCCACGCAACCCTTGCACCCCCGGGTTGGCGCGGCCCTGGTCATATAAGCATGGAAAGCTTTTCACAGTGTCTATAACCATTTCTGTATTGTTACTATCTGTTATCTTCTTCCATTAGTAGAAAACAAAACTAACCTCACAGTGGAGTGGATCCACAACTGTACGGCTGTCTACTGGTGACTGAGACTGTACAGCGACGTAGATACTCACGTGGTATAAAAGCAGAAATCTACATGGTCTATATAGGATCCTGCATAGCTGGTCCCGCTTGAAAATGTAAATTATTACAAACATGGCTTGTGCCGCCTAAACTCGAAAGCAAGCTCATCGTGTACCAACCTGTGTGAGTGTATGACCATTTGCTATACTACATTGCAAATTTGGCTGAACCAGCCGGGCTGCACTAGCCTGGCTGGACCAGCCTCAGTGAAATGTGGCCTTTATAGTAGCCTTCAACGTCGAATATTTCGACGACATAGATGAAATTGCATATTCTCCATTCGTTAAATTCGTAATGTTACCTGAATTTCGCTGGCAATAAATGAAAAATTGCTTCTTGAGCTTCTTTGAAAACATCCACAGGAACACAATTAGTTTCTTGAATTTTTACCAAACTCAAATTGAACTGTTTATTAAATAATTAATAATAAACAACGTACCTCATTGAGTACTAAGAAATATCAAGTCGTGCGAATATATTTTTATTAAATTCCAACAATTCTGACTCCACAAATATGATTGTGATGTGATTATAGATAAAACGTTGTATTGCATTCGTGTTTTAATTGCCTTTTATTCACTTAAGAATAACATTTACACTTAAAATACTACTTAAAACACATACAATAAATAACTATTAATTTTATTTCAATTTTCTTATAATCCCAAATTATTTTTAACGTTCTTTACACTAACAGCTTGGTACCAACAAGGTGCAAGGATGTTTTTATCGGAGATATAGAATCTAGCTACAGGAAATCGTTCATTATACGTTGTCACTCTCTAATATACACGCCCACGTCCACCAATTTTTTCCACCTGTCTCTTAAAAGCCGTTTCATTCACCTTCCAGCTTTATTGCCTTACCGTATATTTGTATTTAAGTGTGGAGTTAAGCAGGATGAGTCCATAAAACAAATTGAGACAATGAAAGTTACTTAAAACCGTATAAAATTACAAAAATTTAATGACCGTTTTATTATATTAAGAACTGTTAATGGTAGACGTCTTGAGCTTTATCTAAATATGCAAGGAAGGAGGCAGATAAAACGATTGTTTATTGTGTCAATTATGGATCTTATCGATGGATATTTAATGTTCTGTGGAGGTGTAAATGAAAATATATGAAGAGTGCCCGTAAACCTTCTTTCTTGAATGTTGTAAAATAAATATTTCATTGCAAGGTGTGATAAAATGGTAAAAGCGGGACAAATTCCATATCCCACTCAGCTCATGTAAAAATTATCTTCAGCTGCATCAGTTGTTTCATATCGTTGACATTGTCCTACACAATTCGTTTGATTATAATATTGTTAGATAGTAATAGACAAGTTGTGAATTACATAATTATTCATATAAATACGGCAATCACGACAAAAATTTTACAAATTTTTTTACACTTAAGGATATGCTTGTAAATTTGACAGTAAAACTACATACTACTGCCATATACGACCTCAGTAATAAAATTGAATGAGAAAGCTATCTGTCCAAGTTAAAGGAACTAGATAACAAACACAGATTTAGTAATTGACGACCCTTATAATTTAATTTATTTTTTAGCTAACGCATATAAAGGCTTAATCTCTTAGGCAAACCCTTCATTCATTGGTAATATTTTCTTCTCTTAATTAAAAGCACAATGACCTAATATAACGTAATAATGTGTTTTAAAGATACTTTTTATTATTTTAACAACAACAAGCCATCATTTTATTATTTTATATATTTATTAAAATTGAATGTCAGATTTAAAAAAAATCCAGTACTCAAAAATGTGAAATTTATAAATGTAAATACATTGTGTTATGCAATAAATTTACATTATTATTTAACAATGGAATTTACTTATAGAAAAATATTGAGAAAAATCTGTTGTGCCTTTTTTAAATCGTAAATTAACATATCGTGCAACTCATTATTACTAAATGTTCCATTTTCGTGTATATACGCTCACAAACACTAAGTATAAATAAAAGAAACGCACTAGTCACAATACTAAATAACTATTGACAATGAACAACTATTTCCATTTAGGTTTAAGGTTAACATCATAATTGACACACTGGATCTTCAAGTTATTTCAATTTCTCAAATAATTTTAGAAAATTTAGAACGTCTCTTAATTTTTTTGAATAGTATTTGAGCTTTATTAAAATTCATGTTATGAAGGAAAACCAATACAGCTCGTATATTTCACATTACTATACAAAATACAAATTAGCAATGATGAAACACTTTTACATTAACATCTCAGCCAAGTAGTTCTGCTCTAATTCAAAGTGCAACCATGATACATCAATAAATAATAATTACTTTCTTATATTTGCTTAATACTTTAAATCTGTCCAATTATCTTTTTACTGACTTCTAATTTGGGTATAAATCATCAGCTTAACTATGGTAATTAATTTATATTCTAATATATTAATACTATATTAGGATTAGTATTAAAATTTTAATATTTCTAATTTATTTTAACTTATGTATGTATATATTTACCTTAGAATTCAATACAGTTAAAATAATCCATTATAATATGCCTTTATATAAGCACTGGCATTAATGTCTTGCTTAATTTATAGGCAAACAAAAGTGAAAGTCTCTTTATTAATGAATAAATTTAATTCCTTTTTAAGATCTCGAATATGAGGTGTGTCAAATGTCAAATGTAAATAAATAATTAATTATTGATGAGATATTTTCAGAAAATGTCGAGTCCAGAGATCTGTGCAGTTGATTCCATTTAGGTAAAGTCAAAGGTGAAGGATTTAAGTTAATATTAATAATAATATTTCATTCCTTCCTCACATAACAAGTAATGTGATTTTCCTTTAGTTATTACATGAAGGCAAATCTACATCTATTACTATTATTACTTGTGAAAATGGTTTTAACTTTATGTAAAACATAAAATGGCCGTTTTCAATTTTCTCTAATGTTACGAATACAGGAAACTAGCAGTTTCTTAATTAGTGCAGTAATTACGTTTAAGCTAAATGCCTAACCACATTCTTATCTAATTGCAATGAAGTATTTCGCATCCAAACAAAATGAGTAATTATTTTAATGAAACTTTAATTACCACTTAGCTATTTTAATTGCTGCAAACTAAATTTACAAAGAAAATGTACGTAATGGTGGGATTGTAACTGATTCAATGATATTCAATAAGAAAGAATGAAGGAAGATTTCCTAGTTATTTAGCATGTCAAAATCATATTTTCAATTCCCAGATTCATATGTTGATTATTCAAAATTTTCTTCAAACGACAACAGTAGAAACTACTGCACTTTCGATTACAATTTGAACTTCTCTTGATCCCAGGAACAGTTAGGAAGCTACTTGATGGCATCTGTCGTACCTTTCTTCTTATTTATATTCATACCTACCAAGCAATAATTCTAATTAGGCACAATTTATAACCGTTTCTTAATATCCTTTCTCGAATGATTGAAGCATTACCGTATATTTTTCCGTAATATAAAACTGGTATAGCCCCCAGCTAGATTCTTGGTCGATAAATATTTAACGGCACATAAATAAATATATAATTTAATGTTAATTGGAATTTATGGTAAATACTGTGTTGGAGGTGAAAACGAAGAGAATGTCGAAGAATTTAAGAGACTGTTTTACTCGTAAAAGTTATTGCCAGAAAACCATACTTAATTCCATGAAAAGTATGTTAAGTAGTGAACAAAAATCAAGTAGAGATCACAGATGTTCTGAACTTAACCACGATTTAACTTAAAAAGTAATTTGTTTAATCAGTGAATTAGTTAACAGTCAAAGCTTTTTTACGATTTTTTTTACAAAAATGCAATAGATATTTATAAAAAAAATGTATTAATTTACAGAAAATTTACAAAAAATTAGTAAAACACAAAGAAATGTTTTTTTCGATAACTGTCAATCATTATCATTTGAATAAAATCATCTTTCTTGTCACCTAGCCACGGAATACTTTTATGTTCTAGAACCTTCTTTTGTCTTTTACGTTGTAGAACATAAGACAAATGTCAAAATAATTTTTCATTTTTTCGGAATATTTATGATTTTATTAATTAAACAATATACATACTAAGTATTATAACATTTCAGTACAACACAATAACTATTATAAACAGGACGATTACAATGTATTTTTCACTACATGTAGTTCATCTGCATTACCTACCTTTTGCTCTTCCATCTATTTAATGAACTTGTCGTATCCTTTTTTGTAAGCGTTTTCCGATTTTTGCGGTATTAATCGTGATTATTTTTTACTAGTTAAGTAATCAATGTTATAATTTTTAAACAATATACAACCAGTAACAACTGTCGCGACAAGAATTAATCTTATGTGACAAACGCAAAATGCTTTTGCCTTCTCGAATGGATATTATTGCGATAATACACAATTTTTCTTTGGCAAAATTGCAATATCTTCACATACAATTGTTTCAGTGCAAGTATTAAAAAGCAAACAATAACAATTTAAAGTTACTCACTTCATGCTTGCTTTTAATTTCTCTTAGAAAATGCAATCGCTTCATCTAACAGGGACAAAGTGATAAATAACGCCTTTCACTAGAATCACAAGCAGACAGCCTCAGACTTCGCCGCGCAAAAGAAGCAAAACCGAACCGCCTTGCACAAAAAAAATGCTCCTATCTAATTAGATAATTAAAAATGCTGAATGGCAGTATTATTGAACCCTAATTAGATCGGATCGGATCAATGGTATATCAATGCAGTTAGTCCTACAACACAGCATTGTTAAAATACCATCGACTGACATAATGAGGCACTGTTTGTATATTTTATAGTCTCCTCGCCATTTTTAGTCTTGTTCTGCTTTTAAACAACGCTGCCGTCTAATTAAGGGATACAAAGCTGCGCCATATAATACAAGGTAATTGTTAGCTATCTATAGGAGAGTTTAATTATTAATTAAATAGAAAACTTTGCAAGCTAATTAAACGGGCTGACGTGGTCGCTGAAAAAACACTCCGTGCCCTCGCATATTTTGGTTATCCCATAATTTCGATCAAAAAGTCGGTAGTAACGGCCAGGCAATATTACGTGCACTTTTTAACTCATTATAATATGTTAATTATCAAAATGTAAGAGTTTTTTTTTGTATTCAAAGAATTGCCTAAAATATTTAATGTTTCACCATTTTTTGATCTTCAGTTTTGCAAAAAAGGTGTTTAAAGTGCTTATACATATTCAGTTCAGGTTATTGGTGCTATATATACGAAAGTATTTACACAAGTCAAAAAAGATGAAAGAAGAGATAGAAAAAAAAACAGAATGGGACTTAATTTTCTATGGTGATCCATAATACATAAGTTTAAAAACACATAGGACAAAACAAAATGTGTAAAATTTAAAAGATACAAAGTTAAAAATGTAAAATACGCATAAATACTTACATATAGTCACATACATACATATAATAATGTTAAGTGAATAAAATTGTATTATGAATAATTGAGATACAAATACATATAAGTAAAAAACAAGAACAGGCTGGAAACATGTAGCATACATTTATGATATTTTTGTATTTAGAAATTCATCTATACTCTAAAAAACCTTGATTAACAAAAACTGTTTTACTTTGTGTCTGAAACAATTAAAATTTAATTTTTTTGTTTCATCTGGTAAAACATTATAACATTTAATACCCCTATATGCTGTTCCATTTCGCGTTCTACTAAGCCTCAGGTACGAATTATGAAGCATGTCTCTGTATCTAGTACGATGACAATGGGTTCACTATGAGCTGGGTATAGTTCCATGTGGCTCTTTACATATAGCAAACATTGTAATATATAGACACAAGGAAATGTTATAACGCCATAACAAATTGCTGTCTGCAGTCATCTCTGAATTTGAGTCCTGATATTATTCTTATAGCTTTCCTTTGTAAACCAAATACACTAGAAGCTGAAGTAGCATGGCCCCAGATAAGGATAGCATAAGATAAAACTGAATGAATAAGGCCATGGTATATTGTAATCAAAGTTGGTAGAGATACTAGATGAGTCAAATTACGCAGGAAGTATACATTTTTTTAAAATGTTATGGCCAATATGAGTTGTATGGTGATTCCATAATAACTTCTCTAAATGCCTAAATGTACTCCCAGAAATTTGACAGATTCCGGATTCTCAAAATTGCCAACATCCCAGAGGCTAAATATCATAGTTTCTGTTTTTGATATATTTAGGTTTAGATGATTTGAAAGGAACCATTCTTGTATCATCAATTCCGCTTACTTAGTCCTATCAAGTAACTCATTTAGTTCAGAACCTTGACAAGTGACATTAGTGTCATCCGCAAATTGGATAGTCAATAGAGAGTCATCAATACAACACGACAAATCCTTCACATAAATCAGGAACAACACGGGTCCAAGTACAGATCCTTGTGGTACGCCTGCACTGAGTGTAAGATAAGTAGATCTGTTATTGTTATGGATTACATATTGTTGTCTGTTAGTAAGATACGCTGTTATTAGATTAATACTGTGGGTTGTAAAACCATAATAATGCAGTTTATTTATAAGAATTTTGTAAGATACGCAGTCAAACGCTTTCGTAAGATCTAAAAATTCTGAACATTAAAACTACATACACTTTTTTTCAACGCATTTTAATATAACCTTAATTGACAAACTGTAAGAGTCATCTTACGTTTTCAAAACAGTTGCCTAAAAGATTTGACAGATCTTAAATTATATGTATTTTGCGATTTTCAGTACTGCAAAAAAGAAGATATTTAAAGTAGTTATACGTCCACTTTCTTTTTAAATCATTTTAACATAATCTTGTGAAGTGTGTCAACAAAAAAATTATATACAGGGTGGCATTTGAAAAACTACAATGCATAGTCAGTCACACACAATAGAGGACCAAAAAATAATAAAAACAGTTATATATACTAATGTATTTCTATGTTATTAAGTAAATTGAAATTAATAAACGGCACAAGTAACAGCAAACAGTAACAACAAAAAGTTAACTCAATTAAACTATGTGTGTACTACCTTCACCTTCACCTGGTACTCTTTTAATTATAAATTAACGAATATTCTGGAAAATATGTGATTTCAACATAAAGTGCTCTCTATCTTGAACAATTAATTCCCTTAACTGTGTTTATCTAGTCCTGGAACCATATAAAATAGATCTTTTATCAATTTTAATAAATTTGTAACTTTTTTTACAAAGCTCTTTCACTGACTTGATGGTGCTGCTCCACATCACGGTCAAAATGTTCAGAACCATTTAAATGAAATATTTTCTATGTATTGGTAGATGACAGGTTGCGTATATTATAAGGTCATCGTCTTTCCCTGATCTCAACCTGTGGGACTTTAGTTTCTAGAGTTTTATTAAAGATTTTGTTTATATAGTTCTTATACTATCTGAATAAATCTTTAACTACGCAGTTGTTTATAGCATCTATAAGCCAACTTTTCTCAAATATATAAGATCAAAATTTTATGGAGAGACCTAAACTGTAATAGTCTCCTTTTGTTATGAAAGGAGTTGCCTAAAATATAATGGTTGTTCTGCCATTTTTAAATATTCAGTTTTGCAAAACAGATGTTCAAAATACTTTCTTCTGGATATCAAAATTGTTGTTCGCAGCTATAAATTATACGTTACAACTTATTTCAATACAAATTTAATCGACGAACTGTGTGAAGTTTTAAGAGTGCTCTTTCGTTTTCAAAAAGAAACAAACTGCCTAATGTTTTGCTAATTTTTGATTTTCACTAGACCAGCACCAGCACGTACCGTTACCCGCAACGACCATCCCCACAGGTCGTCTAAGTGACCTACAATTTCTATGCCTCACCGCGCTAGTTTAACGTAGGGTCTGTCCCCATAAAGGTCAGGGATTGGTTTCAAATTGTTAGAAATATTCGAGTAGTTGTTGACTGGATGTTGTATTGTGGATGTGTCCTTAAACAAACCTCAAATCTTTCGTCAGATGATACTACTCTGCCACATCTTGTGTTTTGGTGTTGTAGGAGAGAACGATGCAAACACTGAAAAAAATTCGTTTATCTCTTGAAATTATGAAATGAATTGACTATACAGCTTTCTCCTTTTGTTGATAGGGCGAACCCAAAACTTTCATTTTCCTGAATTATTGAGCTCCAGACATTTTGTTTCTTGTGCCGTCCCAGATGTCTAATTTGAAAAATAAAAAACAAAATAATCTTTATCCATCAAACATAAACTTTTGATTTTTAAGAAACAACAGCATACACACCTGTTTTATTAAAAACACTGCAGTTATTGCACTGCACCAGAATACTTCATATTGCGTTGTTACTTTTAACATCTATTAATTTAGTTTGGATCAGTTCACTAGGTCTTAGCTGTGGAGCATATATATGAATACTAAAATAAGGATGATGTATAAAAATCTGTAATTCGTTTTTTCCTACTGATCACGTCTTATGCATAGATATTATAAAAGATGTATAACACCACATTAGGCACTCAAAAATAGTCAAGACTATGAAGGAGCTTAGAAAGCAACCATCTAGAGAAAACTTAATGTAAGCTGTTGATTATACTGCACTTTAATCTCAGCATACAATTAAAACCAAACCGGAATTTTGTAATTGGACCATAGAAATCATATGTTTCTATGAATTGGACAAAAAATTTTCATATTATAAAATGTCCGCCCATTAGTGTCAAGCTACCTCGTTAGGGCAACCAGCTCATACACGCTAAGTTAGTGCAATATTACTAGACTCGCGTTTCCTCCATAGGTTGACTATATTCGGTACCCCTTTTGGAGTTCTATATATTTTATGATTTCTATAGTCTTCTGACGATTTTAGCCAATCCGAGGCGGCATTTTTTGCAGCCTTTTTTGTTGCCTCTTGGTGGTTCAAGTTGAAATATTACCAATAGGACTGACGGTTGCAGGTGCGGACAGTTTTTTAATCGGGCTTAGTATAAAAATTTTGACTTTGCCACTCAATAAAAGCAAATATATCACGTTTTTTTGCTAAGGAAAAAATAATTTTTTAATCTTTTTACGTTTTATTACGTTTTTAATATTTTAAATTGATTATGATATCAGTACAAAAACTAAAACTTTTAGCTTTTTCCCGTTTAATAAATAACTATTTTTACAATATTTAGTAGATTTTGTAATGTAACTGGTAGAAAAGCATATTTATATTTCAGTATTTACAAGGGCTCTATCTCTTTGGGATAGGGATGTTCCGGTATTTATGCCTCAGTGAAGGGTTCTGTTTTTTAGATCACAGGCATACTTGACCCTGTTTCTAGGAAGGGAACCATACGGTATAAGCACAGCTTAAATAACAATCAACTCAGACTCGTAGGGGGGCAGATTCACGTAGATTCTTTGCGCATGCCGCCATTTGAGGATATAAAATTGAAATAGCGACAAAGACGTGTGGTTGTAAAATATGCACTTATAGTCATAGCGTTGTTTCTGTATAATGTAATATTTCGAAAAATAATGGATCCACGTAGGTGTGGTATTTACATTAATCAAGTGCCCAAAATTAGGTAACATTTTCTATATCTATGTTTTAGTAAAACAAAACAAAAACTATTTTGAAATTCAAGTAGGTACACAGTGCACTTAAAACACTTTCTAAATTGGGACAACTATTTTTAATCCGGTCCTGACGTGTATCCTGAGCGAGAGAGAGACAACAAGCATCAAGGACAAATTTTCTGGTTTTAATACTTCAAAGGTGCCGCGGTAGAGACTATGAGCTGATTGTTATTTAAGTTGTGGTATAAGTGCTAGTGAATCTTTATGTACCTACCATATGTATATTTCAGTAGTTAAGTAGAGTAAAAGTTGATAATGAAGTTGTCTTCAACTTAGTTATAATAAATAAAAATCAAAAATAAAAACAATCGGTGCACTTACTGTTCTTAGAATTGGCGCCCCTAACTTTTGCCTGCGTGCGGGGCATTCGCTGCATACCCACTAGGAACGGGCCTGCTTGCAAGATAGAAGAAATGTCGTTAAATGGCTCTCGCTAAAACATATTCTCAATAGGCACCTTCGTTATAAAAGCAATAAACAATTCAAAATACACATCTTCCTCTATACGTAAATTGCTTCTGTAAAATCTTGCACCAGCATATTTGTTTTTTTTTTCACAAGAATTACAAATAATGCACGTGTAGATCTTAATTAATTTTTAATGAGCTTCAAAATTTTAATGAGGTCGTAGTAACAGTAAACTTATAATGTTGAGATAATTAGTCCTCCTTTTTGCCTCTCCTCTTGCATCCTGGTTGCAGTTAACGGTACATAGAGACGCGCGACATCCTGTATATGCGATAATAATTAAACGTAATAAATAACCAACTACAATTTATTTGACGTGACCTACTTAAAATTAATTATCCTCGTATTTAAATGCACACTCAATGTTATTAACAGTAAACTGAGTCGGAAAAATAAATGATGTAAGACCCGAAGATTAATGGAACAATGAAGATGACATAACTAACTGTTTTGCTGCTGAATTCATTTCTTAAAATAAGTTTTATGTTGGTGTGTCGTTGCCTGCGTCCCTTCTGTCTACTTTTCACGCGAAAAGGAAGCTATGCGTTCGAACACAATGTTATCCATGACCACTATAGTAAGAAGGTTTAATACTTTTGTTTTCCGTTGATTAAAGGCCTTTTAGCACACTAGTGGATTGGAATTCATATCACGATTTTGTAGCGTTTTATTACTATGAACAATTTTCTCAAGAACTATCTTGTCATTTCGACCAGTATTATTTAAATTCACTCGATGAGTTTTTGAAGGCCTGGGGGCACCCACAACTTCTACAGGTAGGACCTGGATTTTTTCAGCAATTGCCGTCTTGCTGGACAGTGTATCTTTAATATAACTTTCCGCTACCGTAGTGAATTTCCAACCACCATGATGCTTCACAGTGATAATATCACCCCCAGCATTGGCCAGTAATATTGCTGAGGAACGCCTCTTTCCATGTCCAGTAAATCTTTCTGGATCAGAGAGCCCAAGAAATGCAGCCATGCAGAAAAAGTTTTCGAAATTGTGTTGATTTAGTACATTTTCCAGTCGCATATCGCATGAAAGATCGCCCACCGGCATTTTTAGGTTGCAGATTGATGTATTTTCAACACATTTCTACAGCATTGACTGAAAAAGCTTCTTCCGTAAAACTTCATGAAATATTTGTTTTTGTATCCGGAATGAGTACATATAACTAACTTGTTTTGGATATGGGTGATGTCCCAAAAAGGTTAATTCATGGCATTTACAAACATCTGCGACTCCCATGATCGTTGCAGCCTATAAAGAGTTCAAAATAAAACGCTCAATGGATAAATTGATTTTAAAATCGTGTATTTTCTAACTTGTTAGTATTCCATCCGGTGCTTTTTAAAAAATTCTTCGGTTTGGGTACTTTCCAGTATCTTTGCTTTCTTTGGTTTATAAATTCTTGATTTTACTTTCCAATATGAAGTAAGTTGATTTTAGCATTTAGAGTATTTTGTCCATAGAAGCAGCATACCGTTTCTCCATATTGAAAAGTACGATAGAAACACCTCTTTTGTAATGAGCACTTCTTCTCTGCCTCTTTTTTTCGCCAGTTATCGTATTCCACCAATTCCTTATCATACACACTTGCTTTTCGCTGGTAACAGACGTAATGTTGCTTCTAGAGCTTCTTGCTGGATTTCAGCCGGAATGAAGAAATTCTCAGTATTATCACTCATTTTTGCAGAAACTGTAACTGTCCGTTTGTTGCCAGAAAAATCAAGCAAACTATGCGAGAAACAATATATTTGTGATATGCTGTAAGTCGAAAGAAATTCAGAAAACGTACTTCTCGCCTTTTTCTATGAGAAAGCAAAGACACCATAATTGTCATCATTGTGGTTGATGTACTCGATGGTAAAATTCACCAAGAATGATATTGCCTTAACCAAATTCAAAAAGTTTTAGGCAAAGAAATAAGGAGTAAGAAACCCAAAAATTCAAACTTTTCCGTAAGCGGAAATATACAGATTTTTGCGCGAAGGCAATGAAACATACTTATTAAAAAAGGTAAATTTTGTACATATTGATTATTGCAAAATCTGTAGCTTAATAGCAGTCTCTTATAGGTAGTTTTAATTATTGGAATTTCGGGTGCCTGCAGATTGAAAACTGAATGTTAAAGATGCGGAGGACAAAGAATTCATTTTGATAGTTACTATTCCTGATTGAAAGAAGAAGTTATACTTTTACTGTCACAAATAACACTCGTGATAATTCTTGTCATTTTATAGGAAATATGTAGCCTTGATACCTAGATTCGAAAACACTCCAACACCATGATTGTTCTTAAAATTCAATAAAGGCAAGTGTTTTAATAAGGTGGTAGCAATGAATGTTATTGTTAAAATAGCAAACGATATTGCTAATTATCTTAACCGACCAGAGTGTCATTTATACACAAGGGATTACTTTCGCCGAACATCGGCTACTTTAATGGTCCATGGTGGAGGTTATACAGTTGACACTACACGGCAATGGAAGCGTTCTACGGTTGCAGAAGGATACATAGATAATAACATCAATGAGAAAATCAAGATCATCAAATAAGTAATTGAATGTAGCAGTCACAGTGATAAAAATTTTACTATATGCCTTCTAGATAAGGAGCTATTATTAAAGACTAAAAACGGTCCTTTCAGCAGCAACGAATGCATGAATTTCTTACCTTTGTTCTATTTGTTATAATTAATGTTGTCGTAATAAAATTAATAATTGAAAAGTTTTATTTTGATGAGTAGACAGAACTGTCTATGTATTCCGTGCAAAAAGTGGAATTACTGCTCTCGAGTGATTACAGCGCTCTTTTCGATCGCTCGATAACTGTCACTCTCGAGCAATAATGTATCACTTAACGCTCTTAATACATAAATAACTATTATCTACAACTGTCACATAATGGCTAAGATTTGACACTCTTTCGATTGCCATAATGACTTACATTATTCTACATGTGCTTCTTTAGTAGTATATTATTCAAAGAGCATATAATGATGGCTGATACAAATTCCTTCATATAAGTTTTTTTATGACATACATACATAATTTTATGCAATATAAACCTTGTATAAATAATAATTATTTTCAATATTTCTTAACTTTATAAATTTGAGCCTAATTTTATAATTAACACAACTTATTGTGTATTTTTTATTGGCTAAATTATTTTTAGTTGTCTCAAAATTAAATTTGTTTTTCTCTTTCATTTCAGTTAAACCGTGGTAGCCGGGCGAATGAGGGACGTGCAATAATTTTGCTAAAACAGAAGCAATCCATGATTGGCATTCTCTTGGTTCGGTGACCATAAGCCCTAAAGACCACCCTGCATATCGTATTTCGAAAAATACCCCCGTTAAGTTCGTTTTCCGCAATCGGAACGAGTCGACAGTGAGTTCGGATGGAGGCAAAGCACTCTTAGTTGGCGCAAGTCGCAGTTGCTGGATATCATAAGTGACGTTTGACAGAACACGTTGTAAGGTTAATGTATAGTGAGTGATCGAATTTATCGATGACAGTTTTTATTTAGTATGTTGTTATTTTTGTAAATAATAAAGTATTGTTAATTATGATGATCGTACGTGTTTTTATTTTATTTTTCTTTATAATTCTCGCATTTTCTAAATTATTCCCGTATTTTAGTATTTAAGCAGATCGAATAAAATTTTAAAATGTGGTGTACAACCTCGATGAAGAATGATGGGCTGGAATATAAGACAGAAAACAAAGCAAAATTACACAGGGTGTCCTCGGTTCCTCGTTCTTAACTTTGGGAAAAGATACAACATGAAAATATAGTATGTAGTTATCTTCCTTATAACATTTTTCTCTATGATATTCCGATTTTTTGATACAGGGCGTTCAATTTTCAACTTAAAAATATATATTTAATATTATTTATTAACTAAGTACTAAACAAATAAATGTTTTTCTTTCGAACTATTACGAGTACTGCAGCAATCATAACAAAAACGTCAATACATTTTTTGAACTAAGGCCAGTGGCGTAGGTAGGTAGGTAGGTCATCTTCACCCTTGAACCCCTGTCTTGAGGAAATTCACTAAGAAACTTTGTTATTCAGATATTTTGACTTTTTCAAATATATTTGTAATGACAAATTACTTTTCACCATTGGCGTATAAGTTTAGGGGGTTTAGAGGTCAAGAATATCATATACCTATCTGGGCCACTGGCTTTAGTTTGTAAATTACGTCAAAATATTAACTTTTTATTATTGTCACTGCATACCGAATTCGAAGAAAAAGTATTTATTTGTATTTTATTTTCTTTTCTATAATTTCCCAAAATTAAGAACGAAAAACTGGGAAAACCCCGTATAATTATGGACAAGTAGTACGAAGAGGATTAACAACTGATTCAGACATATATTATCACGAACAATTACACGAAACAATATGCTCTTAAGCTATTATTAATAACTTACTCAGTATACGCTTCACTATTCTATTAAAGATGGTCACTGATTGTGCAGGGTGTTAAAAAAAGAGTGTGAAATATTTAAGGAAGTAATAATATGAACCAAAATAAGCAGAAAAATCTCAATAAACATGGGTCCGCAAAGTAACGGTTGCGGAGATATGGAATCTTTTATGTTTTTAGCCCCTTTTTTATTTTGCAAAAACGTTGTGTATTTTCTTATAATAGTTGGTTGATGTTTAGTGAAATAAAGAGTACCTATTTGACAGTTGTTCTCAGTGCAGAAGTTTTCTTTCGCTATGGCTGGTTACTCTAACGCAGAATTAACAGACATGCATTTCATGTATGGTCATGCTAATGGGAACGCCACCGAAGCGCGACGTTTTTATGTTGACGCTTATCCAAATCGTGCAACGAGTACAGGCCTTAAATTCAATAAATAATCATCAATCACGTTTGGTTTTTTGCCGCTGGTTTCTACGTCATGATGCTGAAGACCCTCGTTTTCTTGCAAACATTATTTTCACTGATGAGTCCGGATTGACAAGAAACGGAGTGTTTAATTTTCACAATATGCATATTTGGGCCGACGAAAATCCTCATGCTCTAATAGAATCTGGACATCAGGCATGTTTTTCATTAAACATTTGGATGGGTTTTTTCATATATTTTCAGGTATTAACAATATTGTGTGAAACTAACTACTCAGTGGGCAAAAGCCCCAACCTGCGTTGAATTACACCCACAATATCTACCCATATATTCCTTATTATTAGCTTTTGTAACATTTTTTTACTGTTTAAAATACCTTTCTTAAACAGTAAAAAAATTTGGATGGGTGTTGTAGGTGACAGGTTTCTAGGTCCTGTTGTTTTACCAAACCGATTAACAGGCGGTAAGCAACCTCAACTTTCTGCAGAACACACTGTATGAGTTTTTGGAAGACATCCCTTTGAATCAGAGGCAATAAATGTGGTTCCAGCATGATGGTGCTCCAGCTTATTTTTCCATGGCCGTTAGAGAACATTTACACCAAACTTTTCTACATAGATGGGTAGGAAGGGCCGGACCTATTTTATGGCCTCCAAGATCGCCTGATCTGAACCCTCTAGACTTCTTTGTTTGGGGATATTTGAAGACATTAGTGTATGGTACTCCTGTAAATAGCCTGGAATAGCTGCAGCTACGGATTAATCAAAAGTGTCAAGAAATTCAAATCAACGAGGGTGTTTTCGAAAGAGTTTGAATATCGTTGAGACGAAGATGTCGTGCGTGCTTGAAAATGGACGGAGGGCACTTTGAACATCTTCTGTAACTTTGTTTTTGGTTTGTTAAAAGGTTCCTTTGTCGGTTTATTCCTAATAAAATAAAATGTTTGAAAAACGAATAGTGGTCCATATCTCCGTAACCGTTACTTTGCGGACCCATGTTTGTTAAGACTTTTCTGCTTATTTTGTTTCATAGTATTACCTCCTGAAATATTTTACACTCTTTTTTTAAGACCCTGTATAACTTGTGCTAGATAAGCAATTCTTTTTGGATACAGATTTTGAAATCAGAATCCTGACAAGTTTAATTTTTTGCTTACCAATATTGACCTCAGAATTCAGGCAGTTTTGCAATCGATCTTTTCAAAACAACAAATTAAGGATTTATCATTATTATTTATACGATTTTTCACTTTCATTACCCTATTACACAGCTTAAGCAACAAATTGCCTCTTTCTGTGAGATTCTAAATATGGTGCCTATTACAATGGATTCAGAATGCTTGCAAATGCCAACATTTTTAGGCAATGTCAATAATTGAGTAGAAGTTCTTCCTATGTAAGATGGTCATGAATATATGTTCGTTTTAAAAATATTTCTAATTCTATCGGTTAAATTAAAAGCTGTCAATATCTAGATAAAAATTCATCATAATTACAGTTAATCACAGACCATGATAGACTCTTAACCATTGGCTATATAAGCTACGCTATCTATAATATTAATGTCTTAACTAATGTCAAATCCCGTGTCAAATTCATCAGAATGTGACAACAAAGAAATATACGTAAACCTACTATTTAAAAATTTAAAATAAAAGAAAGTGAAATATTATAGAATTTAATAAAAATTGATAATAATAAAAAAAACATAAAATATATAATATAATTGACAACAATTGACATGTCTGTTAAAAGAAACTGACTAATCAAATTTAAAATTCTGGTTAAAATAGTGAGAGAGACAAATTAAAGGTAAGTCTGAAAAAAAAGAGGTAGAAAATAGTAACCATAAGAAAAAAGTAACATCTTATACAGTGTATTCCAAAACACGTTTCATAATACTATAAGGCTCTACAGTTATATTTAAAAACCCAATGTTGAATATCATTGCTTTTCAAATGGTAGAATTGTAAATTAAAAAAAAAAACCATTTAGATGCTTATGGATTTATGAATATGCTTTATCTGACTAGAGCTTTAAGGAAGTGTCATATATACAGGGTGTCTCCAGATAGATGAAAGGACTCCTGTAAGAGAAAAAAGTTTTGAATTATGGCCTTCTGTGATTCAGTTCTAGCTACTTATTTGTGGAACAAGGTGTGATATGATTTCACATCTGTAAAATCTAGTAAGCTTTGGAAGTTCAGAAAAATATTCGATTTTTTCAATAGTAAAGTGCATTTTCTTCATGAGCTACAAAATATTATTTGAAAAAAGTAAGAAATTATTATAATTAGGCCTACCTGAGTATTTGCTTGATTGTTTTCCTTATTGATTCTAGATTCTTCTCAGTGTAGACTTAGGACATGAACATTTTGTAATCATACTCAATATTTCATTATAAGAAACTTTTTTATGAAATCAAGAAAAATCATAGTATGTCTAAGAAATTGAAGTTTTATACAGATACTAAATTTCGATGTAAAGGTTGAAAATACTACAACTTTAATAATTTTTCTCTCGGAAACTACAACGATTTTACAAAATATTTGCTCCATTTTTCATAAGGCATCTATTCCCAATCTGTTTTTCAATAGACTGTGAATCACCATGTACATATAAGGGACACCTACTGCAACAAATTCCACATCATTTATTAGAAACGTCTCTATCTGGGTACGTCGCAGCAGGCCGATGTAAAGCATTTGCATAATTCATGCGACCCATAAAATCGGGCGTAAAAGCCAAATTTCCTAATTGAGAAGGAGTTTCAATTCATGCTTTATGGAGGGTGTGAAGTTTGATATAGGAAAGCGATATCGTGGATTACTTTCCTTGATGAGAAATGAAAATCCAAAACGCATTAAGGAAATTGGCATTGCTTTTAAATTAATGTTAATTGTGCGCCGAATCCGTTTCCATCCGGATTTGTTATTGAAATAAATGTACCTACCCGCATCTCTTCTTAATATCTAATGGCCGTTAAATATTTATTAAACAAATTGGATTGATTTCGCCCCCGGCAAAAAATCACTTACGGAATTACTAGCGTTACGTTTATTAAAACTGCTGTGTTTCGTTACACGTTCTGCTGTATATGGAGGAACGAATAAATATGGATAATATTACTACAAACATTCCAAATAATTAGATACTTATTACAGAAAATTGTATTTAGAAAATATTTTGGTATCAATTGTACATTCAAGCTCGAAACTACATAACTTTCTTCTTTAAACAATCTAACAAATAACACAAACTATTTTATATTCACTTATATATCATGAGCGTCAAGTAGGCGTTAAAAACTCGTAGCGTGAAGATCACACACTTATTAAACGCATTATCACCTTTAAGTTTATACAAAACTTTATACACCGCCGGTATTTGGAACTTTTATAAATTTACTATAGATCATAATAATATAATGTAGGTATTTGTGGAAATAAAGTTTCTGTAACTAAAATCAAGTAATTTTTGTTGAAACCTAATTGACAGTTGCGCTGGATGCCTAACAGTAATATCAACAAACGCGTTTTTCATAATATATACCATATCTAGTAGGCGAAGATTTTCTGGAAAAGTGACAGATTTTCCCTTATATAATTAGTAAAATATGGATTTCAATAGCGATAATAATACAAGACATTCCGAGTACGCCTCCTGAAATTTTTAAAGCGGCGGAATAAGCGAATTACCGCGAAAATAAAAAAAAAACTTTACAACAAAACTTGATGATGATTATGTTAAATAGTGCTCCTTTAAAAACGTAAAACACTATAGGGGCATTCCACGCCAACTCAGCAGTCGATCCCACATCACCCTCTCAGATCTGGTTCAAATTTTTTTTACAAATATTATTATTAAAAATAATAATTATTGTTTGCAAATAATAGAAGTAAGCTGCAGAAAATGTAAATTTGCTCAAAAATCAAAAAATTAACGAAAAATTGTGAAATAAATCATTGAATAAATAATGTTTTCTCTAATACTGACTGGAGAGAGAAATTTCTGTGTTTGTAAAGACAGGGGGACAAAAGAGACGTTTGGTGAGAGAAAAAAATTCAATTATTACCCAACTGGATAGGGCCAGTGGAGCGGTTATAATGAAAAAATTACAGAGAATCCCATATAAAACCCGTAAAACGCGTGTAACTTTTTTTACATATAATGATCACCACGCGCGTATGAACATTCGAAAGAGCCTTTTGGTAAATTTTCAGCCAGTTTCAAGCGACCGTATTTGAGATATCAGATTTTTTACCAAAGCGCGTTTTTTCGCGTTTTCCGGGGTCCCCTTCCTAGATATCGGAAAATGGATGGTGGCATCGTGTTCTACGGGAAATTTGGCATCTCCCATGTATTTTTGATAATTTTTTTAGACCAAAATGCCGCGTCAGTACACGAAAAACCGATTTCAGACCCCTGGAGGTGAAATGATGGTCGAAAACTTCACTATGGGCCCCTGATGACAGGAAGCTGTCTTAGGGGCTGAAAATTTGGGAATACCATTTTTTCGATAGTACTAATCGATGTACCAATTTTGAACCAGATCTGAGAAGGTGATGTAGGATCGACTGCTGAGTTGGCGTGGAATGCCCCTATACTGAAAATGTGCTCCTAGCATATTTCTTTGGAAAAATGTGAGAACTGTAAGCCGTTTTCTTTGTGGTTGTATTATTCTATACTAAAGGTAACAGTACGTTTACATCGCAACATCGACATTAGCAAATATAAGATTAATAACATTCTTAAAAAGAAAAAATGATAGATACAAACCGAAAAAGATGAGAGATGTCCCCGATAAAATATTTTTAATAATCAAGGTAAGTTATTATCTTCACATGCAAAATAAAATGTACCTACATTATTTTTTTAATTAGGTGGCACTGATTTTTTGCATATGTGGAGCTTGTCGGGGAGAAGATTTATGTAACATAACAATAGATGATATTTAGGATTTAGATAAAACTTTGCTAGTAACTATAAAAGAATGCAAGACTAAAATGCAGCGCATATTTAGTACCTATAATTGATAACGAAAACTAAATCGCTAAGATATTTGGATATGCATAGAAAATATGTGTATTTTTGTCAACCGGATATTGAGCATCGACGTTTTATTGTGTGTTATAAAAATAATAAATGCTCCAAGCAAGTGGTTGGGAAAAATACTTTGGGTCAGATTACATACAAAATAGCAAATTAACTTAAATTCCCAAACCCAAAGGAAAATACCGGACATTGTATTCGATGTTCTTCGGCTACGTTATAACATTATTTTATATTAATTCAATTTGTACTTCCTGTAACATACTTAATTGTATTAATAATTTGTGAGTTATAAAATAGAGAAACGTTGTATTTAATTTTTTTCTTCTCAATATTTTTATTCTGTACCGGTATGTATCTTATATTTTTTCCACATATATTATATTTGTGCTTTGTTCTACATATGTATACATTGTCCAATTATTGGTAAATTTTACTATTGCCAAATATTTTAATAAATAAACTACTGTCAAAATTTGTTACAACAGACTAGTTCTTCAGTAATGCCAGCAAATACTACTTTTTACTTCAAATATGTAACTTTAGTTACTACTAAATTATTTTCTTATCATTACAAAGAGAATTTAACTTGATTTAATTATCCATTTCATCTTTAATCTTTTATTTTAAAATTAAAAGATTACAAGTAACATGCAAAATACCTATAACTTGGACAGAATCGACCATCTAGCGCTTTTTACCTTTAATTTTTTTAATATACCCGTATAAAACAACAGTTAGCGGGCTTAATTTCCTTCACATGACATAAATATCATAACTTTTTTATTTCCTGATTTTTCTACATCCTATTTCAATAATAATGACACTTTCTCGAAACAGTTTTTGGACTTCTGAAAGTTCTGAGTAGAAGTCTTTTGTTATTTTGTCACCGTTTCTTCCATTTTAATATTTCTTTTATAATTATAATAAACAATTTTGATGTTTTTTTGACAATGTTATGGTTGAACATGAAATCTTAAGCTAGTTTATGATTCTCTTTGTTGTTTATAATGGAAAAATCGGAGCAAAATGCGCCTTTTCGCAAGATTCTCGGTATAATAAATATGACACAACTGTTTTTGGGTCATAACTGGCTAAACAAAACGTCTTTTCAGACAACGCAATATCCTTCCTTATAATGCAAGCAGATTTCATAAGAATGCAAATGGAATTGTACAAATAATTGACCTTTTTACTGGTCCGCCGAATGCCGTCGACAATATATAAATCGTCAAAAGGATATTGAAGTGAGGTCTTACATCAAAGTCAAAAGTTAATTTCCTTTGGGTCTTGACCAACGTATTGTTTAATATATGTTGCGGTCATATCGTATTTAATTTGATTGATGGAAACAATACAAAGTAGAGGGAAATAGAAAAACATTGAGGTCAAGAAATATCGGTGATATAGAAATTGGTAGGAATATGCACTATATAAAAGAAATGAAGATTATGGAATGCGATAAAAGCAAGAAAATATTAACTATAAATTAACTACGATATATAAATGTGTATTAATAGTGTTGTTTCTGTCACATTAACAGCAATGAAAACGTACGTAGGTTGTTCCTCTACACTAATAAATATATTTATTTTTGTTGTTCATTCGCATATTTGATCGTTAATTTGTCTTTCCAAAAATCACTCGAGCTTTTCTTTTTAGGGATAAATTTCTTTTTAACTCAAAATATTGCTAATCAGTAATTTTGCTCGAAAAAATGATTTATGTTGGTTTCGCGACTTTTTCATTTCAGTTTTTCTTGTAAAATTACTAATTGGCAAAATTAATAAAAGCTCTTGTGATTTTTCTGCTGACAAATATTAGATATACATTTTAGACTAGGCACCAAATTAATTGGTAGGGGAATAGCAAAAAAGTTCTGCCATTTAAAAGAAACATAATGTGCCATAGGTGGCGCTCTCTACTAGCGACGTCAAAATTAGAAACGAATTTGAATTTTTCGCCCGCAAGAACCCCTGATTTACAAATTTTAAGTAAATATTTGGATTTTTTAAGAAGTTATCTACAAATATCGAAAATAAAAATTAACTTTGAAACTGTATCTTTTTTATTATGTGACTTGAGGTATGGGTATGTTAGGTTAAATCGATTTCTTTTCACCGAAGGAATCTGTGGTCTCATTTTTGCTACTTCATTTAAAAACACCCTGTAGGGTGAATGCGGGAAAGTTGCCGCACTTTTTAAAGTGGTTGTAATTTTCGTATTTTTTAAGATTTTTTTTTAAATGAATCAATACACAGGTATTCCTTTAAACTTTATTAAAATACAAAAATAAACTTAAATTGTAAGAAAATATAAACATTTTTTTTACTAAAGTCGGCATCTCTTCCACACTACTGGGAGAGATGCCGCGTAGAAAAAGGAGAGATGTCGCAGTATGGACATGTCTAAATAACGCCTAATTTTTATTTTTTTTTTAAGTCGAGTCTAGAACAGATGTTACAAACTTCACCATATATGGTGCAAGTGACATGTAGCCATTTTAAGCATTTCAGAATCCACTTTTTTAGTTTTCATAAAATTCAAAGCATTTCGCAGCGTTACTGATTTTCATTTTTCTTTTTAGCCAGAGGCTTATCATCGCTGTCACTGTATTGTTTTTTTTCTAGCTCTTCCACTGGTATTTTTAGTGTCTTCCACCTGTAAAATAAATTATAGGACAATTCTGTCATAGAATTTAAAAAATCACTTGTCCTCTGGTCCGGAGCTCCCTTTCCGAAGTTTACACTAGCCATTCTTCGTTTAAGGGTCTTTGGTGGCACCTGATAACGCCTACAAGCTTCTATATTGGATATCTCACCGGAACTAACTTTATTAATGCCTTCTTGCAATTGTTCTTTGATCCACAAGGTCCTTGGACGTGCATTTGCCTATCTTTGATATATTCGTAAGCATTTTTCTAACAGAAACGTGATTTCAATTTAATAAAAGTCATGGCAAAACAATAACCTTGAAAAAATACACGCGGCATCTCTGTTTCCAGAAAATGCGGCAACTGTCCTTTTTGTTGGGCGAGATGCGGCCCCCGCTTATCAAGATCACAAATTTAAAACGCAGCAAAATACTCATTAAACTTCTAAACAACACCTCACAATACTTGAAAAAACTTACGAATATTCAATGATACTACCACGTTGCAAAAAACCACACTTATTAGAACAGTACGTAAAATTTTGCCAAGTAAATTTAATCTTATCTTCGTAAATTCGAACATGGCAAGCGATATTTTTAAAAACAAACACGTCCGATGTCATACACGTTTACTAAACATTTCGACTCTCATCACGGGTATACCTACTTTGTTTCCTACTTTTTGGCGTAATCATCAAAATGCGTTAAAAGCGACGTCTCTCCCGCCGCGGCAACTCTCCCGCATTTACCCTATATGCATACAAATTTTTCAGTGTAGTTTTGTGTCTCAATTAAAACAAAAATTTTGATTGTGAGTTGTAGACCTTTGACACCCGGACTAATTCAAATCTAGCGAAATTGCGCGCCCGGTTACAATCCATTCGTCCGGAGCACTCCGCCAACATTGAATTTGTAACCACTGAATAATTCAATAGAAGACTGTTGCAAAGTGGGACGCCCCGCGAGCCTGTGTGACGGACGCCGTCAACTAGCTGCAGACAATTTCTTACCCTATTTTCTTATCTCCAATTTGTTGTTTCATCTCGTCGAGTGCCACTTTATTGATCTTCATTCGATTTATCCTCCCCCTTTTACGGTTATGACGGACGTTACACATATTGGACCGTAAAATTCATAAACCGTGTAATCCAGCGCCAATTTGAAAAATTAATTAGTCGTCAAATCAGCTCCATTGTACCAGCATGCTTAAATATGAAACCTAATTAGTTTTAGATTGATAGCATGATAGCTTTTGTAATCAAGTATTCACTTGCATTCAGCTGGGCTATGGAAAGGTTTCAGGGAAAACGTTTTTAATTAGATAACGTACGCTCCGACGGAAAAAGTGAGACCACCGCTCGTATTATAACTCTTATGGATGATGTATAATGGAGGAATGTTAATTAACTCAGCGTTATGTTACACCGCGCGGCGAAAAGTAGGATTTTAGCGCATTCGCAGAACTGGCGCCTTCGCCATTTTTCAAAATAACGTCAGCAACTGTTGTTCTTCTGAGAGTAATATCCGTTATATTTGGAACTTCTTAATCATATTTTATTTTTATTTTATTTTTAATTCATTTTATTCCAAACAGACAAAACGTTGCGTACTTTCATGGAATCCTAACATAATACAGAATTAAGGAAATGCTTAACTGAATTACAAAAACAAACTATAAAAGTAATAAATCAATCAAAAATAGACAAAAATGACAAACGATTTATAACTAATTGCAGAGGTGTAGCCAACATAAATATACAAAAATAAAAACAAATATAGCCTTATCAACAATAAATATTCCGTACAATCTTTTGAAAACACAATGTACGAACCAAAAAAATCTAAATTATTATTATGAGAAACCTGATTTAACAATCTTAGCATTACTTCTATAGGAGCAAAATTCGTAGTTCTTCTTAGAGGGATATGGAAAAGTTCGCGTATTTTCGTATATCTAGCAGGAATTTTAAAACATATTTGAGATAATAAATAAGAATCATTGAACAAAGAGTTCAGCACCTTAAATCCAACTAATAATAGAGCAATTATCCGCCGATTATATAACAAGTTAACTTTAAATTCCCTACATACATCATTAGTGCGAATATTATTGTAATCTGGGGGTCTGTTATATTTTTTAAAATATAGGTATCTTAAAAATTTCTATTAAACGTTTTCTATATTATCCGCATACGTGTTAGGTTGAGAATGCCATAACAATGAACCAAATTCTAATTTTGGCCTTACTAGTGCGCTGTATAAAGTAATAACAGGATTGATAGTACGAAAATGTTTGGACTATCTTATTACAAAACCCAATGACCTATAGGCAGAAGCACACATTCTCTCAATATGAAACCTGTAAGATAATTAGGAATCAATTTCCTCCTAGATCCTTCACACTATTAACTCGCTTAAGTGCCATGTTGTTCATTTGATAATTGTACATAATTGGCTGCTTATTTCTAGTGAAAGTATATAACATTTAGCAATGTTAAAGGCGAGTTTGTTTGTTATGCTTCATTCATAGGCAATATGTCTATATACGTAATGAAATTTGGCTAATTTAATTTTAATATTTGAGAAAAATCTTAATGAAAATTATTAGGCAATACACACTTCTGTGCACGTCAGTATGTGCAAATTTTTATTAAATTATATTGAGTACTTTAAAAGTTATTCAGAAAAACCGATTTCCAGCGGCGTCCTTTAGGGACACATATCTCCCTAGGGAGGGCCTGTAGGAACTTGTCATCTTATTTTTTTATATTCTATCTACGCCCGAGAGATTCCCATATTTTTTCGGACAATATCAGTGTAAGAAATTATACAGGATGTCAGTTTTTTGTAGACAAACTTTAACAGAAGATAGAACATATGTGTTTAAGAAGAAAAACAAACGATAAGAATTTTCAAAAACTTGTACAGTGTCCCAACCACTTTCTTAAACAGAACTTCTACGCCAATGACTATTTAAAAAAAAACTATTATTTTCATTATCTACATACAGTTTACCTAAAATAATGTACCTTCTTCTGTTTCGAAATTCCGGTGCGTTTCCGAGTTATTTTGATTTTTAGTATTTGGTGGTACTAAATTAAGTAATTAATTTATTAGCAATTATTGGCTAAATATTTAATTGTTTCAATGAAACCTCCCTAAATATGGTTTGTTAAGGATTCTAAGAAGCTCTTATTCTTTATCTCTTTCCAATGTAGTCAAAATAAATATTTATTATATCAGCCATACTCAAGTACAAGACTTTCATAAGTTAAAATCTGTTTAGTACACAAATTTTAACAATCCTTATTTATTTTGTGCTGCGTAAATACTAATGTACTGCAACTAAATTACAAAAAATAATATTTAATGAACATTGATTTTAATGAATATGGAGACAATTTTTCAATTTATAACAATATTTAACAATAACAGTAAAAATCAAAATAACTCGAAAACGCACAAGAATTTAGAAACATAAAAAGGTAAATTATTTTTGGTAAACTGTATATAGATAATAAAAATGACAGGTATTTTAAAAATAGTCATTGGCGTAGAAGTTCTGTTTAAGAAAGGGGTTGAGCACCCCCTACACTCCGCCACTGTGCAAGTTTTGGAACATTCTTATCTCTTGTTTTATGAACCTTAATTAATAGGCATTATATATGACAAAAATCTAAGTATTCCTTTATAGGTTATAATCAAAATTCTAGAACAAAAATTGTATTCAACAATCTGTATCTCGGAAACGAAGCCTTCTACGACATATGTTTATAGGAACTTTTCATCTTAAAAACATGTATGGTAGTATGTATAGAGGGAGTCATTAGTAATGGTACATAGCTTAAAGGCAGACTGGTAACGTCAAAACAAAGCCATTGAGCCCAACATGCGTTCTTCAATTTTTGCTCCTTTTCATTCTACAGGGTGTTAAAGTTGAAAAAATGTTTTCGATTTTTTGCTACATTTTAAGAACGTATGAAACGATTGTTTTGAAAATGTGTAATCTTATGTTTTTTGAGGTAGCAATTGTGAATATGCAAACAGTGTTGAGGTCACGACTAAGCGACGCTAGTTATAATGTACTGTCGATGTAAAAATATGTCTAATTTTTCGTAATTGCCACCTCAAAAAACGTAACACTACAAATTTTCAAAACAGATATGTTCTTAAAATATAGCAAAAAATCGAAAACATGTTTACAACTTTAACACCCTGCAGAATGAAAAGGAGCAACAATTGAATAAGGCATTGACGTTAACAATCTGCCCTTAAGCCCTATACCATTATTAATTACTCACATTGTATGCACGGAAATATTGAATAGTAATTTTGGAAGCACCTTGTATGTTACATCCATAATATACATTGTTTTTCAGATAATTGGTACATTTTTACGAATATTCCATCAAGAAAAGTATTTTTCCAATAACAAAATCATCCCACCTAACGGCTTTGGCAGCGACTGCAACTGTCGCAATAATTTTAGCGCCAAGTTCCTCAAATTCACCTGCCCGCCGGGCGGCGTCCCGAAATATACAGATATAAACCGTGATTTATACAAACCTCGTGCCCGCTCATATAATATGTGAAAAACATGCTACGCCACTGAATCACTATAACGCAGTAGTTCTAATTAACTTGGACATTTTAGCCATAAATTTAAAGTGAGGCCAATTTATACGCGACGGCCGAAATAAAAACCAGACCAGAATAGCTCCTATTAATTGACAGAGACCTCTGCGAAATCCAGTCACCTTGGCGTTGGTTTTTGTCATAACGAGAAACTTTAATTAGGCAGGATGATTTGTTGACATCGTAAAATTATTTATATATAAAATCAGCCTTCGGCTCACGTGTGCGAGCTGTGATCCGTAACTTTTCATTTATTCTAATTAACTGGCTTATTGTTGAAGTGCTCCGTTCTCGAAATGTCAACAGACGCAAAAAATTCTCGCGAGTATCATATCGTAAAAACAAGGCAACGAAAAATCAGCAGAATATAATTTCGAGTCATGTTTTCGTCAATTCAAACAAAAATATATTTGGTAGTAAATAATAGTAGGGGAGAGGGGGGTATACTGATCCCTCTCATTGAAATATCTTAATATGCAACTATAACCATGGCTAACGACTTACCATGGCTGTTTTCTATAGTTTTTTTAGATGTAATTCAAAACTGGTTTGGAAATTAGCCCGCAGATTAGTACTCAGTATAGTGGGTCGATCTCTGGTGAGTGGGTCCAGCAATGAGTTGTCAGTGACCACTTACTAGTGGTACAGTGATTAGGCACTTACATCAAACATATTTCTTATCTCACTCAGGGCACTTTGCGTACTGTGTGGATTTCAGCTCGATGGCCGGCTTGCCAGTGACTTGTTACGTCAGCCTGAGTATTCGCGATGGGTGTTAAAGATTTTATTTTATGAAGTAAGAATTTGACATGCTCCTACTACAAACGGGCTTCGCCTATATAATGGTTTCTGTCCTGTTAGAAGAACTTAAAAAATGTATGTTTCAGTCGTTCTAGTTACCTAGTCATATATTCATATACCAATTACGTTCTTTAATATTTCTCTTCAGACTAGTACATTACAATTATGTCAGATTATCTATTAACTTGCTTTAATTTTAGAGTGCCGAGATTTAGCAGTCGATTTAACAGTTCATTTTATATATCATCAGCTCATATTAATATCTAAATCACTATTACACCAAAGTAATTATCGCGAAATAAAACTGTTTCAGTGATATGTTATGTACTATTCTTTTTATTTTTGAATTTTATTTTTGTGTTTATAGTTGTATATGAGAATATTTTTCTTTTCTCTGATATACTCTATTTTTTTATACTATTTGTTTTAAATTTTTGCCTCTTTTGATCATTTAAGTTTTTTTTGGGGGGCATTTTTAGCATTTAGATACTTTCGCATTTTTATACTTGAACTGTGCTGTGCAATTTATGTAATTGGGTATGCATTTTCTGTTGGGTATTTTATTTCAATAAATACATAAAAATGACCATTATTTCGAACATTGTGTTGTTTAAAGAAATTTTATATCTGCCTCAGTTGTTGAGGAAAAACCGGAATTTCCTGGCCCCCACTTTGCTAAAATTCTAATCTTTTTCAATCTGCCAAATTGTGCTAGTTGTTTCGAAAATTATGCCGTTTAAAGAAATTTGAGATACCTATGCTTCGTTTTCCAAAGGTCACAAATTTTGCAAAAATTTAATTATTTTCAGTAAGCTGAATTGCTTATTCCGAGCACTGTGTTGTTTATAGAAATTTGATATAGCCTTGGCTTCCAGAGAATGTGAAAACACAGATATTTTCTGATCCTCCACTTAACAAAAATTAAATTTTTTTCATTCTGCTGAATTGTGCTTGTTGTTCCAAACTTTGTGCCGTTTAAAGAATAATATATGACTCGATTTCCAGAAAAGGTGGAAAAAAATGAAATTTTCTCATCCCAAACTTTACAAAAATCTAATTTTTTTAGTGTGCTGAATTGATGTAGATGCTTTGAACATTGTGCCATTTAAAGATATTTGATATCTGCCCCGGTTTCCAGAAAGGGCGGAAAAGGCATACATTTTTCGGACCCCCCTGTGGAAAATCCAGGAAAACCTAAAATTTCAGCGTTTTTATGAAAATGACCATTATATTTCTTAAAATCTGTGGGCACAACGTAGCAAAAATAATGTAAAAAAAAATCACTAAAACCTTTATTTTTTATTTTAGCAAAAAGTGGGGGCTAAATTCACACACAATTTTCATGTTGACGTCCTGCATAAAAAAATGGATACAAACACAAAGCGCACTACTACACTACCCCCTTTTACAATCCCTTTCAGTTATTGCAGAACGTTAACCTTGGCTGCAGTTGTTCGTGGTCATAATATTGACAATATCTAATTGGAAACAGCAAACTGAACTACAAGCAAAGATAAACATAATTAAATGTATTTACCTATTGGGTACATAAGCACCTGAGCTAACTAGATCTCGCATCGCACCGCGATTCGCGATGTTTGCATGTGCCGCTTTCGCCGATTATATCTGTCTTGTTAAATCGGGCATTTTTGAGGCACCAAACCGCCGTCAATTAATTCCGAGTTATGGGCAGGCTTTGAAACCTTAAAGACGTGTAGTTGCCCCTTTTAGTTCTCTTCCTGAGACGGTGTTTACGGAGATTCTCAGCCTCAGCTGTAGACCAGAGGATGGGACCGTTTCCCACTTATTTTTCAAATAATTTTAAACCGGGTACACATTAGGTGTAACACAACATGCAATGCTACATGACTGGTCCATTTGGACGTGTTTGCTGGTAGCTCGCAAGCATATAGCGAGCATTCGCAGCGTATTTGGAGCTACTCGAAAATAGTCGGTACTTGCATCGAACAGAAAGGAAATTTCAGTGTGAATTTGGGATGTTGATCGTGAATGTTAATGCAGTTAGGACGTAATCGCAAATATGATGCAAATTGAAGATGGCTGGACTCAAGAGACAGGACTTTACTTTTATTAGAAATTTACAAAAATGATATATCAAGTATTGTGGAATCCCTCTGAGGCAATTTATTTAAAAAAATTAATGAATGCTTCATATTTTTGCTGAGAATTATTATTATCTCTGTGTGTTTTCAAAACGTCAAATCATATCCGCACAATTATGATGGCAAGCAATGAAAATGGTTATCCAAACGGTGATGTTTACAATTACCATCTGTAAATGAAAGAACGGTTATTGTAATTTTTTTTCTAAATTTAGACAAATAAAAGCCGATACGGGAGTTCTGGACCTGTACTAACGTTTTTACAAAAATGTAATTTTAGAATTTCATCTTCAGGAAAGAGCTTGCAATTTAATAAACAAAAAAATCATGCACTATGTTTTCTTTAACTCGTTGAATATACGAATAAGATAATCTCTAATCTGTTGAAGCCGATTCTATCGAACTGAGTGTGCACTAAAATAACCAGTTACATTAATTTGAATGTCTTCGTTAACTACAACTATTTTCAGAACTTCATTCTTCAGGTTTGCTTTTGATTCTGCAAACTAAGAAAATTTTGATAACCATCTACACTCTTTTTCGGTTACTGGTGGTAATTATGAACATGAACACCATTATATGTGGAATCCGTCCAAATTGATTTTTGTTGCATTGCATGTTGTGTTGCACCTAATCTGAAATTGAAAAACCTATAGTTAATGAAGCTTATGAAGTTGCAGTTTTTGAACGAGTTCATCTTGATCCTACATTAAGTACGAGGCAGCTGGCATCTGTGTCTGGGATGAATCGAACTAACATACAAATCATTTTGAAGAAGAATAAATTCCATCCGTACAAAATATATTTAGTCCAGGAACTTCATGAGGATGATTATGACCGCCGTTTGCAATTTTCCGAAATAATGATTGAGCGAGCAGGGAACAATCCACAGTTCCTTTTTTAACATCTGTTTCTCTGATGAATGCAGTTTTTTCTTGAACGGAACGGTAAATCGTCACAATTGCCGCTATTGGTCAGTTTCAAACCCAAGAGTTTTTCACGAGGTGCATACACAACCGGAAAAATTAAATGTATGGACTGGAATTTTCGGTGACCAGCTGGTGGGTTCTTTTTTTCCACCTAGGAATTTGACTGGCCAAATATATTTGCAATTACTGGAAGACGCTATTGACCCTTGACTGATATTATTGAAAATGTTCCAGAGTATGATGAAGATCATTTGATTTTTCAACAGGACGGTGCTCCTCCGCATTATGCGTTAATTGTGCGTCAGTATTTGGACCAACGTTTTCCACGGAATTGGATTGGGAGAAAAGGCAGCATTGAGTGGCCTCCACGATCACTAGTTTGCAAATTAATGGTTAGGACAAGGAAATAATTGTCCTCAAAGTTGGCCACCACGATCACCAGACCTCAACAAATGTTATTATTATCTTTAGGGAACATTGAAGGATTTTGTATGTTATGCGCCAATTGAATCCCGAGAATATTTGTGGAATAATATTATGTTTGCAAAACTCCTTTAATAAATATGCATCTAAAAAATTGCACGATACAATTGTATAGTGACAAATGTAAATATTTCTCACTATACCTGGACGAAAGTACTTATCCGACATCAGCAAAGTTGTAATTCTTGTTCTAACTACTCAAGAGGATTTCAATGCAGCAGAGAAGATGCTTGATCTCATTCCTCTCCATGGTACAACTAAGAGTGCAGATATTTTTAAAGCTGGAAATAAGGTGGTATCAGACTATAGGGGATACGATAAATGTTCCTGTATGTCACTGATGGACAGACCCCATACGTAATAATCAATATGAGTGATGTCTGATGACCTTAAAGACCACCCAAGAGACCCAACCGGACCGGGATGCTCATGTTTGGAAAATTGTCGTTAATAATGTTTTTCCCCCAAATGGAAAGGTGGTCTTTTGTATAAAATAAAAACTAATTGTGAATTTGATGATAAAAGTAGGTTTACTAGTTTTTACTTGGAAATATCTCGAACAATCAAACATGAAGCCTTACACGAGCAACTACAAAAAGTTCACCATAAACTCGACTACTTCTGCTTTATTCAAAAGCGTGACCAGATTTTCAAAATAATACATACAAGGAGTTGTTTCAAATAAAAAAAATTATACCATCAGACCTACATTTTTGTTTCACTTATGACCTTAGTGGATTGAGAGAGGCATGAATAGTACCCCTACCAAAGATCATTTGATTGTAGAGAATGATTCATTCACTGTTATGTATGTATATTTCCAATGAAGCACCCTGTATTAGAAATAAGAAGTGGTGTAAGAGCGGACTCTGAAAACGGTTCGAAATAAGCCGAAACGTCAACATCAGGTAGAAATAATTCATATTCCTAATAGATATGTGACAAGTTTCGTGCTTTCAGAAATGATGAATGTAGAGATTTGAAAAATTGCGATCGGTGAGCGTTATAGGAAGTAACTCCAGCCTCTACGTGCAGTTTGGGGTCCTGATGGCGGCGGCGGCGGCGGCATGAGCGAGTCGTGAGGCAGCGGGGTACAGTCGCCGACAAGGGGCAATTAGGTAAAGTAAGCACGGGACAAAGACGGAACATGGCAGGAGATGCAAATGTACATTAGCCTAATTGAACATTAGGTGAAATGAACATTTGGACCCCATTAGTGATGAGGAGCAGAACGTGATTAATTAGCCGGCTTTGCAACGGTAAAAAAGGACATTTCGTTTTAAAATAATAACGTTAGACTCGGGCGAAGTTACAGTCCGGGAGCATATGCGTAAATTCTATAATAATGAGATATGCTCAATGCTGTTGGATATTTCTTTAATTAATTGCACTGCGAACAAAGTTGCTGTGTAAGTGAAATTTTCCAGTACCTATGGAGTTTAGAATGTGTGTTAATATTGTTTTTTCATATACTAATTTTACATAAAATGTGTTAAAATTACTAGTATTAAAATAAAATATACTGAATGTGTCTAACATTTATCAGCGGTGTGTTAAAAGCACATCATTTTGTGTAAACTTAACACAACTCTGTGTTATGCCAGGTGACAACGGAAAGTGGGAAACAACAACAACAACAACATTATGACTACTGATAAAAAAAAATTTGAAATTTGGTGGGTTTATACTAGATGGTGCTTTGAATTCATTTCGCATTTTATGACATTTCCGGTTTGACCGGAAATGACTGTAAATTTATATTTTTTGACATTTTTTAAATCAGCCGATCATTTTACGTATGGTAGGACCAATTTTCTGACACATTTTCTGGATGTAAGTAATTTTTTTTAATTTTTAAAAATAAAACTAGAAGGCCGCAACTGGCAGAAATTGTTTTCTTTGTAGTTCGTAAATATGGGAAAAATTCCAAATTTGGATATTTTTGTACATATTTTTAGTTAGTACCACTAAAAGTTTCGATTTGTTGTATTTCCTTAAAAACTCATTTTGTTTAAATGTAAAGAGGGTGGGCTCTATTGATTTTTTAATAAAGGATTTTCTTTTGAATTTTGTGGTACAACAATGATTAAAATCCGTAAAAAAAGAAAAGAATTTCTGCCAGTCGCGGCCTTATAGTTTTATTTTTAAAAATTAAAAAAAATTGCTTACATCCAGAAAATGTTTCAGAAAATTGGTTCTACTATACGTAAAATAATCCGCTGATTCCAAAAATGACAAAAAATACAGGGTATCGCATTTCAAAATATAAATTTACGGTCATTTACGGTCAAACCGGAAATGTCATGAAATCCGAAATGACTTCAAAGAATTCATGGCACCATCTAGTATAAACCTACTCAATTTAAAATTTTTATCAGCTGTCATAAAAGAGTTACAGTGTGTTCCCACTTTCCGTTGTCACCCGGTATATTCCTACTCCTGAGTGGTAGATCACAACTGCGCAGCTGCAGTATATCAGCTGTTCCAACACACGTCGCTACGCCATGTTGGTCGTGTAGCGTTGTTGTGTTCGGTTAGTTCTTATTCGCTGTGCTCAAATGGAGAATATTTAAATTTGACATTTGATCAAAGAAAATGGTAAGTACTTACTTAATTATAACAAATATTGCTAAGTGTGATAAAGCTAAAACTAATTAATCTTAAAAATATTAGGAGTTCACTTTGAATTTTTAGATTACTCTGCAATTCTGATTTTCTTGTAGCTTTAGAGAAAGAAAATTAAATGTACAGATCACTACCAGTTAATTTTCGGAAACTCCTGTTATGTGCCTAAATACATATTTATTTAATGTTTGTTGTATTTATGATTTACTAGAACATTATTAGTTTATCAGTCCCTTATTAGTATATGTACTACCTCAGTAATTTTGTTAGAGATCTTAGTCGCTGTTCATTTGAACAAAATTATATATTTTTAGTAAAATCATAAAATAAATAAAAAATCATAAATAAAATAAAAAGTAAAATATCTTTTATTTTATTACTGGAAATACTATATATTGATACTGAAGTTCACCTACGTTTATAGCTTGTTCATTATGTTCCTGTTTGCCTTTGAAATTATCATTTTGCTAATACGTTTATTTTGACGTTTTCTTGAATATTCCAGGCTATATTCGACGACTAGGAAAACTTCTAGAAAACGTCAAAATAAAGACAATACAAAAATTATATTTATTAGAAATTATTTTTTAAGCAAACAGGAACATAATTAACAAATTAAAAAGGTACAGGTGAGCTTCCATATCAAAACCTATATTAAAAAATAAACGTTACACCTTTAATGATATTAATAACACTGAAATGTGGAAAAGCTATACATCACTGTTATCATAACAAAGTCAATTGTGTTAAATCTTTAGCACACTGCTACTACATACAGGAAAATGTGTAAAAATATACACGATCCCGTATAAACATCCACTAACACGGTATTGTATTCTTTTGTGTTAAAATATATAATTATTTTTTATAGTGCATTCTTTTTATATTTATTGGAACAATTTTACCAAAGAAGGTGTACATGCCGTAGAATTGGTCAAATCTCCATTTCATACCTAAAGCTTCCCTCCTGCTGCCGTACTTCTTCCTGCCTACTGACTAATTCGTTGCGTCGGCTTGAGTGTCCCGCAATGGGTGGATTTGATTTTATTGAGTAGGGATTTGAGATCCTTCTACTACAAATTTAGATCGCGAAGCATTATGAATAATCGTCATTGTCTATCGTACAATTTAGGTGGTGATTTGAGGGTAAATACACGGATAAAAATCGAAAGGTGGTGTGTGCTATAACATAGTAGCTCAAAAATTGCGTTAAATATTTTTATTATTGGAGTTTTGAGCATAATATTTGCAATTAATTTTATATTATCAAAAGGATGGTAGGTAACAGCAATAACCGAATATGAATCTCGGCTACATTATTATATTATTAGGAAAGTAGTAAACCTTAGTAATAAATTTCTATTGTGAATACGGATTTTATGAATTATATGAACTGATTGCAGCAATAATCGAGAGAGTTTATTAATAAGTAATATATTGTTGTAGCAATAACAACCAGACAATGCTATGCGATCTCTTAGGTCCAGCATGGAGTAGCCAATGAGCACTAGATGTAGCTTTGCTACATTTCTCATACATAGGTTTGTAGACGTTCATATTATATGCACAGTTCCAATAACCCTAATGAAATCGACGGCGCGTCACTCAAATAATTAAACATTTATTTAATTATTTATTTATTTGATCTTCACTATTCTACAGACTTTCACTCAACTCCTGAACAAGAGGGTAAAAATAACTCAATCTGTGTTAAAGATAAAACAAAGAAAAATCTAACAAAAACTATTTAAATTGTTCAAAATATGATTTAAGGTCATTAAGGTTACAATTAAAGATATATGTATATGTTCTTGAAGTTCTTATTATATGTTCTACACATGAAATTTATAGAAGAATTTGGCAACAATTTTGTTCCTGTTACTTCTAGATAGAAGGTTTTCATTTATCTCAAATTTCCCCGTGAACAGATAGGTTCGGGCAACGCATATTTTCGTTTCGACGGCATTATGTCGTATAATTATTGCTTATGTTATTCTATGCGTCCACATGAAAATCTGCTACAAAATTATAAAATACTGCTGTACATCACTTGCTACAAAAGTGGAGGGAATTTTACTGCTATGTGTATTTGGTGCTTATACTGCTACAATTGTAATTGTACCGCTTAAAACTGCATGAATGCCTATTAGCCACAATTTTTTTCCGTACAGTTTCCAAATAACTTTCATAATACTGATTTAATTTTGAAGCATCTTGAGCCATTTGTTATAAAAGAAAATGCCGTTTCTAGGAAAGTCTAAAATATCCGTCAATTTTTTTTTGTCAGGAATAAACTACCAGTTCATAATGGAAAGGTATCAAAAGAACAGTAAATTTCCAAGAAATGTCAAATGGTTTTACTAATTTTTTTGTAATTTTCATCTAAAAAGCTAACAAAATTCTTTGAAATTGTCAAAGATGCTCTTAAATTGACTCTGGGTAATACCTCTATCAACTATGATGAGCTCCAAACCAACTTATTCGAAGTAGAGGCTGCAATAAACACACGACCTCTGACCTATGTTCATGGTGACCCTAGTGACTTTATGATATTAACTCCGTCACATTTACTATTGGGTTCCCGTAATTGTGGGTTTTAAATAGACATTAATCACCCTGATATAAATAGAGATGATATTCTTAATCAGTGGAAGCTAGGAAACAAGCTTGTTAGAACATTTTGGGATAGATGGTTCACGGATTACCTCCAGCAGCTGAAATCTGCTCAAACCAATGTCAATGTGAAGTCGACAGCTTTCAAAATTGGTGACATAGCTATTTTGCACGACCAAAATATGCCTCGTTTGGTATGGAAAATGGTTAGGATAACCCAGACATTTCCTGGAAGAGATGGAAAAATACGAGCGTGCGAAGTTATCTTGCCAAATAGAACAATACTAAGACGACCGACTCAACTCCTTTATCCTTTGGAAGTCACTGCCGCCGGGGAGGATGTGGAAAAAACTTTAAACACAGACGCGAGAGGAGGGCAAGTGACCGCCGCGAGTGGGGAAATGCACGTAACCCTACCCGGGAACCCGGGCCCTTGCCTTAACCTAAAGTAGTACAGTATCGATCGGGATAGAGTGTAGATCGATGTTACCTTATTCCGTAAATATTATTGTTTATTTGTGTTCTACAGCTGAGTAAAGAGTGTTAACGAATCAGGTTTTTTATTTAACAACTAACGAACAGAAATGAACAGTCAAAGATATTTTAAAAAACCTCGTCAGAAAAACCTCGAAGTTGAAGGCCCCTTGCTTGTTATGCCCCATGCCTATAAGCCGGAACTTTGTTTTATTTAAGTAATAAAACGATTGTCAATTACCGTGCAGCAATGAGGAGCCCCAGGTCACTCGCTGGCCATAAACCTAATTAAAACGCGTCATTAGTCCAACCACGAGCGCGGAGGGGGTCGAGGGGGGTGGCCGCCGTCCTCACACGGGTTTCTTGTTTTTCTTTTTGCAGACATAACTGAATGTGGTCAGAAGTGAAGTTAATTTGTATGCTAATATAATTACGTAGAGGGCGCTCTTATAATTTAATTTTAATTAAACATTAAATGTAAACGTTTTTTATAAGCCGTCTTTCGCTCGGGACGCTCGTTGCCTTTTTTCACCTACGGTTGGGGAAATTAAGCAAGCGCTGAACACTTTTAATTTTGGGTGATTAATTACTGCTGTGCCGTTAATTTCCTCGACTTCGTCGTTAATTATTATTAACACATTGGATGGTTTGTAGCAGTGCCATTGGAATTTATATGTTTGAATAAATTGGGGTCGTTTTTGCTATAATTGAACGTGATAGTAATATCCCAAGTAATACAAGATATTGTATAGCAGTGGTTAAGAATGTTCCTGTAACTAATTCCTGGAAAGTTAAAGTTGCAAGGTTTCGTCGCATAAACATCTTATTGGCATCAACACAGCAGCTAATAGCGTGAAATAGGCACATTTTCTATAAAACATAGTTGCTATATAAAAATTATATAATTGTGTTTTAAGAGTTTTATATAAAATAAGTTATGTTTTAGCAATGAGCTTACAGCATCGATACAACAAACTATACGATTCCAATAAAGCATGTTATGATAATGTCTTGAAAAAACGTTATACAATTTTACTTTATTTACAAGTCCATCAATATTCGACTTTCTTTAAATTTTGCTACATATATCTGTTATAAGTATCTTTATATTAGATATAGTACGATGTTATACGAGTACTTATAAACTCAAACATATCTAATTCAAAGTTGAACTTCAGGTACAAATAAAATTTTACTGTGATAAACGAATAAAGTATGCATAGTACTAAAAAATAAAGATACTATTTTCGTTCACAAAAAAAATGAAAATTAAAATACATGCACACTTGTTGCTAAAAATATCCCCAGTGCGAATTCTATATTCCATATAATAAAAACTCTTATTTTTAATGAGCAACGGAAGTTATTTTCGTGAAAAATTTCACGAAAAAGTTGTTGTTTGAATTTTATTCAAAATGGGCGCTGAAAAGTAATTGGAATTTAATGAATGAACATAGCGCTAAAATAATAAAACAGTTTGGTCATTTCAGAAGCAATAAAACTACTTTAATTTTATTTAAAAGCGAAACAGAAGAGCATTTTGTTTTGTAGAGATTCGTTTGCTCGGATTTACTACCCTTAAAAAGCAATTTTTGATTTATTGTCGCACAAAAATATTTTATTACAGCATTTATAAAACAAATACTGTAATTATACAGCTAAACAGCTTTCTGAAATTAAAGTGCTGCATACATGGCGTAAGAACTTTTTTAAAGTAATTTAACTAACTTCTATAAAATACTTTCATTTTTGCTGTAATTATATTCTCAAATATAATTTAATACCCGCAAAAGTTTCTAAATACCTTTTAGGGTGTGCCAAGTTTCAACTATAAGTAGCTCTTACTACTCAGAAAATAGATTAAAAAATTTTTTTTTTAATTTTAACACCCTGTATCTGTAAAACAAAGCCGTTGCGGACCCATGTTTATATGAACTTTAAGTTCCCTTAAAGTTTGTGCACATACTTAATTAACACCCTGTATATTTTTTATGGTATAAATCTCTGGTCTTATAATTTTGAATGGGCCTACTGTAAGGATACAAAAAATTTAAATAAAATTTGGGACGCGTGGTTTTAAATGGGATGAGGTAAGCTCCATTTTTAATCGAAGGTATTATCTTTGGGATTTGACAGCAACGACTAATGACGTCATCAATTATATTTTTTCCAGAAACATACCCAAATTTTTATCTTGTTAAAAAGCTTTTATTTATCTAATAAACTTTTATTAGAGAATTTTTTCTGCATTACTATCCGTTTCAAAATTATAAGTAATATTGTCCTAAAGAGTCTCAAAAGAAATATCACCTAAAAATCACATTACCGGTGGAAGGATCAGGTAGTCGTTGGAAAATAATTGAATGTTCGTTGTTTAAAGTGCATAAATGTCACAAAATACATGCCATTACTTAATACGAACGTCAAACGTATAACGTTTGTGTTTACAAAATGTTTTCTCATTCAGGAAAAGTTAATATATTGCTAATTTACGGAGTCACAAAAAAATCCAATAATAGCTGTATAGTTATATCGAGAAAGGTGTCCAGAGTATCTCATTTTTGATCATAGATATTTTACAAGATTGTAGGCGACCTTGCGATGAAATGAAGATGCATTCGGAACAATCAAATAATTGACCGAAGGATAAGAAACAGTGTTAGTACAGCTAGACTATTATAGTATTTCGAACAAAATCCACGAAATTCTATACGGCAGGGGGAATTGAATTTGGATAAACCAACCGTTCTATGAATTTTAAAGACCCATGGGTATCATGACTACAAAATTCATAATTTGGAGTATTTGCCTGAGCGTCACATTGAAAACAGACTTAACTAAGCTCAAATTGTAGTAAATGTAGAAACTGTTGATCATAACATTTTTCGGCATGTTCATGGTTTGCCAAACAGTCGCAACGAACACTACTGGTTCATTGAAAATTCCTACCTTATAAATCCAGTCCAAAACCATGGCCATTTTGAAGTAAATGTATAGTGCGACATCTTCGGGACTTAATTGGGTGTTATTTTTATGAACATACACATAGTGAGTTACCTAAATTTCTTACAAGAAGAACTTCCTGCACTTCTGTAGAATGTGTTTTTGCAGCCAAGGAGAAACGTATGGTTTCAGGACAACGGAGCTCCATTCCACAAGGCTAGGATTATGCAGCAATATTTAGATACTATTTTCCCAGAAAAATGGATTGGTATTAATGGACTTATTCAGTGGCCTAGAAAGTCATCAGATCTAACACCCCTCGATTTTTTATGGGGGTTTTAAAAAATAAGGTTGACAAAACACCTTTGCGAACAAACGCGAAATGTTAATAAACGCAGTCCAAAAGAAGCCAGAAGAAGATTGGATGTGTCTTGAAATGAGAGGAGGTCATATAGAGAATAGATTGTAATATTATGTACGAGCCCAGAGTCATATCATTTGACCCCGCGGCTATTTCAATTCTTCACTTTACTTTAGAAAACACTGGTAGACACAAATGGAAAATTTATTAATTCCAACTATTTTCATTGTAATTTGAGACATTTTGGAAACATTTTTTACTAAAATTAATTACTTAAATGCTAGAAATGTGCCCATAATAACAAAGTATATAATTTAACAACAAATCATTTCGTTTGGCCCAACAATCATATCCGCAAATCGGTGATTACACCATTGTGTAACATCACCCTTTTGCTTCAGAACTGCTTGAATTCGCTTTGGCATAGTGTCTACTAACTTTTTACAATCTTCAGCAGTAAATGAGTTCCAAATGTGAGTTAGTTTCTCTTTTAATTCAGGAACTGTTCTAGCAGGTGAGGCACGCAACTTTTTCTTCATAATGTACCAAAGTGTTTCTATTGGCGACAGATCGGGACTACTTGATACCCAGTTTAAGGTGGGAATATTATTCTGCAACATCCATTCCTTGACTATTTTGGCTGTGTGACACGCAGCACCATCTTATTGGAACACGTACTCATTTTCTATTGTTTTTAATGTTTCAATTGATGGCATTAAGCTGCCCCTAAGGATGTCAATGTATCTAACAGCATTAACAGTCTCTTCTACGATGTGCAGTTTTCCAACACCCTGGGCTGACATACATCCCCAAATCAAGAAGCCGGAAATTTCACTTTTCGGCGCAAACAGTCTGGATGATATGGCTCATTTTTTGTCCTCAATACTCTACTTCGATAATCTCCGACACATACCTCAAACCTTGATTCGTCACTCCAAATGACACTATTCCATTGTATTTGTGACCAGTTCTGATGATTTTTTGCCCATACCAACTTATTTTTTTTCTGCTTTCCTGTTAACAGAGGTTTCTCTGTAGCCTACGATTTAAAAATTGTCTGCTGTTAGTGCCTATAAAATGATATAAAAAATTACTTACTTTGTAAAACTTATAACCCAGTCGTTTGATAGCTCTGAGACAGGTTGATCTTGAAAAATATTTACCCGTCGCCCTATTCCATTCTACACTTAATTCGGCACAATTGGAACGACGGTTTTGCTTCAAAATACGGCGTAAGCTTCTCAAATCGGTCGCGGTTATTTTTGAAGTTCTACCCAAATTTGGTTTTTCTTCCACTGCTCCTGTCGTTTTATATCATTTGACTATATTTCGCACAGTATAGCGTGAAAGTTGCAGTTGCAATTTTACCACAAGAATGACCAGCACTGTATAAATTAACAATAACTTTACGCATATCGTTTGACAAAGCTTTACCACGCACCATTTTTGAGAGGAAAATACTGTCAACTAATTTCTGACATGTCACTAACAACAATCAACAAATAGGCAAATGTTATGTTTAACTCAAGGCTAATACGACGATAAAAACCTATGTTTGTTATATGGGCCAAACGAAGTGATTTGTTGTTAAATTATATACTTTGTTATTATGGGCACATTTCTAGCATTTAAGTAATTAATTTTAATAAAAAATGTTTCCAAAATATCTCAAATTACAATGAAAATAGTTGGAATTAATAAATTTTCCATTTGTGTCTACCAGTGTTTTCTAAAGTAAAGTGAAGAATTAAAATAGCCGCTGGGCCAAATGATATGACTCTGGGCTCGTATGTAGTATGGAGGCGTTTGCCTCATTTTTCAAGTTTAGTTATTGTTAATATCACCTTCTTTCTTAACTATAGGTATTATTATTGAGTTTAATCCTTTTTTTTTATAAACAACAAACCTTCAATTATTTTCTAACGACTACTTGATCCTTCCACCGCTAATGTAATTATTAGGTGGTATTTCTTTCGAGACTCTTTAGAATGATATTGCTTAAACTGGAAGTAATACCGAAAAATTTCTCTAATAAAAGTTTATTAGAAAGAAGAGAGCTTTTTACAGCAAACCAATTTGGGTATGTTTTTGGAAAAATATGATTGATCGTCATTAATCGTTTCTGTCAAATCCCAAGGATAATACTTTCGAAAATAGAGCTTACTTCATCCTATTTAACACAACATGTCCCAAATTTTTTGTATCCTCACAGTAGCACCATACTATCAAGTTTGAGACACCCTGTACATATACAACTGTAGACAAAAACATAATTTCGACACAGAACGTTTAAACTGTTTTAAACAGTGCAAATTATTATAAGGGATCGCAAATCGGTCGGAACTTTGTATGGTAAACAGCAGTACAACAAAGTTATCAGTTTTTCGACAAGAGACGGGTCTATTTGTATATAATTTTCGGGGAAAACTGTTTGATTTCCTTTCATTACCCGGCTTTATTAGGTCATTCCGGCTTAACTTGATGGGGACGCCCCTGCGCGTGTGTACTCAGCACAAAGTAATCTAAATTAATGCGTAGAGAATCTAGTCAGTTTGTACGCGATATCGACACTTTAGTACCTAATGGAAAGTAAACATCGTTGAGAATTCGAATTGAAATTGCTCTTCTTCTCCCTCTAACCCCTGCAGAGCTACCTTTGTTCCCCGGCTGACAATGCTCAGAAATACCTAATGAATGTTTGCCGGGACCGAGGCAAATTATAAACGTGTAATGTGTGATATTTCGGAGAGCGACGCCGAGCCCTGTGTCATACGAATTTAATATATAATTAATTTTCCTTTTATCAAGCCCAACCAGATGGCGCTCGTTAATGAAACGAAAACACTCCAAATAATTATATAAAAATATAATGTAGAATCCGCCGAAGTCTCTGTGTAATTAAAATTATAATCCATTTGGTTAGTTGGCGACGTTGTGTTCGCCGGGATAATTAAAAAGAGGCGTGGATTACTTAGGTCCTTCCACTAAATTACGTAACTTTATTAAAAAAAAGAAAATTAGAAAAATGTGAAACTAGTCCAAATTCGTGGAAACTTGATCAAATATCAAGATATGTTAACGTCTAATAATTATTCAGTACGTCTTCCTTCCATGTTATAAAACGAAATCAAAACTCAATAACTAGTAAATCCCCCGTATATAGTTATACAGATTCGGAAATTGCGGATCTTTACAGAGAAAGTAGAAATTGCCGCTTCATCCCAGGGAAGGTACGAAGTATAAGAGCGCCGACATGCATTGGTCTAGCATTCCCCACTACTACGGTAATCGGTTCCGTATCGCCAACGCCAATTCGCCATTGCAAATCTAATTGTCCGGTCAACTGATGCCACTGTTGCTAGGTCTCATGCATTCCGAGGAAATCTCATGTTCTCATATTTTGATTACAAAATCTCATGCTTTTTAATAGACACAAAAAGAAATAATAAAATTATTAAAATTACTCTTTGAAATCTACCAAAACAAAGACCTAACGAGAAATAAAGGCAAAATCGAGGGCAAAATTGAATAGATAGAGGTAGGTATCTACAATATCTGGGTACTTGAAATGTCCTTTATTGTAGACTGCTCTCTTAATAATTAGCAATGAATACATAAACGGGTATGACAGTCTACGGATATGCGGTGTGTGTGCCTAACAATAAAATAAATTAGAAGTTATGTGGTTAATAACTTTTAAGTAACGATATTTAAATTCGTAATTTAAATTTATTGGTATAATAATTTTTATAGTTACATATTTGACTCAACTTAAAGGAGGCCACCTGAAGAAGCAATCCTAAAAATGCAGGAATAGGTCAGATCTCATTTATTGTGGTTGAATTTTCGAGTTCCCGCAGTTTCAAAAGTGAACTTAGATATTTATAGAATGTTTTCATTAAACCAGGTTAGTAAATTTGGCTAGATTTTTTTAGATAATTATTGAATAGAGCTTTGTCTGTGGAATCATTGATAGGAATTGTAGGAGATTTGATATATATATTATCTTAAAATACCTTTCTAATACAGTAAACCACACATTTATATAATAAAAAATCTGAATACATCCCTGGATTTGTAGCCTCTACTTATTAAACATCTTGTATAGTTCAACTGCTCCTATCACACCGAACATCAGTGTCTTAAATTAATATTGCCACGGTTCAGTGGAAATTTCGTTTCAGCCCTTTTTGCCGTAATCTCCGGAGAATCGACATTTTTCCTTTTTGAGCCTAAAATTTCCCCCTAAGAGTGCAGTTCGGAACAGCCGAAAGTGAAAGACGGGCCTACAGCCGGAATTAAGGCAAATTGCGAGTGCCCGCGGTACGCTGCGACCCCCTAATTAACTGGTAAACTTTCATGGCCTCCCCCGCATTGAGGACTAATTAATGTCGGGGGCCCGGCGGCGGCGGCGTTTAACCCGCTCGGGCGCGCCGCCTCCCGCGAGGCCCCAATTGATACTGTTAAGTAAGCCAATTCATAAATCTCCAAGTTGCGCGGAGACATCCCTGACGAATTAAATGGACCGTACTCGCGTTTCCCTTTAATACGGAGCCGTTGCCGAAAGCCTAATTAATTGGGCGTTTTTATTTTGGGCTAGGACCTGCGGCTTAAGGGATTAGCAGCGAAATTTCGGGTGAAAACTACGCCTAAATTGTTATCATTAACATACAACAATGGCGGACTTAAAGTATACCTACAGGGTGTTAGAGATCCGACTGCCATAAATTTAACAGGCGATAGTACAGAGCTTTCAAAAATGATTACAAGCCACGTGACCTACGCTCATATGCAACCACCATTGCTCTGTTGGCAGCACTTTCTAGAAAATCTCTAAACATCAGTGGTGTGGTTGACGGGACTACTGATGTAAATAAATTTGTTTTTGAAATTGTGTACATAACCTAATAAATTGCTCGACCACTGAAATTTAATATTACATACCTAGTTATTGGCGAAAAGAACGTTTATTTGTTTCGTTTGAAATGGTTTTAACTTTATTAGAAAGAGAAACCTACCAATCTTCTCTTGTTAATGAACAAATTGAAATATTTATTAACAAAGAGTATATAATGTGAACACAACTGATTTTTTTTATTGTACTGCAGGGTAAAAGAAACATATTTTACTGTATTAAGATTTATTTATAATATTTGGGATAGAAACATTGCATATTGTAGTGTTTAAAAGAATTTATTTGTGGCATTTCTTCGTTATTTATCTTCGCTTGGGTATTTTGCCACTTGAATGAAAATTAACAAATTAAAATATTTACATATTGTGTTCAAAATGGTGCCCTTCACTTGCTATGCGTAAATTTACCCTACTGTGCACATTTTCAAATACATTTTGTAGCTGTTCTTCTGTGATGTTGTTGATTTCTCGAATAATTGCCACTTATAATTCTTCGATAGTGTGTATCGCTGTCTTAAATATAGTGTTTTTTAAAAGCCCAACAAAAAATAATCCAACGGAGTTAAATCCGGATACGTGGCTGGCCACAAACCTGCACTAATCAGTCGATTGCCATACAATTGCTCTAAAAATTGGCGCTTACCACTTGTATCTCACCTGCACTCAGTATATATGTGAACATACATATGAAGGAACAGCCAGTTCAATTATCGGTCATCTCATCTATGGCATACTGATGAGGGCTAACAAGCCCGAAACCGGTCTATGTCTGGTGGTATATCCGACAAGGGGTCTTGGCTGTTCACACAGATAGTGCAGGAGTAATTCAATGCCAGTCGGGGCATTAGTCTGCGGAGTAGTTGTTTCCTGGAGTATCATTTACAGATTTAATGGCTCGTTGCCCAGAGCGAGAGGTCTGCGTTAAGTACCTACTGCAATGTAGGTCGCTTCCTGTAAGTCGAGCCGCTTAGGCCGAGCAGGAAGTAAGCATACCACTTATATCTCACAGGGAGAGAAGTTCATCACATCGGCAACAATAATAAATTCCGAATATTGTTACAATTTTCGCAATCAAGCAATGGTCATCAGGAGCGTCCAAAAGAAATCGTTCAACGTCTTCTTTAGTTAAAACCTTAGATAATGCTCATTCGTTTGTTTAAGAAATGCAATTATCTTTAGAAATCTACAAATATTAACAAAACGTCATATAATTTTAAATAACCAACAAACCTGCGAGCTTTTGATTTCTTCATGTAAGCCAACAGCTTCTGTTACCCTAATCACACCATTTTTTCTGTGAGTTTTTAAAGTCGCTATATTCGCGATCGTACCTTGACTCAGAGATCTAGCGTTTTGGCATAAACTAACATATCAACGGATTCATTATTAGTGCAATGAACCATAGTTTTTACTTTATTTATTAGACTTAATTCAGAACAATTTAACCCAACCAAAACAATGCAATGATGAAATAAATTACTGACCTCAGTCTACTTCGTCAAAAATCAGTAATAACTTCTTTGATTATTGATTTACGTCAAGCAAGATCTTAAATTCAACAGAGTGATAATTTTGAAATAGCATAAAGTGATGTTCGTCATTGTATAACATTTAGTGTTTGCGCAATATTTAAAAATAAAATCTAAATTTTATTTTCTAAAAAAAGTCTTTTATTTTTCAACATTTTAGCGCCTCATTGGTCATCCTCTAAAAAAATAAAATCATAAGACTATAAGCACCCTGTGTAGTACCAACTGTTTAATGCTGTGCTATGTGGTACAAAAATTTAAATACTGCAGGAAATTTCAAGAAAATAACTGTAGAATTTATTTTAAAGCAGCATTTTAGAAACGAGTATCGCAGACGATTTGTACAGTAAAACAGAAACTAAATTCAATCAACCGCTAATAAAATTAGTAATTTCTCACTGTTATATTACTACAAGTATATGCAATGAAGTTCGAACGTGCTTTCCTGCGAATTTCTGCATATTACCGCAATCGCTTCTGGCAACATTTAAATCAACTTGTGTTTCCTGCATACACCTTCATCATTACGATACTTATAATGCAAGCGTACTTTGCCCAGCGGCGTATAAGTGCGAGGGGGATTTGGGGGTAAGAAACTCCCTATAAAAAGTAATTTTTAAAAAATTAACAAAAAAATACTAAAAGATGAAGAAGAGACTCCACGACCTGTTTAACAATAAGTTGAAGAATATGATTATTAGCTATACACACAAATGCAACATACATCCTGTACACAAAACATCAATGAAATAACTTGGCCATCATAATAATAATATGAATAAATAACATGTACAATTTTGTGATTAACTTTAACAGCGTAGTATTTAAAATTAGTAAATACATATTGTAAGACATTTATGCACAAAAATGTCTACATTGTATTTGTAGAAATGCTATTAAGCTATTTTGTAGAGTGCAGTTGGTTTAAAAAAGTAACAACCAGCAACACTGACAAACTGAGTTTGGGCCAGTGGTGGTAAGTGTTTAAGAGCAGATTGAAAAAAATATAACTAATCTATTTGATTAAATAAAACAATATTTCACGTACTAGGGGAGAGTGGAGGAATCTTGCGCACAGGATAATACCGCGGAGTGACGTTTTGGCCGTGTAGCAAATAATTGTTCAAAGTAAATATTGCTGATATCTAGGGGTCGATCACTTACTGTAGAGCAGTGAATGATTCGTTAAATTTTTATAGGTGACGTCAGTTGAGTTTTGTTTACAATGCTTGTATATCTTATAATATGTGTGTTCTGTTTAATAAAGCACGATAAGTCCTAATTTAGTACTTGGATTTTAAGTTTATGTTTTGTAGAAATTTGTCATATCTTTGCAAATCATTTAAGCCTGAACGTTAAAATTAATCCTTTTTTTTCCTGTAAACCAATTTTGTACACAGAAGCACCTTGGGGTAATACCACGCAATCCCAACATCTCAGAATCAACGTTGAGAGAAAAATTAATAAATGTGGAGCGACTCAGCGATGTAGATTTAGGTATAAAATCCATATTTACTCCCCAACAAGAAGAGGAACCAGTCAAACATATGAAAACCTGAGCCAAAGTTAGCCAAACTGTTATGGAGTGCCTCCCCTTAGTCTCAGCAAAACTGTTTATGATTTTGCAACAAGACATGGAATAAAACATGTTTTTACATGTTTCTTTCACATTGAATGTGAAATGGGACCTGTAGTAGCATTAGCAGACCCAGTAGTGAAAACATCAACATCAGAGGGTTCAGGAATCTCTCAGTTGTGAATGTTCAAGACTTGCATCCAATTCCAAAAAAAAAAAGGATTTGGTGAAATAATAAAAAGATGAACTAGAAAGCAACTCACAAATTTTAACAAACTCGCCTTCAATTAACTTTTAGAAAAAAAAAAGACTTGAAAACACTGAAGATAGCTGCTATGTAAAAAATAAATATGATTTCTATCACTTAGTTTCTATTCTAAAGTACAATTCCGAATATGCGCGATATTAACCTACAATATGCGCATCATTACTTCGCAGGGTGGGAAATTTGGGCGCATTTGAATTACCTATTTCGCAAATAACAAAATTTCTCAGAATCTAAAAATTATAAATGAATAAAATAATATGAAGTACTCCTTAATGAATGTTAATTATGTGGTATTAAATCACTTTCATGGCCAAGTAACTAATTAGTTTTTTAAGTGCGCGGTATTCCCCCACTCTCCCCTATTATCCCTAAAAAAACCAACCCCAGCTTCGTTACACCTTGTATGCAACACTGGTAGGTTATTTGGAAATTGCTTAGTGACGCTACTGACTTTATACGCAAATACCTTTCCTTGACTACAAAAATCCTTTAGGCAAAAGTTATTCCCGCCTTAGAGGAGACCTCATGTCTCTCCCACGCAAATTATCCAAACAGGACCCGAATCTAATTCAATACGCCGCGATAAACTTATTAATTATCTTCCACGACGTCTCCGGGACCGCTTTCGGAGGAAATCTTCCCCAAAGTGGACTGACCCTTAACGCAAACTTCTCGCAGGTCGGGGGGAACGGCCAGTTCACTCCATCTTTCTAATCTAAACGCCTAACATATGCCCCAGAGTCCGGGCCGCTACAAAGAGAGCCACATAAAGGCTTAGGTAATTGGATCGGGTAATGAATAACTAACAGCGGCACAGGGGCGGGTCGGCCTATTTGGCCGGGGGCCGCGCAAAAGGTCGGCGATTTAAAATTTTTAAACCGATTGACAAATATTCCAGTTCTTTTGTAAGCAAATTTAATTTAATTACATTTTTTGTAAATGTTTTCGTTGCTAAGTATTTAGTCATATTTCAGAATTAAAAATATTCGCGGATATAGTTTTTCTGTCAAATTTATGTTAACATATTCATGGTTATATATTCAATTAAAAAAAAATCAATTGAGGCAAACTTATTAACTTCAAGTGCACACTATTTACACCGATTTCAGTAAAGCATTTGATAAAATTGATCACCATGTCCTCTTACTTAACCTTGCTGATGTTGGTGTGAATGAAACACTTCTGCGACGGATTGAATCATATATAAAAAATAGATCTCAGTTTGTGGTAGTAATTAATTACAGGTCTACATTATTCAGTGCGTCCTCAGGTGTTCCGTAGGGATCCAATCTGGGGCCATTACTATTCATTATTTAAATAAATAATATAAAAAATTATTTTAGACACTGCAAATTTTTGCTGTACGCTTATGACCTTAAAGTTTACTCAAGGGTCTAATTATACACGATTACCTGCCTTTGTAATCCAAGATAAATAACCTCTATAGCTACTGTGAGGAGCATTCCATGTTTTTTGAATTTTTCTTACATTATTTCAATTAGCCATAATATTAACGTCTTTGTGTATGATTATGTTTCTAATTCAAATTTGAACAGATTCAACACGATAAGAGATCTCGGTGTTCTGTTTGATTCTGTCTTAAGTCATCATATTAATTCAAAAATATTTTTAGGATTATATCAAGTAAGTAATTGTATGGTGCGATGTTATGTTATGTTTATCTGTGGATGCTGTTTATAGGTATATCCCGTTTGTGTCCCTAAATGTTTAAATAAATAAATAAACACATTTTCAACGGCTTTTTGAAAACCATTGATGGAAGGTTATATTACTCCCTGCACATCTACAAATTGCGTGTTTGTCGTCACGTGTCAAGAAAATTATTTATTCCTGAATTTCAAAATAGTAGAGTGAATAATTCACAGCACTTAGATGAGTACGAGAGGTAAGGGTTGCAGAGGATAAGATTCCATAGGCGTACCACATAGAAGAGTCCAAAGAACACAAAAGAATGTCCACTTACACCTACCTGATGCGCACTCCGCGGATATCACACTTTAATATACAGGATGACAATGTGTACAATGATAAGTCTTGCCAAATTTTAATGACGTATTAAATGACTACCTATGAAAATAATCGAGTTTTGTTGTATAAATATTTTTGATAGGACGCTTCCCTATACAGTTACAGGGTGTCAAAAGTTAAAAAAAATCGTACGCCACTGTTTTTTTAAATTTAATTGTTTTTATAATGTAAAATCAATTTGTTTTTAGTAGTTTATTGCCACAAATTGATTGTACATTTTAAAAACATAATAACCAGTGGCGTCCGATATGCTTCCCTACTTCCCCAATACCACTACACAATACACGCCACTGGAGTATATTTTGGAATAAGTTAACCATGGAAAAGTAGTCCCTATTAAAAAATGTCATCCTTCAAATTTTATTACACTTTTTTTGCCAATACAGTAATAGGAAAAATAATAGAAATATTTTAAACCTTTGACACCCTATATCTCCGTAGGGAAGCAACAAATTTTATAGGGCAAAACTTGATTATTTTCATAGATACTCGTAGAATGCGACACTATAATTGGGCAAAACTTATCATTAACACCCTTATAGTACACTGCACTATTTACATACAAACTATAGACTATTGGTTACTAGCACTGCCACTATAACTATTACACATTAACACTTAAAGTCAGCTATGACAGGATGCATAGGTTACAACTTGGTTTCATTTTTTCATATATTTTCAGGTATTAACAATATTGTGTGAAACTAACTACTCAGTGGACAAAAGCCCCAACCTGCGTTGAATTACACCCACAATATCTACCCATATATTCCTTATTATTAGCTTTTGTAACATTTTTTTATTGTTTAAGAAAGGTATTTTAAGCTAATATGTATCAAATCTCCTACAATTCCTATCAATGAAGTCATATGTATGTTCTCTGATACCAAACATCTAGGTATGCTAACGCTGTAGAGCTCGAATTATTCTTCATTCTTCAAAAACACAAAATCGTTAATACTGCATTTAATAGATATTTTAGGAATAATAAATTTATTTTTTTAAAAAAAACAGTGTTTTTCTGGAAAACTAATCTTTACTTTTAAGTGTGTGAGTTAATGACATAAGTTAAATAAGCGGTTGATACGATATTAAAAAAATTTTGTAATAGGCAGGTATGGTCTCCACTGAATCATGTCCTTGTCTTAAGGGAATTTTTATTAATGTTATCAATAGTGTAGGATTGGTTGCCTAACATCTGTGATCACGAATTCACTACAGGCGGCTCGTCGAGGTGAGTCCAGCCCTGGTTCCGGGGTGCCGCTGACCACCCCGCATCTCCAGTGCGTGCAATTGCTCCCGGACCTTCGCTAATGGCCGCCCTCGCAGCCTGGGGGGCGCTCCATAATTAAAAGACCGACGTAGACGGGATTACACTACTTTATTTATAGTCACGATCTATATTGCTAATTAACGTTCTCATTTTCAGCTATCAGGTCCGTCAGGACGGTCTGTTATTACGGCCGGATTCGTAACCTTTCAGTTTGATCCCACACTTCAATTAATCGGGTACGATTTGTTGCAGCTCGAGGCAATTTTTACGATAAACTTCGAGTGTCGCCACAATGTCGAAAGCGACGTTGCCAGGTGTGTGTTTTTTAAGTAGATTCATGACAAATTTGATGAGAGTATCTATGAAATTATGCCCTTAAAGTTTACTAAATAATGTCCATTTTACCACAAAAGCAATGTTTTTCAGCATTACCTAAGTCGGGGTAATAATAGCGACAAGTTTTTTCCCACGAATATAGCCGAATGTTCATTACGAGAAACTGAGTTTTTCTGCCTCTATCCGTTTGGAAATATTGCACAAATATTCTTGTAAAAATAATCAGGAAAATTTTTGTTAGATAATTCTGACAAGTATGCTCCACACGCTGAAAAATGTCTGTAAAATTTCGAAGAAATTATATATATTTACATAATATTTACCATGTTAATTATAATTTCATAGTTATCTCATGTAATTTTACAGATATTAAGGAAATTTGCAATGCTAATTAAAATAATACCTAATGCGTGTAAGAGTCCTGTTTTTCATATATTATTGTAATAGTTCTATTTCACTTTGTTATTTTAGCCGCAAATCGTGTACAGTCCTTTTAAAAATTACCAATATTATGTATTTTTACAGAGATAGTTATGGTAAACACATTATAACGCATGCGCCTACAGCGTCCTTATTCGATAATGGCCGACTTGTCTATACGATCATGAGCGTTATGAATATTGTAGTGCAGTTGAAATTAAAGTGAGACATTTTAAGTGTGAGTACGGTTTAGTTGTGTTGTAAAATAGTGTGTCAGAGGCTATCTAAGGTTATTTGCATAATACATTATTTTTAATTCCACATTGTTTGGTGCTCCATTTACAGCTGCCCGAAAATACATCAATATTATCACAGAATTTCTCAAAAAATATTTAAATGTGCTTTATGCGACTCTCTATTCAAAGTTTACTCAGAAATATGCAATCTTATGATGTTAAAACCATTTAAATATCTTGATGGAAAAACAACTACTGCCAATGATATCATATATAACTCCTATCACAAGCACAACATTTTTGTCAAAATCGAAATTTCATGGAACAACTCCTCTGTAGACTAATGCCTGGAACAGCATTTAATTACACATGAAAGTCCTATAACCAACAGCTAGAGTCATTCGTCAGTGAAGTCACCAGACTTTGTTAGTTCTTATCAGTGCGCCATAGGTGAGGCAACTGACAACTAACCCCGGCTGTTTGTATCTGATCAAACCCGACAGAAGAGAACCTGAGTACATGTGATGTAGCATATAGCTGTATCTAGTGGTCCCTGATTACTCCATGCTAGACCTGAGAGGTCCCTAGAAAGCCCTCGACCTTCTGTTTATCGCATAAACCATACTTATTTTTTTATAGAAAATATGGCAACGTACCTCTGTACTTCATCCTTTAAAATGTCTAAATTCCGAATTTTATAGATTCGTCTTCATCCGTAACTTTCCAGTTTCTTACAACCAGCCTTGAAATTACTGAAATAAAAAAAAATATTTTATTTTAGTTCTCGAGAAGGCCTTGAAATTAAATAAAACTCACACATAGCGTCATAATAAGAGTAATATTGCAAATATTTGGGTTTTTTAAATTATTAACTTATTTTTCTAAAGCAGCCTTGAATAAACAATGAATAGCTGGAACCAAAAATGCAGGCCATGGCTCGATAACATTTAGACATAAAATGTCTATTATTGGAATCGTGAATATTTCAAAATCAATAGAACAGAATAATCCATATTTAAAAAATTGAGCAAAATCCTCTTTTAATGTTTAAAATTAAAAAAGGCACTAAAAACTAAAGAGTAACACAAAACTATAACGTATACACAGGAATTAAATTATGATATGACAGCGAATTTTAACGTTGTGTTGCCGGTTGTCTACTCTGACTCTGCAAAGATCAAGCGTAGTCGGTATTAAATAAGGGTCTAATATAATATCGAAAAAAATATTTTAGCTTTATAAATAAGTTTGGATTTTTTTTAAGGGCGATATTCCGTAAAATTCTCAATTTTCTCTATTCCCTCTTAAAATATTTGTACTTAGTCATAGTTAACCCTGTATATGAGCTTTTAGAAATTTACCCAGGTTTCGTTTCATGCCTTACACGAGCGCAAAGGTATGAGATTGGTTTCTTTACGATTCAGAATTTAATTGCGCCCTCAAATAAATCTGCGTTATTACAATTCGCATTTTGTTAGCTCGTAGGAAATAATATTTCCGGGCTGTCAGTTTAATTTATCATGTACTTTTGTAAATCCGCGTACAAATATTTTAAAAGCGGCCGCACAATGAGCGGGAAGTCAGTATTGCCAACCTGGCGAACGTCTAATGGAAGAATAAGTATTTATGTGGAAGGTGCGTCAAGTAGGCTCTGAAATTTGCCGCCATAAATCAGATTTCCCTAACATAGAATTATGTCCAACTGAAAATATCGCTTTAAACTATAAATGTGCTATTTGGGGAGAACATGAACATTTTGTTGTTTTTAACTACTGTTGCCTATATCGTGCTTTTGTCTAAGAAAATAAGAAGAAGTTGTAGACTAATTTATTTATTATGAACGTTGGTTTTTACTAAAATTTAAAATAGAAGAAATTTGACATTTTGTGAACAAAAAGTATGTATTTTGTTGTTTACATTCACCAGTAAAAGCGCAGATCACAATGCAATCAAAATTTAAAAAACTTGGGATCATCACTTTTGTTGCTGCCCATGATGATCCTTAAGGGCGCCGTATTCCTGAAAAAGTATTTCTACAAATATAAATTATTTTAGACATTTAAGAACTGAATAATATAGAGTTTAGCAAATAACAAGGATGTTATTTCATGCCACCTGCAAATATTCAAAGGTACCGAAGTAAAATCAATATTTAACATCAGAAAGCGATCTATCCAATGAATTTTTAGGTACTGAAATCTTTCAAAATACGTATTTTTTTAAATTCAGCTATAGATGTAAACATTGTTATAACATAAACTTACATAGTTCTGTATATAAGATTGTTCACTTTTGTTTATAAGTATGTGAAAATAATTGTTAAAATATGGGGTTAGAATAGCGAAATTATGTGTGTCATATAAATGCATTTTAAAAGTTATTACATTATTTGAGGAAAGTTTAAATAGTAAAAGTGGATAAACAAAACATCAATAATTCTATTTTTGATATTACTTTTGCTCTACGAGTTTTATTTTTCGAGATTTCAGTACCTAAAAAACACCACAAATTTAATCATTTTACGGCGAGAGTTACGGGCACCTTAATAACACGATACGAAAAAACTGGCATAAAGGAGTTTTTTGGGATGAGAAATTGAAATATGGTGTCAAATTTGCTGTCGATTCTAGAAAACGCCACCTGCTACAGCACTTCACATGCATTTAAATTTTCATAACTTTTTTATATCTGGTGTATTGCTTTTATTTCAATAATTATCGCTCTTTATTTTCTTTTAAAAGAAGGTAGGTATACTTGGTAAATGAACAACCGGTTTTTTTTTTGATATCTGGATTTTAAGATTTTACTTCATAAACATACACCCATTATCTTCCTTCACACTTCAAAACTAAGGTAAATTGGGTTAGGTCATCATGATTTGGTCTCGGAACATAGCATTTTGTCCACATTCAGTTCAGACTGTATTTTTAAGAAAAAACGTCAAGACAAAAACTATTGATAAACAAATCAACACCAGGATACAAAAAAGTTACGATGAATTGTATCTTTAACATTCTCTATATCGGAGAATATAAAATTTTGGATTAAGATAATTTGATTTATATCATCTTATTTTGGCCCTCGGAGTATATTACAGCATTTCTTCACAACTTAAATGATTGTCACTGGCTCCTTCGCCATTTCATAAAATTTTTGATAAAATAAAAGATTCTAATAAAATTTCGTAATGAAACGATTGTTCTAACAACGACTTTTACATATCATGTGACTGCTCTTAGATAATGCGACATTATTTTTTTGCAACACAATACAAATTGAAAATATAAACAGGGTATTAAAATTTTAGAGGTACTTTGATACATTTCATCAGTAAACTGTTTTTCGTTTGAATATTTTTCATCGACGTCTATTAAAGAGCTTTTTTGGAAAGGTATTGGTAACAAAATAATGTTATTAACATCTCTGTAATCTTCTAGTATATATTGTGTAAAATATTATACAACAATAACAAACAAATTAAAATATACTTGATGTATGCAAAGGACCCCGCACAAACCTTATGGGAATTGGCTCTCGGTCAAATTGGCTGAAATTTGGATATGTTGTTCGTTTCGGCATCCTGAACAAAAGTCTCAATGGACACAAAGCTCAATTTTGCTTATTTTGGCTCCTACGGAGCTCCAAAGCTCCACGGATTCACCATTACTTACTACTTAAAAGGGTAATCTTTTGGAAAGTTTGGTATTGGCTGCCTTAAAAAAAGTCCCCTCTTTTGTTTTCGAGGTCACTGCATCCAAATCCAATGCCAATATAAAAATATTGACAGTTGACAGCTGTCAAACAACAAGGAATAAGTAAAATTGATAAAATCCAGATGTAAAAATATGTTTTTGAGGTTGCTGAGTTCAAAACTGGTGTTAAAAAGATGATATTGCCAGTTGACAGCTGTCAACTAACTGTCAAACAACAAGGAACAAGTAAAATTGAGAAAATCCATACGTAAATGTATGTTTTTATGGCTTTCAACAATTCAAGGGCCAAGATGTACAAAAACCGATCGCGCGACCTCCACGTGGTGTACATCGGATATCGCTAATGCCGACGGTAGAAATGAAGATTGTGGTAGTTTGACAGTTATTTGACAGCTGTCAACTGTTAATATCGTCTTTTTTACATCAGTTTTGAAGTCAGCAACCTCAAAAACATATTTGTATGTGGATTTTATCAATTTTCCATTCTTGCTTGTTGTTTGACAGTTAGTTGACAGCTGTCCACTGGCAATATCATTTTTTTAACACCAGTTTTGAACTCAGCAACCTCAAAAACATATTTTTACATCTGGATTTTATCAATTTTACTTATTCCTTGTTGTTTGACAGCTGTCAACTGTCAATATTATTATATTGGCATTGGATTTGGATGCAGTGACCTCGAAAACAAAAGAGGGAACTTTTTTAAGGCAGCCAATACCAAACTTTCCAAAAGATTACCCTTTTAAGTAGTAAGTAATGGTGAATCCGTGGAGCTTTGGAGCTCCGTAGGAGCCAAAATAAGCAAAATTGAGCTTTGTTCAGGATGCCGAAACGAACAACATATCCAAATTTCAGCCAATTTGACCGAGAGCCGATTCCCATAAGGTTTGTGCGGGGTCCTTTACATTTTAATGGCAGCAGAAAAGTTTGCCTGAAATCATAAATAAATCATTTTGTTTAAGACAAAATACTCTTACTATATGTTTTATGAAACTCTCTAAGCTTGCACCTAGACAACATGATAAGTTGTTCATAAGTAGGATAAGTTTTATAGTTTTTTACTGTATTAGAAAGGTATTTTAAACCAATATAAATCATTTCCTCCTACAATTCCTATCCATGAAGTCATATGTATGCTCTCTGATACCAAACATCTAGGTATGCTAATGAGCAATTCCACAAAGTTATATTCAATAATTATGTAAAGAAATTAATCTATCTAAATTTACTAACCTGATTTAATGGAAACACGACCTATTTCTGCAAAAATGCAGAAATAGATCAGATCTCATCTATTGTGGTTGAATTTTTGAGTTCCCACTATCAAAAGTGAAATTAGATATTTATAGAGAGTTTCCATTAAACCAGGTTAGTAAATTTAGATAGATTCATTTCTTTAGAAAATTATTGAATAGAAGTTTGTCTGTGGAATTGTTCATTAGCATACCTAGATGTTTGGTATCAGAGAGCATACATATGACTTCATGGATGGGAATTGTAGGAGATTTGATTTATATTAGCTTAAAATGCCTTTCTAATACAGTAAAAAATGTTACTAAAGCTATTAATAAGGAATATATGGGTGTAATTCAACGCTAGTTGGGGCTTGAGCCCACAGAGTAGTTAGTTTCACACAATATTATTAATACCTAAAAATATATAAAAACAAGTTTTATAATTGTTTTGTTTTGCATTGGAAACCTCCTGAGGATTATTATTACTTTTTGTATTTATTAAACTCTTAAGGTTACTGTTGCAAAAATATAGACTTATTAGTAGCATTATAAACAGTTCTTATGAATATCCTGTAGTTTACAAAAAAACTAAAATTGTTTCTTGGGAAGTACACGTGATGTAACACATATAGCCCTGGCTGGCTGCTCAATTTTTGTCATATCCGGCGGAAGGTCAAGAATGTGCGAGAGAGTAAGTGTCTACATCTAACGGCTGGCATCCATGGTGGACTTGGCTGTTTCACACTTAATACAATTTGTAGTAAACAATTGTGTCTCTGTAGTTTTCGTAATGATGATTGAAAGTGTTGTATTAATATTATGTATAAATATTGTTATTTTGTACAATACCCGCATTTTAAATTTTACAATACGACATTTATTACAAAATATAGAAGAGTTTTATAATTATAATACAACAACCCAATTACTATAATACTTTTGCATTTACCACAACAAGGAATATAATTTATAAGGTTTACTCAGTCTGTAGTTTAGTCTACGACAAAATTGTAAGCACAAATTCATAGTAACTGTTTCAGTATAGTCCAGGGCATTTAGATCAAAATCGACCGGAACAGTGGAAATTTTTACAGCACACATCGAGATGCGGTTTTCTGCATTGTTTTCAGGAAGGTCCCAGGAAAAGAGTTTATATCGTCTGGTTTAGCAATTTTTTGAAAAATGCATTTTCCAATTGCATCATTGCACGGGGGTGGCTCTGTGGGGGTGCGCGGGGGGTGAATTAGGGGAGAAATGGAAGCGTGCATGAAAATCGCTCCAAACTCGTTACTCGGGGGTTTGGATGCCGAATTCAATTCTGGCATTGGAATTACTCGGGGGCTCTGCGGGGGTATACGGGGGGTCATTCTGGGGGGGAAATTGCATAGTCCATGACAATATAGACTTTTTTCCTGGGACCTTCCTGAACACAATGCAGAAAACCGCATCTCGGTATCTGCTGTGCCTAAAAATTTCCGCTATTTTTCCTAACTTCCCTGGACTCGTAGTGTTTCCTTCAGTGTAATTTTCTAGCTTTGCAGGCTTCATTCATTCCTCACAGATGTGCATTTTCGGATGCATCATCAGGTATCTTCCGCATTATGAATTCCGGGAGACTTACGCCCGTTTTAGTAGACACTTGCGGCCCCAAAGATCCCGTCACCCTCCCCGAATATCGCCCGTGACCGACCCTTCTCCGCTGCAGTCATCACAGGAAGTGCGCGGCTCGTTGCTTAATTCCGGAAGTAGTGTTGCCGTCTTTCTTGCTCCCCATCCCGAAGAGACTCGTCCGAAATAAAAACAGTCGAGTCTGACGTCCTAATGGACCGAGACGAGACGCGATATGTTATTATATATAATGGGATGTAATTCAATTTGGCTCAGGCCGTCTCTATCTACGATATTTCAATCAGGGCTGATTATTAGACGGTGCAGGTTATTGCCTGTTTCGGTTAATAACAGTCATGGTAGTAATGGTGCCATTTAATGATTGCAGGATGTTGTGGATGATATAAAAGTCGTGAATAGACAACAGACGCACCTTTAAATTGGTAAGTAGGGGAGAGAGGGAATAATGGTCCCTCTAACTCAAATACCCTATGCAACATAGAGTTAAAACATAAAAGTTAAAGCTGCAAAAATAATAAGGCTTTAACCTATGCCAAAAGCAATGGTTACAAAGGGATCTGTTTGCCTTATAAGAGAAAAACGATTCAACTCCTGATGATATAAATTATATATTTTTTTAAGTATAGGGTGTTCAGTGAAGAACTTGCTTTTTTAGAAATATTCAGGATTATTCAAAACCAAAAAAAAAATCAATTCAAAAATGATTTAAAAATACTTCTACACGGCACTGAAAACTAGTTCACTGTAAAACCTGACCTTGCGCAAGGTAAGTCAATCAGTCAGCGACCGGCATGACGGCAAAGGGTAATAGAAATGAACGGACAACGGAAATAAATTCATAAAAAAATTTAACCCCTATTTTATATCAGCAAATTCAACTGCTTTATTATTAATTAATTAAATTAATTTGTGGCTTTAATTAATAAAATAATCATACCTGATGTTACAACTGCTTATACAGGGTGTCTTTAAACGAAGTAGCAAAAATGAGACGACAGATTCCTTAGATGGAAATACATCGATTTAACCTAACATATCTAGCACAGTAAGATTTTATCAAAGCAGGCCGATATTTTACACGTCTCCATAATTTACCGCCCTGAACAACTTTTTTCTGTATTTTTAGTAGAAAAGGCACTTTACCTGAAACGATAACAGTTTTCAATCGGTGCACTGAATATTTCAAATTGGAATATTTCGAAAACTGTTACTCCTAACTTCAACAAGGTATACCTCTTTCAGATATAACAGGTCAGAGAATCTATTATTTCAATAGTCAGATGGATGCACTGAATAGCAAAAAAGTTCTGCCACTTAAAAGAAACATGATGTGCCATAAGTGGCACCCCCTACTAGTGACGTCAAAATTGGAAACAAATTTGCATTTCTCGCCTGCAAAAACCCTTGATTTACAAATTTTATGTAAATATTTGGATATTTTAAAAAGTTATCTACAAATAATGAAAAAATTTTTTTTAATTTGACACCCTGTATCTTTTTTATTATGTGACTTGGGATATAGACATATTAGGTTAAATCGATTTATTTTCACCTTACGAATCTGTGGTGTCATTTTTGCCACTGCATTTAAATACACCCTGTAAAATATTTAAAAGGTGAAGGGCTATACTTCCAAGTCATGATACCCAATCAACCTACTGGCATAAATATTATTGACAATGTACCAAAACTGAAAGCACGGTTTCTTAAAGTGCTTAATTCAAATGCATATGATTTCGGCGATCTTTAACCTCCCTTTTAGCCGATTATGGGGCAGATCTTTTGAGTATAAAAATACATGTTGACTGGAAGTCTAATTCTGTCGCTGGAGCCTATAATGAAAACAATGGCTACCAAAATTCTGGACGAAGCGAGAATATTCCCTTGGAAGCCGAAAATATTCCCGTAACATCCAAACTAATTCCATCAACATCTAAACATTATGTTCATACTCAAAATCATTAGGCATGTCGGCATCTGGTATTAATTTATCTAGTTGTAAAGATTTTACTAGTAATGAGTTTAATAAATGAGGTTGAATATGATTTTACATACCTATTTTGTTTATTTAATTTAAATCTAATTTAATTTGTACTGCCATTATCGTACTGTACTAATAAATATAAAAAAGCATAATGTAAGTCATTATGATATTCGCAACAGTCTCAAAGCATAGTTATTATGGAACCAGTTGTAGATTATAGTTATTTATGTAATAAGGATCATAAAGACAATCATTATAGTCGTGACTGTTATTGGGCGAGGCGTAGCCGAGTCCGATAGCACGACGTGTACCATAATGATTGTTTAGGATTCGTATTACAAACAAAATTTTACATGGTGTCATTTATATTAATACATTTTCGAAAAATTAAAAACTGCATTTTTGACATGTCACAATGACAACTATTTTTAAAGCAGTAAGTATATGTGTAGTTTAAAATATTAGTAGGTTAGTGAACTGTGTTTTGCCAATTCCTTGACAACGTCAGGTTGTAACGGCAATATTTATTTATCTGCTGTCAAACGTGAAATATCGTGGACTCCGTTTTGCCGGAATAATCACGGAGTGTATATGAAATAGCGTTTAATCCGTACGAAGAATGGTGTTCTACTAAGAAAATCAAGAATATCACGCATGAAAAAGTATTGTTGGCTTATTTTGAATGCTTATCTAAGGAAAAAAAAACATCTTCTCTCTGGTTGTATTATTCGATGATAAGATTTATTTTATTAACAAGAAAAAACGTCGATATTAGTAAGTATCTACAGCTGGTTGCATTACTAAAACGTAAATCAAAAGGTTGCAGACCTAAAAAATCCAAAATTTTTACTAAACAAGATCTTACAAAGTTTTTAACGGAAGCATCAGATGATACATGTTTGTTTAAAAAAGTTGCTATGATAATTAAACTAAGTTTATCGGTCAGTGGTCGCGCGGTTTAAGGCGTCAGTACTTGAATCGAGGTGACTGGATCGCTGTGGGTTCGACCCCCGCAGCCGGTAGACCGTATATAAGCTATATTCGTGGAGAGATTGGCACCCTCTCTGCGGGCATGGTAGGGTGGAAGAATGTTGGCTTGGGTCAATGTGAGAGATTGATACCGGTTGACATTTGACTCCCTCCCTAATTAATGAGGTTTTTCCAGATTTCCCTCATTCCTGCACTGAATGGTGGTTAGGGCCTACCAACGTAAATCGTGCCTGGGCGCAAATGCGGCCTGCTTAATAATAATATGCCGCCCCTTCTCCCGCACAAGTCTTCGACTTCTGGGCTAATCCTCGTGATTAGAATGAGGGGTAGAGATATTATTATTATATAAGTGGAGCATGTAGAAGAGAGGAACTGACAAATATGCTTGTTGAAAATGTGATAGATGAAGGATCCGTTTTTAGAATTACTTTACCGAATACAAAAACAAAGGTAATGCGAGAATATTTTGTAACATCGGGGAATATCCCAAGATTGAATATGGTAAAACTTGTCAGACAATATGTGAAAATACGACCTTGCAACACAAACCAGCGACGTTTTTTTGTCACTTATAAACATAAGAAATGCACGAAACAACTCGTTGGAATTCACACCTTTGGTAAAATACCAAAAGTTTTTGCCAGTTTTATAATTTAACTGACCCTGACGAATATACCGGACATTGTTTTCGGCGATCGTCTGCTTCATTTTTGGCGGATTCTGAAGCTGATTTGTGTACCGTGAAACGGAATGGCGGAAGGAAAAGCAATACTGTTGCTGAAGGTTACATCGAAAATTCGAAAGAGCAAAAGAAAATATATCAGAAGCCATTTTTGGTGCCAACAACCAAACAGGATTACAAGTTTACCAAAAAGCATCAACTACTGATGTAGAAACTCTAAAATCCATTGGAATTAATATTGCAAATTGTAGTAATTGCTCATTTACCATTTATAATAAATAGTTTTGTACATAGTTATGCATTTTGAATAAACTTTTTTGATCTCTTCATCACATGTTTCATATAAAATTTCATTATGGGACTAAGTAACATAATGACCTTCCTTAAGTCATCAACATTGAGTGACATAACCTTGTCATTATGACATCCATCAGATAAATATATTTACAGAATCTATAGTCTCTCCTGCCCAAATATTTTATTTAAATGGGAAACTTTCATCTTTGAAGGTAAAATGATTATAATATTATTAAATATAAAAGGAATCCTGATCTAAAGTTCTATTTTCTAATTCAAGTTAAATATTAAGCGTATTTGTTAACGCGACGTATTTTTCTCTTGCGACAAATAGAGTTATTTGAGTCTGAAAGTGGGGCGTATTGAATTACCTACTCTGAAATAATAAAATCGATGCACTACACCGTGTACACCAGCAGTCAAATTCAAATGAAGACATCCCCGGGCTTACCCTTAATGGAATGTAGTGAGTGGCGGGGATCCGGAAGAACTCGCATATCAGAGAGGCACTCAACTTAATGAAACGAGTAATCCAAGAGCAGCTCTCCGCCTAATCCATCTCGATGCATTCCTTTGCGTTTTAATATTCATCTGAAACACTTGAATCTCGTCCGGACCTAGACAATTGCGGAAACAGCACTTACGGTAACCGTCTCAAAGGTGTAGCGGCGGTCGGACCGGGATGCCGTGAGTGATTTTGCACTCCTTTTAATTACTTCGGATGGTAGCAAAAATTATTACTCCGGCTCCGATTAATATCGGACTGTTAAGATGATGATGCTTTCAATTAATGCTTAATTCGCGGAAACATTTCTAATCCTTGAGTCCTGAAGTCGTTATTTAGAGAGAGAGTGTTCCAAAATTATTTTTGTCATACTGTACCAGACGATACATTTGTGGAGAACGTTAGCCCTTGAACATTCCTGAAAGTCGTTGGAACGTAGCTACGACTATTGGAGGTACAGACAGGTAACAGAAACGTTGCCATTTCATGCGTACGATGAAATCGGGGAACAAGTTTTGGTGCCTAAAAACACATAATTTCAGGAAACAACTATTTTGCGAGTTATTGCCCCGACCAGCATTGAATTACATCTGAAAACTCTATAGCAACTAGTTAAAATCACTCGGCAGAATGGAATTGCTGGAATTCCGTATTTGCAAATTATCGTTCTCGCCGAACGCGATAAAGGTCGATAACCTTCAGTGGTGTCTACTGCGATATAGAACGTTTTCAGTCCAGCATGGAGCGAATGGTCGCTAGATGTAGCTGGTTACTTTTTGATGCCTGTTATGCCCCGGAAAAGTTTCTGGAACATATACGGCTACGTTTTAGTGACGTTGTGGTTTCGTAGAGATGACGTCGCGGCGTGGAAACCGCTACTTTTAAGGAACTTCAACACTCTTCCATCACTTTTTTATATCAGTATGTGTTTTGTCTGGTAATTAATATTTCGTTACATTTTATTTATTTCTATATATTCCATCCATTTCTTTAACTCTGAACCAAGTATTATCAGGCAAATGTTTATACGACATACGACATAAAATATTATTGGTGGTCTTAAAAGAATGAAATTTAGTTGACGAATATGGTCATAATACTTCTAAATCCAGCACTTACATACTTTTACAATAATAATGACACTCCCTCAAAACAGTTTTAAAACTTTCTGAGTAGAGGTTTCATCAAATCTCTGTTGGTGAGTGAAACAACTAAGAACTAATATTAAAAGTTTAATGTAGATTTCATTATAAATATGTTAGCAGTTCAAAAGAAAACGCATAATTAATTTTAAACAGTGTCATTAATAATGCAAACGATTGTACATTGAAAATTTAATAAAAATGTCTAAGATATCTAAGGTGAAAGATGGTTTTTAATGTTCGTTAGAAATGAGAATTATTTATCTATCGATTTATTAAATTTGATGCAGAAATAACGACAGAAGCTTTATTTGTGAAGTTAACATTTTGCAATATTGACGACCAAAGTGTTACGACTGTCAAAATGGTACAAATACTACTTTGAACTCGTTTGCTCTAAGAAACCCAACTTGAAAGTAATAGATACTTTAGCATCCCTAACGAGAATTATCGATATGTATCTTTCAAGCAATATTTATTACAAAGTGTTGAACGAGACTGTAGAGTTACTTTAAAGTAGCAGTAAAGTTGTGACACATTATCTGTTCTTTAATATTTGTCTTGTTGTTTTCATTCTGAATGACGTTTACATTGAACACACTCCCTAAATTGTATCTTCTAGTAGCAGTCGAATGCTCACTCTTGCATTATTATTTTTATTGTCTACATTTCTTTATTTTTTTGTTGTTTTGCTTATTACTTTCGTTGCGTGTTTTGTCTTTTGGATTTTTTTACTCAGATATTTCATCTGGGTCAAGGTTCATTCTTTAGATATAGTTTTAGTTCGATTTAAAGAAAGATGATTACAAGAAAACCAATCAGCTGCTCTCGACTGTGTAATCCCTACTCTTTCCAGCACTTCATTTAAATTAACACCTGTTACAAAGATTGTTATATCATCCGCGAATAGTATACACTCACAGTCGGTTAGTGATATATAGTCAATAAAGTCATTGATGAATATAACATGTCCCAAATGTATCATTTACTTTTGAAATTCCCTGTATACGATGGTGGTCTGAAAAGTTTCCGCCCTAACAAAGATACAAGACGTTTTTTCAGATTTTTTTTTTATTTTTTAACATAGTCTCCTTGTAACTCTACACACTTATCCCAGCGATGCTCACATCTCTGCAACCCGTCCAAATAGTATTCGGCGTTTTTCTCTGCAAAATAATTGTTCACGAAGGTGATTGCTTCATTTGAAGAAAATCTCTGTCCTCCGAGCGCAATTTTTAGATGAGGGAACAAAAAGAAGTCGCTTGGGGCTAGATCTGGTGAGTAAGGCGGATGGTCAAGCAGTTCAAACCGTAATTCGTGGATTTTCGCCATGGCAACCGTTGAGCTGTGAGACGGTGCGTTGTCTTGGTGAAACAGGATTTTCTTTTTCTGCAAATATAACCGTTTTTTTGTAGTATGCTCCTGTAATGGTTTTTCCTCGTTGAAGATAAGCGATTAAAATAACTCTATGACTATCCCAAAAAAAAGTCGCCCAGCCACAAAAAAAGTTTTTGATTTTTTTGGAGCCGGTTCTCCCTTTGCAATCCACTGTTTGGACTGTATTTTTGTTTCGGGCGTATAATGGTGTATCCAAGCTTTATCTACAGTAATTAATCGGCACCAAAACTCTGAGTTATTGCGCCTAAACTGCGCCAACAGAGCGTTGGAAATGTTCACTCGAACACGTTTTTGGTGTAACGTGAGCACACGCGGCACCCAACGCGCGGACAGCTTTCTCATGTTTAAATGTTGATTTAATATGTGACAAACACGTTTTTTTGACATGTTCATAATCTCTGCTATGTCTCTCACTTTAATTCGGCGGCCGTCTAGTACCATTTGGTGAACTTTGGCGATGTTTTCGTCGGTAGTTGCAGTTTTTGGACGTCCCGAACGTTCATCGTCTCCCAAGCTCTTACGGTTTAAATTCAGCTGCTCAAAATTTCACTGTAGTAAATGATGAGTCCCCATACACAGAATACAACTTATCTTTGATTTGCGTAGGCATATTGTCATCGAAAAACAAATATTTGATGACAGCTCGATACTCGATTTTGTCCATTTTCATAAAAACACTCACATCCACTCACTCAAACGACTGTTACGTAACAACTGCGCGTCCAAAATTGCTTTGGTGACTAACTGTCAACAGATGAACAACGAAATTCACTAGCTTTTATTTACGAGCGCTGCCATCTTCGTGTTGAGGTCGGAAACTTTTCAGACCACCCTCGTATGTCTGTATTTTATATGAAAGTTTATGTTTATAATCGTTTATCGTCAACCAACATTTATTCCAAATTTGAACTTTTAGGTCAATTCTTTGATTTCAGTTCAATTAAAGTTTGCTTGACTAACATATTCAAACGTACAGTTTTTAAGACACTCTGTATGAGACGAAAGGAATGTTGTATAAGGAGTCGCATGTCTCCCAGAGAGCGGAGACCATTAGACTTTTTATTGATATAATCCCGATGAACCCATGTGAGGTTGTCAGTAGCTCTCATTGCCCATTAGCGAGATTGAACCCTCGCCTCCTGCCCCGCCGCCGCCCCTCCCGCTTCCGGGCCACCCTCGTCTTGCTCCCTACGAAAGAAATTGTTTCCTGTGCGCTGGGAAATGAATTAATGCATTCCGAACATACATTATTGATTACTCTTAATGTAAATGCCGCCAACTACCTAATTGTGATTCCTAAATTGGCCCTTCAATTAGCCGGCACACGGATATACCCTTGTTTTGCTTTCATGCCGAATTATACATAACTTCATTTTATAATTCAGCCATCGCAGCGAATTCATCCCTCTATCAGTTATTTTTGTAAGAATCGGGATTGAAGTTTCTACGAGGGAATATTGTCAAATAAATTTAAAGTTCTGTCTGGTGTACCACAAGGTTCAGTATTGGGGCCGTTATTATTTAACATATTTATTGATGATGCAACAAAACTTGTCAGCTCCACATCTGTTATATGCGGACGATATGAAGATTTTTTTTTAAATAAGGAGTATTAACAACTGTCAGATGTGCAAGAAAATCTAAACTTGTGGTGTCAGGAGAACAGACTTCCTTTAAGTGTTCAAATGTTTCCGTATAGTGTATCCAATAACATCCCAAATAGACCTGAAACTATAACAGGGTTCTCAGCAATTTTTCAAAACCAAATTCCCTGACATTTCCAGGTTTTCCCTGACATACTTTTTTAAAATTTCCTGACAAAAAGCATACAAAATATCATATTTTTTAAAACTTAAACCAAAGTAAAAATAAGTCAAATGATAAAGCATAAATGAGCCCGACGACAAATAAGTGATATAAATATTAAATTTGATTACAAATATTTATTTCATTCATTGAACACATTGTACTATATTAAATATTAACAAATGTAAATGCTTAACAAGAGATCTAATAGAAATAGATATGTATAAACAGACACAACAAAAACCAATAAAAATAATTTCACTACGGAGCAAAAATAATTTAAAAATATCGCTATTATGTTGAAAGTGAATCACAAAAAAAATATGAAATGTTTTCATGTTTCAGAAATAATCGATAAAAACCATAGTCTCTTTCCAGTTATAACTATTTTCTGAGGCTGGTTGAGCTATATTATACACATGCTGTGCTATATATTTAAGGAATTATTTTTGTTTAATGGCGTACTTCGTATTTTTGTAAATATCGTCTAAATAAAAGGAAGTGAGAAAAAAGCTGTTTTTTGCGACGAAATGTATTCAAATCGGTTCAAAACACTATATTTTTGCATTGAAACAGTGACGTCACACAGGTCGCTTTTTAAACCGTGTTTAAAACGTCCACTGAGCCCGGTTTGAACTCTTTAGATGATTTGCTATTGGTCTATGCAGCAGTTGCCTATATAGATTTCAAAATCGGTGTGATTTAAGTTTTCGGATTTTATGTTTAAAATGGTTGATATTTTTATACTTCTTATTTATTTAAGAAGGAATTGGTTGTGGATTATTGTATGTACCTCTGCAAATTTTAACGTATTCTTAGACATCTTAAATTACATTACAAATTACTTTTCTCTCCAAATTTCATTAAACCTGTCACTCATACGAACACGTAGGTAATTATTTGTTTTTGGTTTGCAGTTGCTAAAATCAATTACATGTTTTTATTGCAGATTTCACACATTTTCAAACAAAATATATGTACAAAAACATGAACAGGAAATATATTGTTAATAATTTCTACCATTAATAATCGTTCTATTTTAATCCAAATCTAGTGTAGCTTTGTTATAAATAAATTGTATAAACAATAATCAAAAAGTGTGAATGTGATGTTAAAGAGAAACAAATATTTGATGACGTTACGTTTTGAAACTATACATTTTCTTGGTGCATTGCATAAGTAACATCACCATTGAATACGTTTTGAAACAGTTGATGAATACGGTTCGTCGCAAAAAAAACAGCTAAATACTTAATCTGCGGGTACGACAACTGGGTGTGTTCATTAAATAAAGAATTTAGACTCGGCTTGAGAAGCGTTGAGAAATTTTCCCTGACGACAATAAAAATTCCCTGATTTTTGACAATTATTAGCACTTTTCCTGATGTTTCCCTGACAAAGTTTAAATTCCCTGACATTTCCAGGTTTTTCAGGTTTTCCCTGACGCTGAGAACCCTGTATAAGGGATCTAGGCGTATAATCTGACTCCAAATTAACGTTTAGCAATCATATTGATACTATAATTATTTTAGAAGCTAACAAACATTTAAGGGATTTGTTTTATGGAATGCGCTAGAGTTTTGTGATTTATAAATATTAGCAGTGCTGTTTAATTCATTTGTTAGATCTAAATATATAAGCTCTAGTGAGAGTACAGCGAAGAGTTTTGAAGTTTTTAGCATTTAAGGAAGACCCCATGTATTCCCCAATTGGTTATTCATATCTACTACTAAATAGATTTCAGTTTCATTCGCTCATTCGTCGTGACTTACAGGTATTGATCTTTTTGTCTAATGTAATTAATTTTGTTTTTGATGTGCCTCAAATATTACACAAATTGAATCACATATGACATCAAAGCACCATCTGAATACTATTTTATTTGCCAATGTAATGTACTATTATTCTCCTCTATTAAAAATATAAAAGAATTATACGGAATACTGGAAAGCAAACACGTTATGGTTCAGATATTCAATAATAAAAATTATCTGTAAAGTTGAACAAGATTTGAATATTGGCAAATTTCATAAAATAACTGCTCTTATAAAAAGAAGGAAAGTTGGATTTCGGTAAAAAAAAATAGTAAAGAATATCTAAAAAGATAAAGAAGACCTGATCATCAATTGTCAATATCAAGGACTTTAAAAATTATTCCGTCAGATCCTTCGTAATATGTAAAGAAACAAATAATGAATAATTTTTTAATGTACACAGAAAGTTTACGACCAGAAGAAACTCCACATCGCTGATTATTTATACAGTACAAACATGGAAAATCTATTATCCAATGTTTAGACACCAATTCAATAGGAAAAATATCCCTTCAAAATCTGGTATTATACACGGGTCACAATTTATAACGGTACTCAGTCACTTTTCTTGCCGATTGTGGAGAAGGTATCACAAATATTAAACGTTTAGGATGGTGGAAATCAACTTCTGTTGCTGAGGGTACTTAAAAGACTCTACAAATCGGAATTAAGAAATGTCCAACAAAATTCTTCATTTGAACACTTCATCATCTTCAAACTGCAATTTACAGACATTAACGTCTTGCCCAGATGTACCATAAGTAATCAACAGCCACAATTTGACGCTTGTTCCTGAAGAAACTTCTTCCCAATATTTGTTCCCCGTATTAGAGCAATCTTCTTCCAAGAAGCAGCTAACTTCAGCCCACAAGCTGTCTTCCGCAATTAACTTGCATAACGCGCCTAACTATACGTTTACAATTAATGTCACTAATAATAAGTAATAAAATAATACTTCTCTTATTCCAATGTATTTGTATTCACTCATGTTATGTTACTTTTTTCCGTTTGTATTAATACAGATTTAAGAACATTCAACTTTCCATTTATTTTCATGAGCTTATTAGGAAAATAACTATTTTAACTGATGACCCTCACCAAATCAAATCCGTACTAGTAATAAAAGCCTTATCTTATAAACTAGTTGGACATATAACTGAAAAAAATTTTTTTTTGCAGATGGAGGAGGTCCTGCACATCCGACGCCAGTGCGGTACCATCCATACTCACTTCATCAAAACTTTCTCTCAGCAGCGATGGAAATCCATGCACGGTTTCTGGAAGGACAACGAGGTTCTTACATGTACAGTGATCATACGGAGTGAAATTTTGTACATAGCGATTGGACTATACTTCCCAGATCACAAACTGTGGTTTAGGTTTAAGAGTTTGTATATACTGACGATGAGAAAGACCAATATCGGTAGGGAAAAAGAAAACGAACTCAGTTTGTTACTCATACGAATTTCTTGGTCTTATAGTTACATTTTTTCATGTTACGTGATGTACATATACATTCATTGGATCTACAAAACAATCAGTGTAAGAGTTGATGAAGGTTTTGTCTATGTCCAGTGACGTTCAAAATTAATGCGCGAAAGTAGCAGTAATGTTTAAATATACAGGGTGTTCTATAAGCTCTATGACAAACTTTGACAGATGGTAGCATATTTATTTTTATTTATAATTTACAACGATTTTAAGAAAATATTATTTTATATTTTAATCATTGTAACCTGATAAATAAAAATGATGGTTGCTATAACAATAATTATTATGTGTAGCTATAAAAATTGTTTCAAATGTCCACTCTCGGCCTTATATCGGCAAAGTCCGATTAAAACCGTCACTCGACGGATGACATTTGGATCATTTCTTATCTCGTTAACTGCTGACGGGTAGTAATTTCAACATGGTAGACAAGCTGCTTCATATGCCCCCATAGATACTAGTCCAAAGGATTTAGATCTGGAGAACACGGTGGCCATGCTATTGGGCCTTGTTGGCTTATTCGGGAAATGATCATTTAACCAAGCAGTTACTTGTCTTCCTCTATGTGGTGGTGCACCATGTTGAACACAATTAAGCTCTACGTCATCAATGAAATCAAAAAGGTTGTTTTCCAAGAAAGTTCTATACAGATCTGCATTTAAAAAATGCACTGCCAGTAAATTATTGTTGCGCATGCTACTCCAAAGGGTGACACTGAAACGTTGCTGTTGAAATCGTCTTGATCTTATTGTACATAGTTCTACATTCACTTCAGTAGACAAATAGACCTTCTTCTCAAAGTCTACCAATTGATGCACCAAATACTGTATGGGAGGCTGATGTCTATTTGGGTATCTTCGTCGATATTCTCGAACTGCTTGTCTGGAGGTCCGATTGTATAATAATTGTTGTTATAGCAGTCATTTTTATTTATCAGCCTATTTTAAAATACGAAATTATATTTTATAAACTGCTTGTATCTTCTAAATAAAAACGAATTGGACCTATGTGAAAAAAATGCTTCACATTAAATCAGCTACCGTCTGCCAAAGTTTGTCATCGAGTTTGTAGAACACCCTGATAATTCTTGTTAGGAACAATCAAAGCAATTCACGGTATACTACTCTAAGAATTCTAAAAACAGTTGTAGATCTTTTTTGACATATAAAGACTCAGTTTTCTCTGTTTCAAACCGGTTTGGAATTCTTAAACATATGAGGAGCAATATGTTTATCTAACGGTTAGATTCTAACCAATACTGTTTGTGCAATAATTTTGACAGTAACTGAAACATAAAGACACCTTTCAAATTAAACCGTTCGGTAATCTTGTATATATTTTGTTTGTACTCTTTGCAGGAGTATGTGTATATACTGATGTTATTATTATCTCTCACCTATGTACCACCATCTATACCAAATTGTACAATATTAAGTTGGAGGAGGGGTTTTGATACTGCAAATAGAGTTAAGGAATTATATATTTCATTGATGCAATCAATAAAGTGATGAAGATAAATCTTCTACTTAAGACATGCTTCTTTGCCTTCAGAGTTTTTGTTTAAATGTTAAAATATATAAATCGAGGGATCGATAGTGTCGATATTTGTAAGGAGTAGGAAAGAGGATTGTTTGTGTAGAAAATTTATTTGATTTGAAATGTAAAAAGATACGCTGTCACATTTTTTCCTGTAACATGAAAATTAAGTCTTTATACAGAATTTGACTGCCATAACTTCAATATAACATAGAATAAAGTATACCGGGTGACAACGGAAAGTGAGAACACGCTGTAACTTTTTTATGCCTGCTGATAAAAATTTGAAATTCGATAGGTTTATACTAGATGGTGCCATGAATTCTTTGAGGTCATTTTGGTTTTTATGACATTTCCGGTTTGACCGTAAATTATCGTAAATTAATATTTTTAAATGAGACACTCGGACACTGTATTTTTTGAAATTTTTTAAATCAGCGTATGGTAGGACCAATTTTCTAACACATTTTCTGGATGTAAATAATTTGTTTTTAATTTTTAAAAATAAAACTAGAAGGCCGCGACTGCCCGAAATTGTTTTCTTTTTTGACGAATTTTAAAAATCGCTGTACCACAAAATTCAGAATAAAATCCTTTATTAAAATGTCAATAGGGCCCACCCTCTTTACATTTGAAAAAAATGAGTTTTTAAGGAAATAAAATAAATCGAAATTTTTAGTGGTAATAACTAAAAAATGTACAAAAATATTCAAATTTAGAATTTTTCCCATAATTACAAACAAACGTATTTCAAACACCAACTGATTTATAGTCACTGTTCTTTTCGTGCTGTTACCACATTCTGCGATATCTACTTTGTCGAAAAAATTATTTTTATTAAAACTAAACATAAATAAATTGAAAGAAGAGGGAAAAATTAGATTTTATGATTTAATGCAGAAAACTATAATAAGAACCCTTAATTAAACGAATTTTTATACATGACATTGGAGACTTATTAATTTTTTTTCTAAAAAATGGTTGGTTTAGCGCCCATGTCGTACGAAGTTTTTTGTTTATTTTGTTGTAAACCTGTTAAATTTATAGCAGTCAAACCTCTAACACCCTGAATACTTTTACACAGGGTGTGATTAAAATTAAGGTAATCAAGGGTTTTTACGTTGAAAAAAAAACCAATTTAAAATTCATAAATTATAAACTCCTTGAGATACTTTTGCCAAACTTGACAATTTTTTAGTATGATGGTAGGTATAAAATATAAAAGGAGGGTCCCTAAGGCCGGTTTTCGCCCCCCCACAATTTTTTCTAAAAACAATTTTTTTTTTATTGTCGACTAGACCTTATATGTAGTCGATTGGACCACAAATGAACCCTCCAAAACACTCCCTCCCCTTAGTATCCCCCCTTTATAGAGGGTAATTGTTTTACCTGAGACAAGTAATTATAGATTAGGAGAACGCCCTATTAAAGAAAGTTATAGATAAAAGTTGCTAGGCCCATAAAGGCACCCCCGACTTCAGCTGCAAGAAAATGAAATGGTAACATACTTTTTTTGTTGCAAATTTGGATTCCTCGGACAAAAATAGGTCCGTTTTAGGCATCTCCCCCTCTCCACTATCAAGTAATAAAAAAAATAAGTAAAAAAACCCAAACCACAAACCCCAAAATCCCAAACCCCGAAATTCCAAACCCCAAAATCCCAAACTCCCAAACCACAAACTCCCAAATCCCCCAAATCCCAAACTCCCGAACTACAAAACCACAAATACGAAACTACAAACCCACGATTTGGGGTTTGGGGTTTTGGGATTTGTGGGTTTGTAGTTTGGGGGTTTGGGATTTCGGGGTTTGTGGTTTAGGATGGTTTGTGGTTAGGGGGTTTGGGATTTGGGGGTTTGTGGTTTGGGTTTTTTTACTTATTTTTTTTTATTACTTGATAGTGGAGAGGGGGAGATGCCTAAAACGGACCTATTTTTGTCCGAGGAATCCAAATCCGCAACAAAAAAAGCATGTTGCCATTTCATGAGAGGTGGGTGCGGCTGAAGTCGGGAGTCGAGGGTCTTTTGATGCGCCTTTATGGGCCTAACAACTTTTGTCTAGAACTTTTTTAATAGGGCGTCCTCCTTAGGCTATAATTACTTGTCTCAGGTAAAAAAATTACCCTCTATAAAGGGGGGATACTGAGGGGAGGGAGTGTTTTGGAGGGTTCATTTGTGGTCCAATCGACTACATATAAGGTCTAATCTACAATAAAAAAAAATTTTTTTTTTAGAAAAAATTATGGGGGGCCGAAAACCGGCCTTTGCGGCTTACGTATACAAATTTCAATTTTATTTGCATGATTATACAGGGTGATATATTTTTTCATGTAAAAAAATCATGGCAAATTTACATACTAAAAAATTATGCTAATAATATTTCAAGGAGTTTAAAAGTTAAGAAATTAATGTTTTTTTTTCAACTTTGGAAACACTATATCTCGGAAATGAGGCCCTTGAACCCTATACTTATTTGACAAAATTACCTTAATTTTAACGATAGAAAACACCTCTAGATTTTATGCATTTAATTAGAAAACACCCTGTATGTTACTTCAAAATTGATCGTCATTGTATCAAAGCCTCTCATCACAAATACTGTCATCCATCACAATGGTCAGATTTTGTATTAACTAACTTACTCGCAAGCAAAGAAAGAGTCGCTCTTATACAATGTTTACTTCGTTAAAACTTAAATTGTGTGCAATAAAGCAAAATCCCATCCTGAACTGTAATAAACTAACTTCCTCACCTTGTTTCCTTTTCATAAAGTCCATGTACACAAAAATGATTTGCTCAAAATATTTCTATAACAAACTTTTCTTTTATTCTGTGTGCATTCCACAATAAAAAGAATTTAATTCATTTCCGTGTTTTATTGCCCTTTGTATGTCGTTCATTTCGAGGAATGAGACTGGGCTTGCCTTGGCTAAACAGCAGATCACTGGCTCTTTTATGATATTCCAGAAGTGTTTTTAATGCCAATACACGGAGTACACTTCCTGAATATGATCCAGCTTAAATGACTTTCATTCTGAACATATTGGTTACAATTGTATTAAGGTTTTATAGAGTAATATTAATTGTAAAACAGTACAACTGAAATCATAATGACTGAAAATATATATAAATAAGTAAATTTAAATCTGCAGATCGTTAGGTATAGGTGTATCTGACTCTGTTTAAAATTACAATACTGGATCTAGATACAAATGGAGACTGCTTTATGTTAAAGTAGGAAACTGAAATACAATATATTAATTATAATAATACAAACTCTAAATTTTGATCTGATTTATTGGTTTACGATTTTTTTTAATATACTTCTTGTATGTTATGCACCAAAAACTTATTATTGGAGTATTTGTTTACAAATAGCATACAAATAATTTAGAAGCTAGAGAAATTTTATTGGCAAATGAACATCAAGTTATTTTTAAAATTCTTATCGATTATAAAAGTATCGTTTCAATAACGTCACACGTCGATTTTTTATAGAATCTATACAAATCTAATTTTCTATTTTTAGGGATTTTATTGACGAATGCTAAATTTGACACACTTTTAAATAAAATTTAGAATAGATATAATACTGAAATGAACATATTGAAACGAACTGAAGAGTCTTCAAGTAATAATGTATATTTGACATTCTTCTCCATGTACAATAGCATCGATCGACTTGCAAATAAAAAAAACAGCAATCTTATTTATATACTTTGTCTTAATTCATCTTTACTTAGGCAACTGCAGTAGTTCTGGCAACAGTGTATGCTATTAATGGTCATGTTAAATGAGACATAAGCAGCCAGTAGGTAAGGCAGTGCTACCAAACTTTGATTTTGTTTTAGCATAAAATTGTGTCTACCACACTGATCGAGTCCCATTTTCTTTTACCCAATTTCAGTTAAATTTGTTCAAATTTTTACAATGTACGCTCGCTTCTCTGAAATATTTTCATTTCCAACAATTTCATGTAAATAATTGCGCATGAAATAGTTTCTATCAAGTACTGAGCAACAAACAAATTTAAAGTTAACATTTCACGCTACGCTAGTTAATCTAGTAGGCAGGATAAACAGTAATTTGATCCCTCGTTTCTTTTGTTTTATAGCCGGCGGCGGCGGTTACTTAAAATAAATTAGTGCCTTAACGGCGATCGATAAACATAACTAATAGCCATCCTGAATTATGAAACAGGTTCATAGGAAGGCTATGTGAACCGCCGCGTGCTACCCAGGGTCTAGTCACACGCAATATCCCCATGGTAAATGCTGTGTTTAATGTTTTTTATTTATTTAGTACACAGCGTGTGGTTATCGTATGAATATTACATCTCCACTGTTATCAGATTTCGTTGGGGACGGTAATAGGTGCAGGAAAATAGGTCTAGATTGAACCCGGTAAGCAAGGTGCTCTTGCTTCCTATAAAACTCATAAAGTAGTAGCAAATTGTTAAAAACTATAATATATATAAAGCTGTTTACAGGACTTTTAGGCCCAGAGTTGTGTTATTTTCCTCCACTCCGTTCTGTTCTTCACTATCTATTGCCACTGCCTCTCTCCATCGCTTCCTTACTCTGCCTCTTTTTTTTGTAGTTAAGTTTACTCCCTATAACTTTTTACTATCCTTTCATCTTACATCCGTTCTAGATGGCATAGCCACTGCACCCTTCTGGCTTTACAACTTAGTCAGTTCTTAGTGGTACCTGGTATATTGAATATACTTTCTCATTATTTCTTCTTACGTAGCCGTACTCCATCTCTTTCCCCGTAGAATCGTTTTTAAGATATCCTTTTCCCACCTTAACAGGTTTTCTATTGACTTCTTATTGAGGTTTCAAGTTTCACTGTCATCCAGCACTGTCAGCCTCAAAATTGTTTTGTACATTATAAATTTTACTCCTCTGGACAAATTTTTTGATTTCATTAAGTGGTTGATTGCTGCCGAACTTATATTTGCGTCTATTATTCTCTTATTAATTTCTTGCTCCTCAACACATTTAGCTGTTATTAACGCCCCCAAATACACATATTTCTGAACCTTTTCAAAGTCCATTTCTCCGTGCTGCGTTCTCAATTTGAAATTGGTGGTGGTGAAATCTATTTCTTGTTCGCCTATTCTAAAAAACTTACTTGTCTAGTGATTTATCTGCTTCCTCCACAAGTTTTCTTTCTACTTTTTCTAATTCCCTTCTATATCTTGCAATTATGACCACGTCTACTGTAACTTACTATTTTGTGAATTTTAAACAGTATGTGCCTTTCTCTGTTCAACTGACTATCTCTCATGACTATTTCTAGTCCTAAATAAAAAAAAACAATTGAATATGTATTTTAGACATTTACGTTGAAGAGATTCCAATTGCTGAATGTAATTTTGATAAAAGATGTGATGTAATTGATGAATACTTAATTTTGCTTCTAGGTAATATATAACTTCTAATAAAGAAACCAAGAAGTAACTCGTGTTAATATGAGTATTAAAAGAAAGCTCACTTTCAAATACCCCACCCAGATCCTTTATATTAAAACATGTTTCCAAAGTAATTTTATTAAGGGAATAGTTAAAAATCAGCGGGGTTTTCACCTGTAATACATCAAAAGTCTTGATAATACTGAGATAATTTTGTCAATGATATTGCTGAAAGCGTGTTGCTTGGTGATTACCTTAAACAACACGCTTGACATTCTTATAACAAAATTTTGAGTATTTGTTATGAGATTGAGGTGTTTCCGTCAGTCTGATATATGTTGATTTTAGACATTTTAATAATAAATCATGTCATCTTTGCTGAAAATACTTCATGGGGTATTATCGCTGTAGTCATTTCATGATTGGATGGATGTTGTCACATGACCTGAACTACAGCAATTTGATATACAATAAAAAAAAATATCTATAAAATGAAACCACTTTGCATTGAGACACATTTTCACAGTACAATTCCTCAGTTGAATCCAAACCATTCTGTAACAGATTACAACTTTCATAGCTGTTAAAATCTAAATAGATTTTTAAATCGTCTATAAAAAGTAAGGGTTGTACTAATAGTTTGGCTGATACGTCATTAATGAAAATAAGAAAAGGTAGAGGCCTCAAATTGGAGCCTTGCGGTACTCAGTATGTTGAAATATGTGAATGAACGAATACTATCATATTCCAAGAACTCTTTTCGACTTAATAAGTACGATTCCATTAATTTCAACAGATTTCGAAAAACCGAGCAAATTCGATTTTGATAATAAACAACCATGATCAATGCGATCGAAAACTTTTTTAATATTGGAATATAAGACATCTACCTGACGCGTATGTCCAAGCTATCAGATATATACTGTGTTATACAACCCAAATTAGTTACTGTTGATCTTTGTGACATAAAACCATGCTGAAAAGGTGTTATTGAAGATTTCACACAGTTGTAAATTATTTCAAATATAATAATTTCAAAGAGTTTGCCAAAATTGCAAAGTATTAATATTGGTCTATAATTATCTATACATGAACGATCGTCGGTCTTGTGAATGGGACACATTTTTGCAGTTTTCCATATATCTGGATAGATATTGGTTGATGGGATGAGATTAAACAGTAATGAAGTGGTTTCACACACCTGGTATATTGTCTACTTCAGCAATCAATTTATTTTTAAGTTTTTTTGAAGCTAAAATGATGTTGTTTTCAGCCAATGAATAGATAATAGGTACATAAAATGATGTCTAAATAATTGTATGGTTTTATTAATGGATGTAATACTAAATATATTAATTTACTACGACTACAATCATGATTGTATAAAACTGTTTAACCGCTTTTCTGAATCTGGTCAAGGCTTTTCAAACAAGGTTCCATTAAAAAAATAAGTAACTATGGTATTATAGGCTACTCATTGATCCACTTATCCCCACCGTCGCCAATAAATAGAAACAAATAATCCTAGAAATACGGTTTCCCACTTTTGTTACCACAGGTCACTTTGACTTGACAAATAACTAATACTATATATTATCTGTTATATTTTAAAAATTCTCTTTGTATGGTATAGAACTCAAAAGCGAATTGATCGATCGATGAGTTACATTATGTTTCAGAAACCATATTCTCGCTCTATACCTGCATTAGATATTTAAATACGTTCATGGAACTATTATGCACCACGGTGGGTTTAAATAGTAATTACATTTCACATTATGGAGTTGCTATCTATTGACTAATGGCCAGATTGAAGTTATAAAGCACAAAGCACTAATTAAGCTGTTAATTACAGTGTTAGCGTTGAAAAAATACAGTTACATTAGGGAATTGAAAGAGATTATGTTTAAATTTTTGCGCAAACCACTAATTGTATGAGCTTTGCTATCAGATAAGTTAAAGTAAGGCTTTGCCCACAAATTTTTATGTTTGTAAGCCGTCAGGATTCAGAGGACAATGGCGATGAACGACCTCAGATCTAACAAATTAAGCATTTCACATAATTATGTATTATTTGTAATATTTTTAATACTCTGTTATAACAGTTTAAGTAGCAAATTCGTTTTGTAACACGGGTTTATTGATATAACAGTTGTACTGCTACAGCTGTTTTAGCTAGTCGATGTTATTGTCTAAAGGTTTGCTGTTCCAAGAATCTTGATTGTCAGGTGTGGATATAGTGGACGTCATGAATATAGCCAGTTCAGCGATTGGAAAATGTATTCTATAAGCAGATTTTAGCGCACCAGAATAAAGAATTTCAGTGGGTCTGTAGTAAATTTTCCATTTCTTTGTGAAAGAGGTAGCATTTAGCAAAAACTTTGTCAAAAGTTTTTCTTATCACAGGAATTGTAATAAATGTTTCCTACAATTGTGAAAAAGTGCACTTTTCTGCACGATTTTTCGTGGTGAAAGTGGCATTTTCCCCTCATCACGAAGAACTAGTAAATATGACGATCCACGATATAAAAGACAAAAAGCATGTGCTTACTATTACCATACCTAAAACGAAAACCAAGTTTTCAAGAAAATTTGTGATGAACAACGAAGAACAATTAAATATCTTGATATCTATCAAAGTTATCTTATTTTGCATTCTAGAGACGAGATTATAAGATCGGTTTATCTTTATTCTGTAAAGGGAGTAAATGTACTATGTAATGTGTGGGATAAACAGCATCGGGAAAATGTCATCTAACATCGCTGGTTACTTAGACTTGTCAAACCCTGAAGCGTATACAGGACATTGTTTTCAGCACTCTTGTGCCACATTATTAGCTAACTCCTGGTCCAATATTATAAACACAAAACGGCATGGTGGGTAGAAATCCACAGCGGTAGCTGAGTCATACATTGAGGATTGTTTGGATAATAAAAAGAAAATAGCCCACATAATCCTCAAAGCATCAAATCCCTCATCAAGCATCTCTTCTTTGCGTCGTTAGGTCAATTACAAACAGCACGCGGAAAAGTCCGCACTTGTTAGGTAGATAACTATTATCTTTCGGACTAACTCAAAGAAAAAATGAATGGATTAAAACAATTTCAACAAATATCAAAATATTTGTTGATTTTTGTTTACATCAAGAACGACTAAATTTGTTATTTAAATTATTTTATGTTTTAAATATTATGGGTTATTCTTCCAATTTTAGACGAATATTGTTTTGTCGTATATCTTTATCCGCCATCTACCAAATTTCAGCTCTTCCTGCAACTTCAACAGACAGTTGAATCTGTTTGGATGGTCACCAAAAGGCGCAACGTTTTCTAATTTGAGCCTGTATACAGGGGGTCCGGAATAAGTGTGCCGTAATTTTAAGGGTTTATATATCAAATCAAAAGCAATAAAAATACTGTTCAGTACATTCAGAAATAAATATACAACTGCAATAATATGCAAAACTGTTACAAAATTACAAACTAAGATACAATTAAAAGTAAAAACGCCTTTAACGTTCGTAATTTGTTTTTTGGATCAGTATTAATTGAAGTGAGACTGAGAAACTCCTTAAAACTGTAACGTACTGTAACGTTCGACAACGTGGCAATGTGTCAGGCTGGTGTGCTGACTGCTGATAATAACCTAAATATAATAATAGTCATAGTAGTGCGTATGGCTAGTGCATTTAATTTTTCTCTAGTTTTCTTTGATGTGTGTGAGTGTACATAAACAAAAGTCTAAAAATTTATAGTAACCATAACTGGTTGGCACGTTAATTTACGGCGAATCTAGGCAAAACTCTCTGGCTATGAGACGACTGTACGGTAAACGCTTCTTACAGGAAACAGAATTCATTTTAAACTTTTGTGACTATTATTCTGATGTGTTGTGAAAAGGGCTCTAAGAGAACCATTCATAGTAAGTACCTAAGTTTAGGTGTACCTATTTATAATTATTATGTTTCAATACATAACAATCTTAAGATAGTATGTGAGCTACATTGTCACATATTCAAGACCTGTTTGCTGTCATAATTCTGTTACAGTTGGTCAGAGAAAAAACATTGTTAAATCAAATATGTTTTGTTTAGTACACCCTGTATTTTACGGTTCTCGACTTCATGCCATGGCGAGCTCTGAAAAACGGAACACCCTGTATAAAAACCATCGTGTTCTCTTTGTTGCTAGACTGATTCTTAATTAGGGCGTGGGGGATTTCACGAAGACTTTAAAGCTCATGCGATATTTTTCATCACAAAGACGTCCTCTCAATAATTACCCCAATTACCAAACTTCAGCCGCGTATAACATGTGGTTCGGGTCCAAGTAAAGGCTGTCGTTGTCCGAAAACGAAAAACCCCGACTAGTATCATATTCCTCTCTTAATTAACGCTGTAAAACTCGACAAGAGTACTCATTAGGGGCCTGTCACACCGGCGCGCATAATGAATCTTGACAAGGCACTTCTTATTATGGCCGCTTTTAACTAGATTTCAAATTAATTTAATTAAAATTATTCTTCCCCTCATAACAATACGGACAAGTGCAATCCTCCGTTTCAGTTTTGTTGCTTTTTAATTGCCTCTTTTAATTAGTGAATTATGTATTGCGGTGCTCTAATCCCGTGCCGCTAAAAAATCCGGGGAGATATAATGAGCCATTGTTTTTGCGAGATCTGAAAAACATGCAGAGTATTTCGCGGAATGGATGTCGCACAAGCGTATAAGAGCGTCTGTATTAAAACTTTAATTTGGTAAAAGGGTTCCATGCACGATCGGTGTAAGGGTTAAAGAAAACTAAAATTAGACAACAGCAAAAACTGAGGGTGTATATATAGGACAACTTATTTATTTATTTATTTGAATTACACCACCCGACAGTAAAAAAACCAATTAATGGGTAGGAAAAAACAAGTGACAATAATAAAATAATTTTTAAGGGCAGGTCTACTGTTACAAATCTCTTCTGTATTACACAGTTTTTAGCCAATGCCATTGATGATGGATTTCAAGCTGACGTGATTTACACTGACCTGACAAAGGCTTTTGACAGAATTGATCACGCAATACTCTTGAATAAATTAGATAATTTTTTTGGTTTCTCCTTCAACTTATTAACTCTTATTAGCTCTTATCTTTCTAACAGAGGTCTTCATGTTGTTTACCGCGGTTGCAAGTCTGCTGAGGTACGAGCCACCTCGGGAGTCCCTCAAGGGTCTAATTTGGAACCCTTATTCTTTAGCCTATTCATTAATGACATCATTATTAATTTAACTGTGCCCTGCCTGTTGTATGCAGATGATCTGAAAATTTTTAGTACGATCAAGAACGCTGATGATGCTGCTGAACTTCAGTACAATCTTAATGTCATTAATGAATGGTGCAGGGTTAATAATCTGTCACTTGATACTAGTAATTGCCATGTACTGTCTTTTTCTACAAAGAAACGGTTAATTTCTTTTGATTATTCCATCGAGCAACATACGCTGTCTAGACCTGATACTTTCTGTGACTTAGGTGTTATTTTTGACAGAAAATTGTCTTTTAATAACCATCTACATCATATTACTGCAAGAACTTATAGATCTCTTGGTTTTATTATAAGAAATAGTAAACAGTTTCGGAATTCTAACACTTTGAAAATTTTATACTCTACTTTTGTCAGGTGCAATTGTGAATATGCATCAATTGTTTGGTGTCCTAATTATGCTGTACATGTGGATGCTCTTGAAAATGTTCAACGGGGTTCCCTCAAGTTGAAATGCTTAATAGATTTGGCCTTGAAACTTTGGAAAATCGACGTAAAAAGGCTTATTTAATTTGTTTACATAAAGTAATTAATAATGTCATTGACTGCAGTGCCATCTTGCGAATGTTGAGCTTTCATGTTCCCAGAATTGAAGCTAGACAATTTAACATGTTTTATTTGCCACCTGCTAGGACAAATATTCTGCAACACTCTCCACTGCATAATATGTGTAATTTATGTAATGAAGTTATCTTGCCCGTAGATTTTTTGGATTGCAATATTTCAACTCTGAAAAAATCTGTTTTGTAAATGTTATTGTCTTTATCTAGATTTTTAGATTGATTCTTTTTTCATATTTGTTTACATGTGTTATGTCTAAGTATTGTGTCATTTACTTCATGTATGCTTTTTTTTGTGTGTTCCTATTCTGTAACTGGGTCTTTGACCTGTTGAATAGTGTAAATAAAATAAATAAATAAATAAATAATAAATACATAACTGGTGTTAAAATATAAAATATGACATACAGTTTTGTAGCAAGTAGTCAACAAGATAAAAAATATAACGAAAAAATAGATACATGAACGCAGAAACAAATAGACCATAATTAAAATTGAAACTAATAAAGCAACACATGACCAGTAAAAATTCTTTTAATATGCAAAACATTATCGTGAAAAATGTCAACAAAGTTCCGCATCCGATAGTAATTATCGACCATAGTGTATAATGGAGAATATTTCAATAAATTTGTTTTGGGCGTGGGAAGATAGAATAACGACGAAGATCGGGTGGGAGACAGGGGAACGCCAGTGAATTGTACATACGTCGCGATGCTAGGTCCTTCAATAGGAACCGTCCAAGTAAAGTGTCCTGCAGTATTCCTCGTGGTGGATAAAAATTGTCCGATTTAAATTACAGATATTTCACATATTTACGGTGAATATTTTCCAACTTTTTAACATGAACTTGGTATTCTGAATTCCAAACCAAGGCGGCATATTCTAGTTTAGGAAAGACAAGAGCGTTAAATAATATGGAAACTGCTTTAGTTCCTGTAAGCTGCTGAGAGTTTCTCAAGATAAAACCAAGGTTTATCTATGCTTCACGTTGGATGTGGTTGATGTGCTGGATAAAGTTTAATTTGACATCAAAAGTTACACCTAGATCTTTGATATAGCTACATTTCCCAATCAAATTGCCATCGATGGAGTAATCATATACAACAGGATTAGTTTTTCAAGTGAAGGCCATCGAAATGCATTTGGAAAAGTTCAAAGACAGTGAATTTGTAGTGCACCAATAACTAATTTTATCTACATCGGATTGGAATAAGAGACAGTCACTAATATCTGACACAGGCAAATACAACTTGAGATCGTCAGCGTAAAGAAGAGCGTTACAGTCTATGGTCGAGGTGATATCTTTATGAATATTTAAAACCGAGAACTGACCCCTGAGGAACTCCAGATGTAGCATTGATATCTATCGATTGGGAACCACGATACTCCACTGTCAATTCTCTCTGTGATAAATAAGAGGTAAAAAACATACGGAATGAATTAGTGAGTCCTATACCGGAAAGTTTTGACAGTAGAATGTCTTGGTCCAACCGGTCGAAAGCTTTGGAAAAATCTGTATAAATCACATCGATCTGACCACTACTCTCGAGATGCTTAGAAATATATTGCGTCAGACAAGTCAAGTTGGTGACTGTTGATCGACGTGGAACGAATCCATGCTGCTTATGTTAATTTGATACGCCATTATGATGTGGATAATGGAGCAGTTGCCTGAATTTTATATTGGTCTGAAATGTATTACATGGTAATCTTTCCAATATATTGAAAGGTTAGAACATATATCTGGCGGCAATGATCACATAATAATTCAAATATTAACGTTAATAAGTTGCCATAAAATGTACACAAAACCACGTTGGTTAAAACGCAATATTATTGGTGTGACGTCACATGACGTTCAGCGCGGTTTGTGTTTTCTTAAATGCAGGTGCAGTGTTACGATATTGATGATGTACGAGGTGTGGGAATTTGTCAATGAAGAAACAAACAAATTAAGTCTCGCCAAAATGCTATTATCGACCTTCACAATAGTCTCTCTCTAACTCTACACAACGATTCCAACGTTGCTCCCACCATTGGAAGCACCCTTGGTAACCCTCCGCAGTTAACCTGTACAGCACCACGGTTACAGCTTCTTTGACTTCCTGTACGCCGCCATGATGAGTTCCCTTGAGCTGTGACTTCATCTTGGGGAATAAAAAAATCGCAGGGGGCAATATCGAGGCTATAGGGTGAGTGCGGCAACGTTGGAATGCCTTTTTTGCCAAAAACTCTTGCACAATGAACGAGGAATGGGTTGGCGTGTTGTCGTGGTGGAAGATCCAGCCGTTCTCGGCAAGTTCGGGTCGCACACAGAAAACGCGGGCCCACAGCCGTTCCAGGATACCAACATAGAACTTTCCAGTCACTGTCGGGCCGGCAGGAACATATTCACGATGAATGATGCCGTGGATATCGAAAAAAATTATCAACATTGCCTTCAGTCGTTTCTCGCTTTCGTTGTATTGACAGGGTGTTATAAAAAAGACGAAAAATCTTTGGAAGAACCATACACCTCAAAAAAAGTTTAAACAAACTTTTATCCGCAAATGGAGAGTTTTTGAAATGCAAAGTAATCTTTTTTTGTTACAAGAGTCCATATGTCCATATTATTCTGAAATGGGCATTTTTATATGAAATTAATGTATACCTCAAGCGCTATGCGCCAATATATTCTAAACATACATACGATTAGCAGTTTTGTATAATTAAAAGGACTATTTTGTTCTATGTCCATGCAAACCCTGTTAAAGTTTGAACCATAGTATTCCAAGTCCAAGCGACAAGGTCACAGTATTATAGTGACTACATAGAATAAATTGTCTCAAGTAATAATACGATACTAGTGTGAATCAGTATTTTGCGTTGGTAATAGGGCGAATAGGGGTTTTCATTTTAATGAAAGAATCAATGTTTGTGTCCTTTGAGGTCTCAGGATCAGAAAATCAATATAGGTGTTATGAAAATTGTTCTTTGTAATATTTAATAGTAAGTTGAAGCTACAGCTTTTGGTACTGTCAAAGAATTAGTACGAAAGTGATGCATGATCTTGATTCATGTTTGATGTTAAAGCCAATATAAAGAGTTGAATAAAAAACTATTAAAAACGAAGAAGTCTAAATTACTAAACAATATAGGGTAATTCTAGGAGAGTTGGCGTGTCAGGTGAGATGACTCACTGACTGTTTTAAAGCTATTATCAATAATATTCAAATTTTGGCTGCACTACAAGATCCACCACCTCACATCAGTGCATTGGTTTATGGAAGCCGATATAGAAGTATCACTACTCTCTTACAATTTATTAAAATATTTTTAGTGCACTGTGAAAATTTGTGACGTAGAATATATTTTGATATCGTATAAGTAATTTTTTTATATATTTCTGTTTCTATAGTTTAAAACAGATTTGTATACATCATTCTAACCTAGTTTCTCGTTCCCACAAGTTTTAGTTAAGTACGCCATCTCTCCTTGTAAGTTAAGGTGAGTCGGCGCATGTTATCTCTAGGAGAGTTGACGCGTGTGTAACAGCTCGTTATATTTATATTACACTTTTCCATTGCTTAATATTAATTTACTAATGCATTTACAGCTATGCCAACGGAATACTAACGCAAAGGTAGTGTAAAAATGAGCGAATTGACAATCAACTAACCAATGCCATTCATGCTACTGATAATGGCAAATTGAGAGTAAATTATGCCAGTCGACCATATAGCATTCCTGGTGCCACTTTACGTCGACAAAGAAAAAACAGAGAAAAATGAGTATATGGAGGTTGTACTAGATTTGTAAATTTTTGTCAGGAATGCTGATAAAGTACATTATCCGTAAAATAAAAAGTAATTCTAATATACCATAAAACATTATAAAATAATGGAAAAATTGTTCTTTTGTTATAAATATAAATAATATATAAGTAGACCATCTCACCTGACTTAGCAAGCCATCTGTCCTTTATGGTAAGGGAGAGATGACCTACTTACAGAAAAATATGTTTTTTTTTATTTTTTTAATGTATTCTAATATATTATTTTAAAATAAAGTATGTATAGCATACAAGAGAGTCTATTAGTTCTTGTGAGAGTTATTATATCTTTTACAAAAAAAAAAATATTTCACTTCTAAAATTTTCTGCGCCATCTCTCCTAGATTTACCCTACTCCGAAGGTGGCTATTCTAAAAAACTATTTTTTTTTTCAAAATAAACATTATTCTAGTACCGGTTTCAGTAGCTACTCTATTTTGAAATAAAATTTTGAACATAGAAATAAGGCAATTGCAAAAAGCTTCCAGTCCAAGACTGTCTTATGCAATTTATTTTTTTACTTCAAGTGTCCTCTGAAAAACATGTATTTTAATAATAAAATATTCACTGAATCAGAAAAGAATATCCTGTACAAAAAATATATGTTGGTTTATAATTCACATATTCCTAAGTTTTAAACATGCTCTCCTGGAAAATTTAATAACATGGACATAGAACAGTGTGGTTGTTAGACGACGACCTTCTTCGATCATTTTCTTTTTATGATTACATATTGCATAAAATTGCAGTTTTAGAGAAAACATATTTTCCTGAAACAAATAATTTTAGAGATATTATGTTTCAAAGATAGGTAGAGAGAGAGATCAAGCTTTTTGAGAGATCCATCTATCTAAAATTTGGAGACAATTATTTAAGTAAAATGTTTGCCTTTTGATATGATCTGTTACTTCCCAAAACATTTTTCACTTTATATGTAACACTTTATGCATTTATAAAATATGTAGGGCTGTATTTAAAAATAAGCATAAAGTTTCTAAGTATGTAATACCCTCAATATTTTGATTGTTATAAAGAATAGGAATGAAAAGTGATTCTGGCTCAGTAGTTACTTATACGTGTATTACCTCATTAATAATGCGGGCATGGTTATATTTAGCAGCGTCTAGACTGCGAGGCACGCAAAAACCATAATATAAACTTTAATCCAATCTTAGAAATTGCCCCGAAATAAACGGACGAGGAAACCTGTGAATACTGACGGGCTCTTCTAAAAACAATAAAACCCGATGACAGAAAAAGGAATAAAACATGGCTCAAACCTCAAATCAAGCATGCAGAGGCGGCTGGGGCTGGGTCGGACTCTTATTACCGTCTCCACCACCTTTCATCCCGATATAGCACTAAACTTGACTTTACATGCATCACCGGCGTCATACAATATTAAAATGTAATCACATTTGTAAGAGACTTTTAAATAAATATCTCATGTGTAATCATTATTTTATGACGGTCGTATTTTAAATTTATCCAGAAATGGAATTTTAACTAATCCCAGGATGGCTTGCTTTGCTTAGAAATTATTTATGTCTCATTGGAATGTCAAAGGTGGCGGTAAAGCGTTGGCCCTCGTCGCTACAATAATGCTAATTGTGTCACTAATATATGCTAATTGGATTAATGATCATATTTGAAGTGTGTAGGAAACAGTGTTACAGACTTTCCCATAGAAACACCCTGAAGCGACAAGGGAAAATAGTTAAATTTACAGATATTACTTCTATTAGGGCCACCTAGAACCTGTATAGTGGCATGATAAAACTGACTACAAAATCCTCTGTAGTGGAAATGATACTATTAAGGAAGCAAGACGAGATAAAATAAGTTTCTGGTCGTTATTAACCCGCAGTGTCGCGTTGGACATTGGATGGACTTTAAGATCTAATCTGACTAGCAAGAAACTTTCGCTAAAACCACAAGAAAGTGAAGAAATCGCCTTGCTGACTGCTAGCAAAGGAAAAGGAAACCATTTTGGAGACAACAAAGTACGCCTCTAAGATGTAGAACCATGTGTAGAGAAAAATTAAAAACAATCCCATCACAAAAGTTGCGTTATTCCCAAACGACTTTTAAGTGATTCAAGACATATTAGTTTGATCAATAGTGAGTGCGATTGGATTATCCATCCACTAACTAGCCCCGTACGTATGCGAAATGACATGTCTAGTGGAAAAAGAAACACTACGTCAAAAATGAGCTCCAACAGAATTCAGATGAGGTGAATTTAGAATCTAGGGAATTTTGACGTAACGTTTACAAGTTATTAAGTTATATCAAAAACACTTCACTTCCAAATTCAATTACATTGTACATAATTATATATCTAACTGGAGAAGCAGCAACACCCCGACCACTATCCTCAGCCCTATCAAATATCTGCATAGAAACATTCGAGAACGGAATCTTGAAGTCAGCAAGTCTCTAAAGCCAAATTGTTGGCTTAGATATACTGACGACACATCTAGTTTCATGTATATACCAAACCAAAACCTTTTTATTTGTGCAGTTTTCATTTCTGATACTGTTGCTAGCAGTTTCCTGGAAGCGTTTATAATACGTGTTAAAACTATTACAACATTAAATAATATTTTTTTAATAACTAAATATAGTATTTACTAATAAAATAGAAAACTAAACACAGAGAAAGTTGCAGGATATTTGTGACTTCCGTTCGTGTAGTGGCTTTCAACTAGACACAAAAGTTTGCCCCAGGAGTAGCAAAACTTCATGTTAAATTTTTAAAACTACTACTCGAGAAATGTCCAAGATTAGTTTTAAAGAGTTTTTGGTCATTATTATGTCAGCTTCTATAGAATTTGTTGTAGTGGAACAATAATTATAAAGAAGGAAACTATTTACGCCCTGGAAACCTATAGAATAACGCAGGTATTACTCACTATCAAACCTCCAAGACCTAATCTGACTAAGAAGGAACATGAGCCTATAAAAAAATGCGAAGATATGAAAAAATCATTTTGCTTACTGAATGGTATTATCACCAGTATCCTACATAGTTTCTTTTTTTAGAAGAAAGCCCTAAAATCAGTGAGTCTTAAGCCAAAATATTAGATTAGTTATACTGAAGACACATTTATCATCTGATTTCATGAAAACCGACAAAACCTTTTCTATTTGTGAACATTGTTTTATTTTTTGTATGTCCAATGACGTATGCTGCTATTGCTATAAGACTTATCATTTTATTCATTTGAATTTACCTAAGCAATCGTGTTAATCAATAATCGTCAGCACTTTGGAATCTACAGATTGACGATTCCTTCAACCGCACAGTGTTGCAAACTGCAAAATCCTTAAGACCAAATTTCATTAGGAAATGAAGCTACGGTATCAAAGAACTGCTGGAACGTGGTAGAATCAACATATTTTCTGCCAATAACGGATGCGCAATCATCATCGTGGACACTACAGAGTGAACTATTAAGAGAACTTACAACAGAAGTTGGAGAAGACGATACCAAGAGAGTTGAGAAGGAAATGCTGTCTGCGATTCAAACCTTTAACATTCAGGAGGAACCATATAGGGACCTCTACTAAGTCATCAACTCTCAATCCGATCAATAGTGATTGAACTTGGATAACACCATAGGGAATTTATCTAAGATCCAGAAACTCCAAATAAATGAAGATAATCTTTCACTTGACACTTGGCAAAAAAGTGAACACCACCAGATTGAATTTGATTATCTAGAAAGGCAGATACGAGTACATTAATATCTCCATCTCTTGTAAATATCCGAATCAGAATATTCAGATATAATATTTGATTTGCTATTTTTCATTTCTAATTTTCTTTACCTTTTTGCATGTAATCCAGTGGCGGATGTTACTGTTTCCATACAACTGATTGGGTTCTTTCGAATTTGCCATGCCAGTTGCCTGGAAGCATTTACACGGCTATAGTGTTAATGGAAGTTTTAATGAAACCACCTCCAACCGGGCCGATATAACCCTAATATGGATAATGAGAGCGGCAAATGTACTGTAGTTATAAGTGCATTCGAAGCCAGTGCTGTAGATATTAGCGTCATGGTATGAGGAAAGTTTAATTGAGAAGGAACGACCAGCTGGAGAACCGGATTCTTGGGCGGCGATGTCTCTAAATAAATTTTGTTTATAGCGCGCAATTTGCAGCGAAAGAGTAATTATATTGTGATGTACGTCGGTCATTCTTTCGGCTTAGCGGAATGGGAATTGCGAGATGTGGGACGCTGTTGATGAAGGCATCTGCAAATGCAGTTTGCCTCGTTTTCGTATCAATGGAAGTTAATTTCTTCTGCCAGTGTTATCTCAGTACTTAAAAAACAAATAGATTCAGGAAATTATGGAAAATAAATTGAAAAACTTACTGTGTCTAAAATTCAGTTACATATTAATCATTAAATAAAAATATAGAATAAAGATAAAATTTTATATAAGAAAATTAAGGAACAGTAATACCAACCCAAGTGTTTCAAAGTTGTATCTAGATGTGGAAGTACTTTGAGATAGATAACCAGGTTTAAAAATATTTCCAATTTAGTTAATGTGATACTATACTACTGGTATTTCTTATAACGGATAATTTATCATAACAGAGCTATCATTTTTATAAGTGTTATTAACTGCTTGCTCAATCTAGGTAGAAGATCAATTTTGAGTTTGAATCACCCTGTACATTGTACTACAAAGTATTTGACGACAATTTAATAATTTGACAGCTCAGCTATTTTTCAACAGTTGTTGCTGCAAAATCTAATAATCGGTGCAGTTGAAAGATGCATAAAATTACACATCGTCAGAAAATAACAGTAGAGCATATATTTCAATATCAATTAAAACATCATTCATGAGAATAATAAATAGAAGAGGTCCAAGAACTGGTCCCTGCGGAACCCCTATTCTGCTATTACAATTACGACATATTTTCAACTCTCAATAATGTGACTCAAGATTTGTCAATATTACTAATGTAATGGTACACAAAATTAAGCTGATAAAAATGGGTGGAAATTCTTATAATTTGTTATGCTGTTTTTATTTAATATTTGTAATTCTTAATTTACATTATACAGAGTCAACCTTAGTTAAGTACAAACAATTTAACTAGCAGAATAATTCACTGGATAGAATACATAATTAATAATTTTTTTTACAAAAAAAAAAAATCAGCAATAAAAATGTCAAATTTTAAATAAATTTCGTGATTTTTCAAGAGAAAACTTGTTGAGGACCGCTGATCCGGGAGTCATGGTGGATGTCAATTTCACAGCGTTGCTAGTGTCACACTGATGTCTTCGAATAGGTTCAAACAGTTAGACCAGAACCACCAGAATGTTTAGACATGTCAAAGGATGATTGAAATATGTTTATTTATGTAAATATTCCCCTTTGCCATTCCTATACCTTACAAATAAAATGAAAATACGAACTAGATTCTCTACTCACAATCATAGTTATCCAGAATTTGTTCATTATCCGTTTTTACTATACTCCAACTGATTTATCACAATACGTCGTATCACTATCATTAACTATCGCTACTTGACAAAAATGCTGTTAACATGTTAACCTTTTGAATAAAGCGCTATATTTTATTTAATCACACCGTACGTCACAAAAATATTAATTAATGCACCAGAGAAAAACACTGCCCGTGAAAATAATAAGACGATTTAAATACATTAGTGCCGCAACTCTTAAAACAGTCAAGCAGTGTATTACTTAAAGAAACCATTAGTTTAGTTCGGTTTCAGAAGATGCAAAAGTATCTCATATTAACTTCCAATTTACGTATATTGAAATTGTAAAATCCCTTTCCACACCTATTACATGTTTTGTTTGCACTTGTAACTATCCACAGCGTATTCTTTTGCGCTTGACCATACTTGTGCACCGGTATCAACATAACTTCTTGGTCGACCTCGACTATCAATCCTAGAGAGTGGGGCTGGTACGGGACATTTCACCTGCTGCTTGTCTACCTGTTACCTGTGCCTACGGCACTAGTTTCTTTTTTGCATGCCATTGACACTGCTTTTGAATATTTTACGTTGCCTTCTCTTGATATTGAACGCATAGATCAAGCTAGTTATTTTGTTATTCCATGTTTTGAGTTTATTTTTAAAATCTGTTTCACCCACTACGAAACTACGAAGTACGAAATGGTTAGCACTGACACGTTGTTTGAGGTTATGTGGCGAAAATTAACTCTACGATGTTGTTTGAAAATCGTAGTTTTTTTGTTATTCTTCATAAAATAATTTAAGGGTATAATTTGTGATAATCTTTCTAACAGTGTACAATGGTATTAACTTCGGAAACGTTAAACAATTAGTTATCTTACAAACGATATGGCAACCTCGCCTTTAGTAAATCATATGGCTTATTTTATTAGGTTACGTCAGTGGTCTATCTGCTAGGCGGTCCTCAAAATGTGGGTTTTTAAAAAATAATAATAATATCTCCGTAAATATTCGAATTTTTTAAAAATGACTTTCACTAGACTTATCTATATGACGAACTACACCTGCAGTTAAAATATTTGTACCTATTTAAGGTTCACCCTATATATTATAGAAAAATCGGGGAAATGTTCTTTTACGTAATAAAATCAGAACATTTCAGGAATGATGTAGTAACACACTACTCCACTAGTGCATATTGGAACTATTGTGTTACACATGGGCAGAGGCACATCATTCGTTTGGAAATACAAATTTAACTATATTAGTGTATTTACTAATGAATTCTAATAATGAAATCTACTGCATTTCAAATAATTTCTTAGTAATAGACATCTTTCATAATATATTGACTCACTTAAACCTGTATTTTTGTACATTTAAATAAGTAGAAGCAACTCTTTTAGATGACATTGAAAGTAAAAAGTTTTTCTTCTTTTCAACCTCATCTATTGATATTCTCTTGTGAAGTTGTGAAATTACAGACAAATTTTTATTAGTGTATACAGAAATATCTTTCACCAATTTTAATTATCGTTTATTCGTTACACTGTTAGAATTGTTATTGTGTGACCACCCTGTATCGTCTATTTTACTAACTTAATACCTTCCACGAGGACCATTAACTTAAAAATAATATTAGTAAATTCTCAGATTTCATTATTTCAACGAGTCAGACACCAAACAATAAACAAGTCAAAATTCTTAATTACGGTCCTGTCTCGTTCCCCTAAATTAAAGCAGTCCCACGGCCCGCTCTTTTCATTAAAAAGCAAAAGTAATTTTCTTTAACATTCCTACGCCAGTGTTAATTAAATAGTGCAATACAGTTAAATTAAATGAAATATATCCTAAGGTAACCGTTGTATTGTTATTAAACTGGATGGAATTGTAGATAAAAAGAGTCCCTGTTTTAATTTCCTAGAAATACTCTTGATTTAATTGGATAATTCGTTTTCGCGTTATTTCGCTTCTACATTGAATTAGTGATGACTTTGTAGACTTCTGTCTAATGACGTTAAGTTATATAAGCCGCTCTGGCAGCGTTTTCAATTTTAATTACTTATATTTGATTGTAATGGTTGAGAAGGAGACGTCTCAGACATATCTGGAAGATTAATATTGTAATTCCTAGGAGGTATTAATATTTCAAACGAAATGTAAGCATAAAAAATATTAGGAGAAGTACTGAAATATACAGTGCGTCCCTAAGTCACGCACAAATCATTATTAGGTAAATAATAATATTAATATCTCTACCCCTCATTCTAATCACGAGGATTAGCCCAGAAGTCGAAGACTTGTGCGGGAGAGGAGGCGGTATATTATTATTAAGCAGGCATCATTTGTGCCCAGGAACGACTTAAGTTGGTAGGCCCTAACCACCATTCAGTGCAGGAATGAGGGAAACCTGGAAATCCTCATTAATTAGGGAGGTAGTCAAATGTCAACCGGTATCAATCTCTCACATTGACCCAAGCCAACATTCTTCCACCCTAACATACCCGCAGAGAGGATGCTAATCCTCTCCACGAATATAGCTTATATGCGGTCTACCGGCTGCGGGGATCGAATTCACAGCGATCTAGTCACTTCGATTCAAGTACTGACGCCTTAAACTGACCGATCCAAAATAAAAGACATTATTGAAAATTCTCGAAACAGGTTGATTTTTGATTTTAATTTACTTTTTTTTCAAATAATAATTTTATATACAGAGTGACCTACCGATAAATGACATCATCACTTTTTTTTTAATGGAACACCACATTTTGTTCTAATTTTCGGATTACCCTAGCTGAGCTGTTTCCAAAAATATATCTATCTACATTATATAAGTTGTTCTTAATTGTTACAAGATGGGCAACAATACCCAAATTATTTACAAATACCAAGTTTCTGTCATAATTTCTTTGATGCTTTTTTAATTTTATCTGTCTGGTAGAACGTGCTCGTACATTTTTTACAGGCAATCAATTTTAAACAGTTTGCTAAGATTGTACGAGTGAATCCATTTTAACTGTTTTTTTCTTAAAGTATTTAGTATTTTTTAATGAATTAAATTGTTTCCGTTTTGTAAAAACATGAATCTAAGTGAAACGGAACGGAATGAAATTCTTATGATGATCGGGTATGGTGATAGCATTCGAACTCATGAGGAAGTTTGTGTTTTGTTTAATTAAACACATCCGAATTGTCCACCAATAAATCGATGCACTACAAGCAGAACTGAAGCAAAGTTACGAAACCATGGTCATGTCAAAGATCTGCCCAGATCTGGTCGACCAAGTATACTAAATGAAGATGTTCTATTACAAGTCCTTTTGATCCTTCATGAAAACCCGCATTCCACAATGACAGTCTTAGCAGGTGATTTAAGTGTGAGTAAAAGCACATTGGATAGATTTCTTCACAACAGCAAGTATTATTTTCTGTAATATATTTTTAGGTATTAATAATATTGTGTGTAAACTAACTACTCTGTGGACTAAAGCCCCAACCAGCGTTGAATTACACCCACAATATCTGCCCACATATTCTTTATTTTTAGCATTTTTTACTGTATTAGAAAGGTATTTTAAGCTAATATAAATCAAATCTCCTTCAATTCCTATCAATGAAGTCATATGTATGTTCTCTGATACATAACATCTAGGTATGCTAATGAACAATTCCACAGACAAAGCTCTATTAAATAAATATCTAAAGAAATTAATATATCTAAATTTACTAACCTGGTTTAATGAAAACACTCTATAAATATCTAACTTTCACTTTTGACAGTGGAAACTCGAAAATTCAACCACAATAGATGAGATCTGACCTATTTCTGCATTTTTAGGATTGCTTCTTCAGGTGGCGGCCTTTAAGTTGAGTCAAATATCTAACTATAAAAATTATTATATAAATTAAAATTATTTGAAATTAAATATCGACAATGACAAAAGTGACATTAGCCTGTCAATTTTAAATTAAATGATTAATAATTAAATTAATGAATTAAATGACAATACCTACTTCAAATAATTTTAATTTATATAATAATTTTAATAGGTTGATATTTGACCCAACTTAAAGGAGGCCACCTGAAGAAGCAATCCTGAAAATGCAGAAATAGGTCAGATCTCATCTGTTGTGGTTGAATATTTGAGTTCCCACTGTCAAAAGTGAAAGTTCGATATTTATAGAGTGTTTTCATTAAACCAGGTTAGTAAATTTAGATAGATTAATTTCATTAGATAATTATTGAGTAGAGCTTTGTCTGTGGAATTGTTCATTAGCATACCTAGATGTTTGGTATCAGAGAACATACATATGACTTCATTGATAGGAATTTTGGGATATTTGATTAATGCTAGCTTAAAATGCCTTTCTAATACAGTAAAAAAAGCAAGTATCATCCCCACAAAGTTCACTTAATGCAAGAATTATTCGATGATGATTTCGATAGACGGACAGAGTATTGCGAAACGATGATAGAAGAATGTTAAGCAGATCTGGATTTTGCTTTCGAAATTAAAAGTTTTCGAAAATACATCGAATAGAGCCTGGAATATTCTAGAAATGTTAAAGTAAACGTATTACAATTTCAAAAGCAAACAGGAACATAATTGAAAAACTGAAAAGATAGGTGAGCTTCTGTATCAATATAAAGTATTTTCAGAATTATAGTGTTGAAATGAATAACAACCAAGTTTTCTACAAAATATTTTAGAAAATTAGTAGTAGTAAATATTAATATAAGAGACTTATAAACTAATAACGTTCTAGTAAATCATAAACAACGAAACAACAAACATTAAACAAAGAAGTTTTTATGCACTACATAATAGGAGTTTACGAAAATGAACTGGTAGTGATCTAAACAAATCAGATCAGTAATTTACAACGTCAGAGTGGACTCCTAATATTTTTAAGAGTCCTAATTAGTTTTAGATTTATCACAATTATCAGCAATATTTGGTATTTACTTTCATTTTCTTTGATCAAACCTCAGTTTAAAAAATGTTCTCCATTTGAACACAGCGAGCAAGAGGTAACTGAACACAACAACGCTACCTGACCAGAGCTGACATACTGCAATTGCGCAGTTGCATCGAGGTGTTTAAGTTTACACAAAATTGTGTACTTTTAACACATCACTGGAAAATATTACACAAATTCAGTACTTTTTATTATAATACTAGTAATTTTAACACTTTTTGTGTAAAACGTAAAAAAAGTCATGGTGTGTAAAACTATTAACACGGAAATTTTACACATCCTGAATTACACACTGCAAAATCTCACTTACACAACAACTTTTTTACAGTGTAAGAAAGTGTTGTACATCTTATTGAAGTCACTCTAGGACATTGTAACCAGCGCATTCAGTTTATTACTGTGTAAATATTTATAACGGCCGTTTGACTCAAGAAAAAAAAGCAATCACCTTAATGCACAGGTTGGCAATAAAATCAGAAAGTAATGGGGCCGAATAATAAATTAAATCGATAAATCAGCAATTAGTATAATCGAGGCGAAATTGTTTAATTGCACGGACATTAAATAGATAAACCGAATTATGGAACTTAATTCATTAGGGAGACATCGGCGGGGCAGATTTACAATTCAGGTAATGAAATTACAGTTGTACGAACGTCATTACATAAGTGTAAGCCCGCTCACTATTAGCTAATAAAATCGATCGGGCCCGCTGTAATCTCCCTAAAACCCCGGCCTGCCGGGCTAAATTGAACGAATGCCAGCAGTTGACTTTGGACCATTCAACTATAATTACTTTTTCCTATTAACTTTGATGGCGTAAATCATGCTCTGGTGGCGGCCGAATTAAAAATTTAATAGCTCAGATAAGAATAATATTAGCACTTGTCGGTAAACAATTGTTTGTTTCTGAAAGGAATTTATACGGGGCGATTCACAAACGGTGACCCAAAATGAAACATACAGGGTGTAAATAAGTAAATGCGAAAACATTCAGGGAGTGATTCCCTGAGAAAAAATTGGGTAGGTCTTTCATATAAAAAATCTCTTTCAAATATTTCCTGTGAAGATACAATCCCATAAAGAGTGTACCAAAAAGTAGTTTTTAATTTTTTTCTAAAATACCAAAAAAGTGCCAAGAATGAAATTGAGTAGAGATCTTTTGCATCCTCTACGGTTGTAAGGGGTAGAGAAAACACCTCTAAGGCTTGATTTGGTTCATACGTAACTTTTCTTCTTATTGTTTGCCACCCTCCTATTTAAAAATTCAGTTCGGATAGATTTCACATGCATTCTATAAACAAAAAAGGTCTTTTGGTGATCCCGAATAATGTGTCCAGGGTAGATTGTGTGTCTCAAACACGAGAGTACCGGCCTGCTGTGAGGATACAAAAAGTTTAAATAAAAAATAGGACATGTGGTCTTAAATGGGATAAGGTAAACTCTTTCTTCTATCGAAAGTATTATCCTTGGGATTTTACAGAAACGTCTGATGGAATGGATATCATGAATTATATTTTTTCCAGGAACATACTCAATTTTTTCCTTTAAAAAGCTCTTTCATTAAAGAAATTTTTCTGTATTTTTCCCGTTTAAAAGTTATAATTATTATCGTCCTAAGGAGTCTCTAAAGAAATACCACTTAAAAATCACATTCGCGATGGAAGATCAAGTAGTCGTTGGAAAATAATTGAATGTTCATTGTTTAAAGTCACAGTAAATGTCACAAAATACTTGTCATTACTAATAAGAACGTCAAACGTATAACTTTCGTGCTTACAAAATGTTTTCTCATTCAGAAAAAGTTGATATGTTGCTAAGTTTAGAATAAATACCACAGAATTAAACTCGATAATTCTTTAATACAGTTAAGGCAAAAGATGATGATGACAACAACTAAACTTCTGTTTTCAATGTGACGCTCAGGTATTTACTCGAAATTGTGAATTTTGTAGTCATGATACCCATGATCTTTAAAATTCGTTGAACGGTTGATTTATTCAAATTCAATTCCCGACTGACCTGCCATATATAATTCCGTAGATTTTGTTCAAAATATTGTAACAGTCTATCTGTATTAACATTGTTTCTTACCCTTCAGTCAATTATTTGATTCTATGTAAAGGTTCTATGATCAGGAATGAGGCGCTCTGGATACCTTTCTCGATATAACTCAACAGCTCTTCTTGAATTTTTTTGTAACTCGTCGTAAATTATCAACATATAAACTTTTTCTGAATGAGCAAAGATTTTGTAAGCATAAAAGTTATACGTTTGACGTTCGTATTGAGTAATGACAAGTATTTTGTGACATGTATGCACTTTAAACAACAAACATTCATTTATTTTCCAACAACTACTTGATCCTTCCTATCTTCCTTTTGATAAAATGCTCCAAAATACCTCCATTTACATGAACACAAGCTCGATATCTTTTTAGTGACAAAAATGTAATCTTATTCTCTGAAGCTATTTATTTGTGGCATAATTCTAGTTTTTCTTTAGTTTAATTGGGTATTTTGCCACACTTATGAAAAAAATAAAGATTAACTGAAGAGGCAGATTTTCAATGTGACAATTTTTTAAACTAAAGGGAAAAGTCATCTGTTCGAAATTGAATGAATGATGAATATGATGAGAGCATTTTTTATTATTTCGTGTAATTGCCAAGATGCATTGCATCTTGTTCCCTGGATACTAGCCATTTAACAGCACCCCACAAAAAGAAATCCAGTGGGCTGAGGTGAGTTACAACAAAGAATAAACAATGCACTTCGAATGTCTCACATGTTCCTGGTTACCTGGTTATACGTTGGGTAACGAATTATATCTTCAGAATTCATAGCATAGATATATTCTGAATTCAGACTGATTTGAAACTAATTAATTGTAAAAGTGACTCCTATTTCAGTTTTTCCTAATCGAAATCAATATCCCTCGAACAATCGGTTATATATCACGCACAGCTAATTGACGATTTCGTTATTAGATTAAAATTGCCGGAACGATATGAAAGTGCATCTGGCAAATGGAACAATCATTTACGAAATGACGGATAGTTTTTTTGGAATCAATTAGCTTAAGTAACTTGACGCAATCAACGAAATCACATTTTTGGCTCATTTTCGTAATTGTTTCCAATGTCGTTAGTCCAATTTTGGTAATTGGTAGTAGGAAATCGAAGGAAATATTTCGACAGTGACAGCACCTGCAGAATAAGGCTAATCATACGCTGGCATCACGGGCTAAGTTCTGCGCCATTTGAATCTGGGTCTGCCCATGCGCAAATAAATAATGGCCCATGGAGGCATACTAGATTGTTCACAAAATACGCTTTAAGCCATAATGTTGATAATAGAAAAAAGTTACAGAATGTCAAAGTTGAAATTTAAAAAGTGATTTTTTTGTAATAATTACACTCTGTTTGGCTGTATAAACTTAAAAACTTTGGAAATTAGGATATCAAAAATCATAATCTGTTATCTATTTCGAAGTATTCCCTAGAGAGCGCCACATCCACTATATTTGTGACGTAAATGTAAGCGTAACTTTTTCTATGTCGATTGGAGGTTTCTTTCTGCATAATTTCTACCTTACATTGAAATTAACTTATGATAGTTCATTTTTCACGGCTCATCTATGGCTTCTACAACGTAAAATACTCACTGTGGCTCAAATTTGAAAAAGTTGCGCCTTTTCATGGCCATCAAGATAAATTAAACAGTTTCGAGAGACAGCTACCATTGCTGAACTATTGTAAAGTAAATTGCGATATTAAAAAGTACCATCTAGTACCATTATTTCATAACAGAAAGGGCTGAAATTTGCTGCAGTGGGATAAACAAATTTAAGAAATTTCTACGGTCACTAGTTTCGACTATCCAACATTCAAATTTGTTTTATTTTTCTTATGGACGTTATATTGACAGTAACAGATGGAGTATACTCGCGACAAGAATTCAGACGACTTACGTCATACGAACAAATGAATAATTCATTCATCAAAATATTTAACAAACTGCAACTGGTACTAATAAAACTATATACTACATTAAAAGTTTGCATTATATATTCCACTAAATTGCATAAAATGATGTTTTTAACGCGACCAAATATCGAAAATTACGTTGACAATAAAAACAAATGTGTAACGTCAGCCGTCACGTAAGACGTCTGAATTCTTGACGCGAGTATATGTAGTTACTTCAATATTGTAATTTTATCTTTCCGGCAATCCCACAATAAAAAACTAAAGGGTTGATACATGGAGACTGTGGAGGCCAGGGAGAAATCGTGAAACGTCAGTAATGCAATGGTCTGAGTAATCAGTGTCACCAACTTTCAGTTTTGAAAATATTTCCAATGGAGTTACAATGGGGGAGTTCATAGTTTTCTGTCTTTTGATCTGGAATCTAGAATTGTTAGGAGGAGATCAAACCACCCGAGCCGCCAACCAACCTAATAAGGAGAAAAAGGTGGTGACGATGCTCAGGGGGATCTCTCTAATCTAGGCCATAGAAGATCATTGTTCTTCCAACACGGGTTATGTTATTGACTCACAGAGTGCATGGAGTTCTGTCTCTCCTTCCTGTTCATAACCCCTACAAAGGGATGTTTCACACTTCCTCATGGAATACAGGTGCTTCCTTAACCAACAGCGTTTAGTTTGAAAATCTGCCACCAGATGAAGATAGCCAGATACTTTTTGGTTATATCCTTGCAGGAGTACCATAGGGATTCTTTTATAAATTGACAGCTATTTGTTTCATCCCATCGTTTCCATTTTTTGGTACTTTATGATGATTTTTTAAGTACGTTCGACAATATATACTGTTTTTAGAGATGAGGGTTGGAGACTAATAATGATTTAGGGCTTTTCTTAAACACTTGTCTGATAATGGACTGTATATATATTTCCTTCTTCGTACATACAACTGCTTTACAACCAGCATAACATTAAAATAAAATTGCTTTCTTAAATTTAAAACATTGAGAATTACTCAAGAGCAACACTGTTAGGATGGTATTTCCACCACTCGTTGCAACCTTTCATTGGCTTCTCTAGCGATCGACTCTCATTGATTATTATCGATCCACGGATAGAGGCATATCCCCTCTCAGCGCTCAATAGTAAATTCTTCCCTTGACACAAACAAAATCTTTCTTTTCGTAACAGATACAATACCTAATATCTTCAAGCTTACTATTCGAAAATAAAGTAGTAGTGATACATATTGATGTATTCATAATTTTATTCTTCATCTGCTAATGTCAAAATCACATACATAAACATAAACATAAACTATTGAATATTGCGTAGCTGTAACTAGTGTGGGTACATATAATCTTTAAATGGAAATCGATTTCTAGTATATTCTTATCCATCTGTACCAAATTTGATCTGACGCGGTGTAGAACTAACTATATCTATCGGCCGTTTGCTACTCCATGCCGGACTGAAAAAGTCACAGGCACGAAGCGTTCTACATGCAGTAGACACCATTGAAAGCTGTCGACTTTTATCGCGATTGGCGAGAAACGATATTTTGCAAACACGGAATTCCAGGAAACAACTACTCTGCGGGCTAATGCCCTGACCAGCATTGAATTACACCTGGAAAACCTATAGCAACAGCTAGAGTCATTCGTCAGACGCCCACCAGACATATACCGGTTTCGAGCTTATTAGCTCTCATCAGTATGCCATAGGTGAGGTATCCGACGAATAATCCTAGCTGCTTTCGTCTGTCTAACCCGACAGAAGGGACCATGAGTACACGGGCATACTGATGAGAGCTAATAAGCTCGAAACCGGTATATGTCTGGTGGGCGTCTGACGAATGACTCTAGCTGTTGCTATAGGTTTTCCAGGTGTAATTCAATGCTGGTCGGGGCATTAGCCCGCAGAGTAGTTGTTTCCTGGAATTCCGTGTTTGCAAATTTGATCTCGTTCTGTTGTTATATAATGACGCATTTTCTAAATATAGCTAATTTCATGTTTTGCGCAATATTTCGACAACGGCAGCAGATATTTTGGATCTGTTTGGTGTATTTTAATGATCATGAAAAGATGCAATTTGTTTCTATTTTGGGCCACTTTATATATTTTATGGTTTTCAAGATGCCAATATTCAGCCGGACTATCATGCATATTATTTCTACAGAACAATGCAATAAATTGAATGCAACTCAACCTCACTTAGATCAGTAAATTATTTATATAACCATCCCTTTCTGATCCTAAGCGCACGCCATTGTTTGAAGTCCGGCTCGCCAAAGTTGGGTGGGCAAATGCAATTTCTTCAACTAATTGGAAAGTCAAAACTCTAGTATTTTACACGTAATACTCGGGTAGACAGGAGAAACAGCTCCAGCTCACTGAGAGCGCATTAATTATAAATCACTACTTTGTGTTCCAATACCGTTGGACAGGCAACTTCTCGTTTCCCTTAAAACTCTTTGTCTGAAACGTAGGTATCGGCGCTAGATATTTTGACTAAAGTACTTTATGACTTTGTCATAATTATCTTCATGTATTTTATAAATAGCAGCAGTTGTACACCTAAGTTTTTAGTAATCTTCATCACTCTTATGGATAGAGCCAAACAAATTCATCCATTTTCAGCAAAGGAAAAAATGAATAAAGAAGAAGAAGAATAAAGTTAAATGAGGTTATGAAATCCAACAATATCGAGTATACGGGTTCCAAATCCCGTAAGTTTATATCCATACTTTCATTGTTAAGCCATAATGCAAGCAAATGCTATTATCTTCAAACATCAAGCTAAATAGCTGGAACTGAAAGCTTAGAAAAAGAACCATTTTGGCATTATTAGATATTGCTTGTAATTATATGTTTGCTATGCTATAATACTGACACTTCCTAAAATCAGTGTTGAAGCTACTGGAAGTTCTGAGTAGAAATTTTATTAGATCTCTATTGGTAAGAGAAATATTTATTTAATACCTCATTTCGCATTATGGACCTATAACTTGAGACTCAATTAGAAGATAGTTGCCATCACGAAGAATATGGAAGAATCCGTTGGCACCCCATTCAGTACTAATAGAGTTAATTCTTGCCTTGTCTCGCTAGACTTTTTTAAAGTTTTGTCCTGTTCTGCAATTCAAGCCGTCAAGTCTTGCAAGACGAAGACATGATCAAGAAAAATGAAGACAAGCTGAATGTTGCAAGTTTTATTTAAAATTCGTTTCTTCTTAGTTATTTTAATCATTTTATCTAGAATTTATAACGTTCGACGTTCTTCTTATTAGGTTGGTGTTTCACATGAATTCCACGCTTAGCACATAAAACATCACTTGTTCCTCTTATAATATACTATTTTTAGAGTAATGTAAAAAATAACCTCATTCCCAACCAAACAGGTTCAAATTTTTGTGTGTATGTTTATGTTTAGTTAAAGTATGGTAGTGCACAGAATATTAAGACACTCTGTATATATATTTTATGATTGTTTTAGTGGAATTAGAACCAAGCATCCCTTCGATAAGCTGCTAAAACATTCCGCTGCATATTGAGAGACAAAAGACAATACGCCCCAAAAAAGCGAGAGCTATAAAAAGTGTAGACTCGGGGGCAAAAAACTGCGGTTGGCTCTGTAAGGACCCGGTTGACTTTCGCGTCGAGTTTGCCGAATGCATTATGCCCCCTTTCGGCACAGCGGGTATTTGAAAGTCCTGTATAAGAGCCTGGCTCTTTTTACGGGGTCCACTTCAATTAGTTATAATGTGATTTGGCCTGGAGAAAAGACTTCGTTATGTTTTGATGAGGTTGACCATTCTTCTCATCCAGGCCACGTCGATCTGCCCAGGGACGGACTCTCCGGGAAATTTTCTTCTTACATAAGAACAGCAAATAACAGGTCTTTAGAGATCTGGCAATGCCCACGATTCTATTTTTATCTAAAATTTTCCTCAAATTTAAAATAGTAAAGAGATAACATAAACTAACTAAATTTCTTATTAATTGTGAAATTATGGAATGTTTATTAAAACAAAAGCACACTCAGTACTGAATCAATGACGAATTTTTTTTAGAATATTATATTTTGCTATAAAAAAAATGATAACCATACATGGTACAAGATAATATTTATAAAATCCTGTTTTTCTTTGGAATTAAAAAAAATATATATCTTACAGACATGGAATGGTAATATGACTATACTACACCATACTGTACTGTGCTATGTTATGTAATTCTATGCTCTATGCTACACTATTTCATAATATGATATGCCATGCTGTGATATGCTATGCTAATCATTCTATACTATGTTGTGCTGTTCTGTTAATTATGATATACTATGCTATGTCATGCCATGATATGCTATGCTATGATATGTAGTGTTGCGCTGATTTCACTATCTCAGATTCCTTCTGATCTTTACAATAATTATATAGTAATCCCATATTGCAGAGATAAAATAAATGTAACTGAACTTTAGTCAATTCACTTTATTCTAAAAATGTTAGTCTTTATTGTTAAATATTTGTTTTGTTTTCATATACAAGATTAGAAAAGCCTGATAGTCCATCTGCCTTTACGTAAGAGGAAAAAAGTAAGTCATAGAAATTTGTGCAATAGACAAGGATGACTATATTGACGTCGTTTTAAAATAGGTTGCGCTCTGTTAGAAGTGGGAGTGACAGCTCAGATGTTATTCTAATTTATAAAACGTCCTTCTATAGCCATTCTTGTCTATCACACGGATTTCTATACTTTAATTTGTCGCTCTCATGTAACAGCAGATGGATCTTCACCGATTTCCAACTGTGTATATTCATATGATATCTGATTCAGGTTACAGAAACGTGGGAAACAATAAAATTGTCTTCAAATATTCTGTGGAGAAATGAAATATACTATGCTTTAATGCAATATACTATACTACACTATACCGTACCGTACCATGTTATGTTATGTAATTGAATGTATAATGTGCTATACTAGGCTATGCTATGTTAATTATGCTGTGCTATGCCATACTATGCTATGCCAACCTATGCCATGCTATGCTATGCTGTGCTGTGCTATGCTGTGCTGTATTCTGCTATCCTATGATTTCACTATCTTTCAGAATCATTCCGATCTTACCAATTTTAATTACAGTATCGTTTTCCGCTTTCTACAGAGGATCTCGGAAAATAGTGATTATAGACTACCATTATTTTCCTGAGGTAAATATAATTGAACTTTAGTCAACTCACCTTATTCTAAAAATGCTGAATGGTTCTATGGTTTAATGCACTATACTACACCATACCGTACTATGCTATGTTATGTAATTCTGTGCTACGTGGTGCTATACTACTTCATACTATGGTATGCTGTACTGTACTGTGCTATGCTGTTATGCTACGCTATCCTATGGTATGCCATAACATACCACGCCATGCAATGCAATGATATGCTATATTATACTATGCTGTGCTTTACTGTACTGTGCTGCGCTGCACTGTATTCTGTTATACTATGATTATCTCAGATTTATTCTGATCTTCACAATTTTGATTATAGTATCATTTTCTGCTTTTTACAGTCTCAGAAAATAGTGATTATAGAGTAACCGCATATTCCTGAGGTAAAAATAACTGAACTTTAGTCATTTCACCTTATTCTAAAAATGTTTCGTTTAAAAGTTAGTTTCTATTATGTAATTTTGTTTTCATTAATATTTAAGGACTGACATAAAATTTCTGAATTAAATTTGATACAGGTTATAAAGACGTGGAAAACAATAACAATATTCAAATATTTTATTCCTTTATATATTTTTAATTATTTATCAACTAAAAACAAAGAATCTCGAGGTTGACATGTTTTCAGAAAAATAGCAACTATGCGCTGACTGTTTGTAAAGATAAATATTAAAATAGCGAGAGATAATAAATCAATTCAACTACATGATTAAATTCAAGCTATAGAATATACTTGATCAATTATCATCTTCGACAACCTAACTTAATCCAATCCTGGACAAGCCTTGCCGTGGTCCCTGTCCATTTCCGAAGGCCAGACAAGGACGGCCGATACATTTGCGTGTCCAGTGTGTCCCCGTCTCCCTGTTTTGCCTTGCTTACATTAGATGAGATCCGGAAGAATAACCTGAATACGAAAACTCGTTAACATTTTATTGGACTTCTTTTAAATTGACGTAGGTACTTGTACTAATGATCTGAGGGCGATTTGCTTAAGCATATAGTTTGGAATAATTACCTCTACATATTATATGCTCATCGGTTTATTTATGTACAGCTGCAGCTGTCTTTATTTCATTAAATATATTACTCGCTTAAAGGAAAGAAATATGAATAATTAGTATTTGTTAAGGGTAGTGTAAGATGCCTATATATAACTTCCCACGATTAAAAAAAGTCTCTAATGTTGTGAACAGGTGATCCCCTTTTTAGTTATAGGTTTTTTTATTTCTCGTGTAAATTTATATTGAAATTTTAATTATAGCATATGCAGATTTGTGATATGTATTTTTTAAGCGAAATAGAAATAATGACCTTCCCGCCTATTATTTTTAATAAATATTATGATTTTCATCTAAATTTGCAGCATACAACTTTAATAGCCCTGGATATACAGGGTGATATAAACTAATAGGTCAAGCTGTTAACCACACATTCTTTGAATTAAAATAATTGGACTTTTCTTACGCCTTTTTTTATTTCAGACCTCCATTTTCAAAATACTGGGTGTCAAAATAAAAAAAAATAAAACGATTTTTTTAAAGCTCCTATGATTTTATCAAGTCTATAACTATTATTTTGGAACTTGTCTGTGTCTTGAAAATGAAGTTTTGAAATAAAAATTCACCTTATTTTTTTGTATAAAGTCCAAACAGTATGTACCGCTTGCCCTACTAATTTGGAACATCTTGTATTTCGAAACTTTCTTTTCTTTGGTTAATTCTTATTCTTCAATTTTTCTCTGTTCCGAAACTACTACTGAAAATGCTGAAGTTGTCCGTCGCATCTGTATAAGTTCCTGATTGCAAGGCCAGGAACCTCAAAACCGTCGATGAGTATGAATAATATTATCAATTCCTTCTCAGTCAGAGCAGAAGGTGCGAAGTGCATCTGCAAGAAGGGGTCTGAGACAAAATGCAGCCGTGAGTACAGTGCATTCACTGTCAGATTATTATAGCATTCATTAGAGTTTGCTAATTACTCGTTGCCTTAATGAATAAGCTCTAATGAACCACTTTCAGTTAATTAAAGGGAGCGCCCGAGACACTGCCTACTAGATGAGACTTAGAGAAAAGTGCCGAAGAATCAGTGGTGGAGACAGAGAAGTTTTGAAAATTTTAACATACATACAGAGTGGCGCTGTTATAACGAATAATAAAAGTGATAGTGAAAGACCAGTATAACCAGAATATTATTTTAGCGTTAATGTAGAGTTGAGAAATTTACAAAAGTTGTAGTTAAAGACTTATATCTTCCTCACTGGGTATATTCGCTGATGTGCTTGATGATTCAGTATTGGTCAGTAACAATCTTTGGAAGAAAAGGCTGTTGCTTAGTTTGGTTTTGTGTTAACAACTGTATTTGGTCCTGAAAACTGATAGATACTTGTGTGACACTTCATATAGACAAGTGGTTAAGCTGATACATGGTGATTTTCCGGGCTGTTGTGCCGTGACCTCGGTAACTGGTAGCTGCCAGAAACAGAGTTAAAATGCACATCCCTAGCATTAGCCGGGATTCTATTACTTGCTCTGGTTGTTCTCGGGCTAGACTCTGTGGGGACAGACCCGCTATCGGTGTCTCTGGGCCCTTCCATATATTGATTTCGGTTCCTATTGTTGGTATTACGACTACTACGGTCGGAACCGTTCCTCGGAAAATGGTGGTCCTCCAAGTCGTTCCGTAGCCGTCGCTGTAACTGGTCGCATCCCATGCTTCCAAACGTTTCGCCGCTTTTCACTGTCGACATCTTCAGTGGTGACCCTGCAAAAGCTTTGCTGCGACTGAGTCCTCAGTAAAGTTAAGCTGTCATAATTTAAAAAATATATATGATTCTGGCTAGAAACGTCAATATATGAGAAAATTGACATTCCTTGTTTCAGGATCACGTATTATCCAGAAGAATTAATTGAACTATTAGAAGAAGAGGCAAAATTAAAATGGCGTTTAACGATATAGACAGTGTGTGTTACCATGTACATCAGTATAGATTCTAGAGAAGAACGTAATTTTAGTTAATGTATTGAAATGGAACACAATAGTTTTCAAAACATGTCATCTATTACATTGTTGATAGTAAAATAATAATTGCCCAGTATGAAATTCTTCTGGTTATACGAAACAAGATCAATCTACGTTTTTTTGGATAGTTATGCCGTATCACAGGTGGCTCCCGTGAGTCACATAATTGATATACATTTCCCTTACGTTGTTTGAAATATTCGACTTGCACTTCTTGAATCCCTAAATCCATCTATATGTTAGCTTCGTTTCCTATTGTTGATAGATACTAACGCCGCTACTTTTTCTGTTAGTATACTCATTTAAATCACATACCATATGTCATATGTCACGCATAATTCGCAAAAGCATCCTTCTATATATTCTAGGCAATGTTTCATTTTGTAAGATGTAGCAATCCAAATTTTTTTTATTGCCGAAAGCTTCTTTTTAAAATACCATCTTCCTTCCGCAAGTTTCCACTATTTTCCGTAATAATAATAATTTTATTAATCCATAAAGATCATATAAGATGACATTGGATAGGTCAATACAATAATTTATACTATCCCTTCATACATATCATGATCCGATATTCCTCATTTGTTAAATTAGGGTGTTTACGATTTTGAGAATACGCTGTAGAGCTTGAATTATTCTCCATTCTTAAGAACACAAAATCACTAATAAATTGATTACATTCATAACTAAATTAGCGGAAAGATATACCCGCCCATGATAGCGCTAGAGATGAAACAGGTGGATCCGTCAATTTGTCACAATCAACAGAAATCTAACGTCTTGAACTAGCGCATGCGTATTTGATGGAGCAGAAGCTGTGTAATCAGGCATGCTGTCAGAGATATGCGGCACACGATTTTATAGGAAAAATATACAGGCTGCATGTATGTTTCTTTGTGCCGACTGCTATAAATCGTGAGCAGGTTTATAAATAACATGAGCCACTTTCTAAATTCTCGTAGGTTGGGTATAAGAAATGTTCCTCCGCCACTGGCGATGAAGTGAACCAGCCGCCGCTATAACTCATTCAGCCTTTATTATTTTTGTGGGAATTTCATATTTTATTTGACGCCCGTCCTTGTTCCTCGCGGATTTAGATTAAATTATTTCGCCGAGGGGTTGAGGCAATGCTCGATTTAACATCATTTGGGGATTTTTGTTTAAGCGGTAATTGGCCGTATTGCTACATTACGCCTGTTTCGCTCCTCCCGAACACTCCGGGCCGGGCCTCAATTAAACGGGACATACTGCGGGATTTGGATCTGGAACGCGTGACTTACGGAACGATTTGTCGGATAATCCGCCATAGGATGAGCCACAGCACTCTTTTCTTGCGCCTTCATAAGACGATGCCACTCGAATTGTGAACGAATGTGATATATTTTTTTAATTGTAATTAATTAATTACAGATTAATTCATTAAATTGCTTAATTAATTACAGATTAATTCATTACATTGTTTAATTAATTACACAATTTAATTAATTACATCAATTAATGAACCAGACTATTTAATTAATTACATTAATTAATTGAACTTATTACATCAATTAATTAATTATATTATTAATAATAATTAATTATATTAATAATAATAATAATAATAATAATAATAATAATAATAATATCTCTACCCCTCATTCTAATCACGAGGATTCGCCCAGAAGTCGAAGACTTGTGCGGGAGAGGAGGCGGCATATTATTATTAAGCAGGCCGCATTTGCGCCCAGGAACGACTTGCGTTGGTAGGCTCTAACCACCATTCAGTGCAGGAATGAGGAAAACCTCGAAAACCTCATTAATTAGGGGGGTAGTCAAATGTCAACCGGTATCAATCTCTCACATTGACCCAAGCCAGCATTCTTCCACCCTACCATACCCGCAGAGAGGGTGCCAATCTCTCCACGAATATAGCTTATATACGGTCTACCGGCTGCGGGAGTATAACCACACAGCGATCCAGTCACCTCGATTCAAGTGCTGACGCCTTAAACCGCGCGACCACTAACCGATCCATTAATTAATTAATTACAACTTTTAATTAATTAATTAAATTTAAATAATGTAGTTCATTAGATTCCTTAATTAAACAGACTTCAGATTCTGTTTCAGAGGGCAACAAATATGGGAATATGAATCACACCATATTTTTGTTACAGTTATTCAATTTAACCTTATTAAATTTAATTACAGCTACATGTAATTTTGATTTCAGATTTCAGATTTATCAATTCCAGAAAATGTAATTAAACTCCAAAATTTGTAAATTCGATTTCAAACAATCTGTTATGTTTCCGTAAGTAGAACTGAATTCAGGAGACATGATGTGTATTTTAGATAGCATGAAATGTATTCTACTCAGTTATTAATTAGTAGCATCCAATTGTTATCGACTGTATTGTATGAAACCATAATAAGTGAATAGTGAAATAAAAATGTTGGTTCTGATTCCAATCTGGCTATGAAAATTTTGAACAAATAAGCTTATTTTGAAACTAGTTAAGGAATTAATTGTAATTCAATTTGTGAAGTTACTGTACCTTTTTCATAAATTGTGTTTATGCCGTTAATTTCTACAGAGTGAAGCTGGTTGATACTTATAATTGATATTTCAATATCTAAATTTCGTCGAATATAGTCGTTAGTTGCGCCTAAAAGGCAGTTTCCAAATTTTGCGTTGCCGTTAAACATTTTTTTCCACGTCAGTTATTGAGTGCTGTTGTGTGTTATTGAAACCTAGTTTAGTAAACTTAGGGACCGGCTTTTTCCTTTAACTCCTAAGAGCATTTTGTTCAGCGTAAGTGGTTAAGTGATATATGTATTAAATTATGATAATTAATTAAATTAGTTGCATTTTTGATAGATTGTCATTAAAAAAAGTGTTTTCGAAGACAACAATGAGCGATTCAGAAGAAATTATTTGTACTCCTCTTCAACTGACAGAAGTCGATGAAAGTTTGGAAACAAATTTGCTACCTAAGAAGAATCGTGCAAGGTACGATAAATTTTATGTTTATATTTAACTTTTTTATATATAATGAATCTGGGTAGCTTTAATCTTAGACTAAAAATGGTACTCTTGTTTATCGTTCGACCTATGTTCGCATGTTAACCCTGTTATGAAGTTTTTCAATAATTTCGTTAAGGTGCTTGGATTTTTTCATGTTCTATCTGCACTCGAGAGATTTTTCGCACTTTCTCGGACACCTTGTATATAAAAATAAAAGTATTTACGGACATTATTTTCTTAGCAACAAGGCTTATTTGAAGGATTATTCTCCGTGTAGTTTAGCCTGACGCTTGTGGAACTTGATAACAATTTCCTTTAAAACCTTTGGAAAATGATACATGAAATATATTAAACAGAAAGCATGAAATTAAAAAGCAAAACGACTTGATTATTTTGTATGTGGCGTTATTAAACGCCTACAAAAGAATAAAGCGGAATATGTGAACAAATACAGTTATTTTAATTAAAGCCAGAATAAACAACCCATACATCGAAATGTTTATTAGCAATTCCATTTAAACTGTTGGGTTCTTCTTAATTATGTGTTTTGCAGCGATTCCGACGAATACATTAGCTGGGGAGCGGGAGCTCTGTTCCCGATGGCTCGGATCAAAACCGGAGCCGAGGTAAAAATATTGTCGGTATTTAATATGAAGGGCTTTCGTTGCAAAGTTATTTCTGGAATTAATTAAGCCTTTTCAATTAATCTGTCCGGAGTTTGAACACGAACAGCAGCAGTAATGTGGCGGTGCTTTCCAACTACTTAACATATTAGACCGTTTAACGGGGCTCAGATCAAAGCGGGAATCGCTTAGCTGAATGCGAAGGACACTCCACAATGCAGCCCGCTAGCTGCACCTCTCCAGCGAGCTCCGGGCACCCGACATGTGTACCTAATTAATTATACAGCGTGCTTTGTTTCCCCGGGACAAAACCGTTTCTTTCGTTCTCTCCGAGGGCGGTTTAGTTTCGAATTGGCTAATTAGATTGTTAACATCTTTTGAGGTAAAATATACAAATTAGAGCGTTCTCCATCTGGTGGAGCTTTGTAATTTAATTTCAAAGGGCGGGTGATTATTTTTAGAGCGCGGTTATTCCTGTTAATATTTCAGGAATCGCGAGTGCCTTCCTCGATATAATTAACCGGGAAAACGCTTGTTTTAAAGCAGTAATTAATTTAAACTAGTTTTTCTTTTGTCGTCTTCAATGTAAAGTCAAGTTTGGCAAATCTTCAGTCTTTACAGGGTGATTTTACTGTATTGTCAGTAACTGAAATATTTATAGGGCAAATATACGAAGTGCAGCAATTAAGTTCCGGCAATTTGTCAATGAAAAAACAAGCAAATTAAATTTTGCCAAAATGTTATTATCCACCTTTACAATAGTCTCCCTCTAACTCTATACAACGATTCCAACGTTACTCCCACGATTGGAAGCACCCTTGGTAATCCTCTGCAGTTAACCCGTTCAGCACCAAGTTATCAGATTCTTTGACCACCTGTACGCCGTCATGATGAGTTCCTTTGAGGTGCGACTTCATCTTGCGGAATAAAAAAAATCGCAGGAGGGCAATATTGGGGCTATAGGTTGGGTGGGGTAACGTTGGAATGCCTTTTTTGCCAAAAACTCTTGCAAAATGAACGAGGAATGGGCTGGGGCGTTGTCGTGGTGCAAGATCCAGCCGTTCTACTATCGTCCTATATCGGTAGTTTCATTTTTTGGGAAAATATTTGAAATAATAATTAAAAAATGCTTGATAAGTTATTTTGCTTCCAACAAGTTGTTAGGCAATTGTCAATTCGGCTATAGAGGAAGTCTTTCGACATGGCATGCCAGTTCCAGAGTTGTTCTGTAGTTGAAGGTCTTGAAAATGGGGAATTAGTTGGGTTTACACTGGGCGACCTTAATAAGGCCTTCAATTGCATTTCTCATGACTCTTATTGAAAAACTTTTTAGGTATGGCATTAGAGGGATGCAATTGAATCTTTTTAGATTTTACTTTGCTTCTAGGATGCAGTGTGTGGCTCTGAAGAGTGTATCTGATTTGGCTGTTGTGGAGAGTGGAGTACCTCAAGGTTTTGTTTTGGGACCCTAGTCTTTATAAACTATATGAATGATTTTCCGCTTTATTTGGCTCCTGAAAAATGTATTCTCTACACTGATGATACATCATTAATATGCAGTCATAAAATGTAATCTCTTTACAATCTAAGGTTAATAAAATGGAGAATAAGGCCAACGGGTGGTTTGTAAATAATAATCTGAGATTAAATTTCGATAAAATCCAACGTATACATTTTTTCACCGATTTTAACATTTCTAATGGGTCTATAGTAGACTTGTTGGGTTTGACTACTGATGATCGTTTAAATTGGTCACATCATGTTACTTCTTTGAGGGAGAAACTGTCATTTTATTTATACATTATTCGAAAATTAAAACCTAATTTCAATCAAAGTTCTCTTGTAAAAATTTACTTTTAATTCTTCCACTCTCATATTTGCTATGGTGTTACTCTCTGGGACAATTCTTCTTCCGCTATACAAATATTTAGAATGCAGAAAAAGGTCATCGGATATATTGTAAATGCAAATTATATCCAGCGCTTTCAGCCTTATTTTAAAATATTACAGGTTATGTCTTTGCTAACTCTCTTTGTATATTACCAGCTATTGGATATACATCAAAATAAAAACACCTTCATAAGTAATGCTAGTATACATCAGCATGGCACTCGTAACAACAGTTATTTGCGACTGCCACGTATCTGGAAACATCTTACAGTTGAATATTTATATTATCTTACCAGAAGCTATTAAGAATTTAAGTCTACGTAAATTTAAGCAAACTACTAATAAATATTTACTTAAAAACTGCTTTTATTCGGTGCAGGAGTACCTGAACACTACCACCTTGCTCACTAATTTTTAACGATTTTGTCTTGCTACATTTAATATTTTGTTGTCCAGTTCTATATTGTCTGTTCTATCTTTTTTACATAAGTTGTATTTTATTTTTATATATGTACCACTTTTTTATTCTTTTAATTAATTGGTTTACGTATTTCCATGTTTTACTTTCCTGTGTGTATCTGTCTTGCTACAAATAAATTTATCTATCTATAAAATACACAAACTCAAGTATGATTTTTTTTTCACTTGTCACTATTGAGTATCAATATGAATTTTGTGTATTATGTATGTTTTTGAGAAAAAAGCATGAATTAGAAAGGTATATTAATAAATCAAATCTCTTACAACTCCTATCAATGAAGTCATATGTATGCTCTCTGATACCAAACATCTAGGTATGCTAACGAACAGTTCCACAGACAAAGCTCTATTTAATAATTATCTAAAAAAATTAATCTAGCTAAATTTACTAACCTGGCTTAATAAAAACATTCTATAAATATTATAAGTTCACTTTTGAAACTGTGGGAACTCGAAAATTCAACCACAATAGATGAGATCTGACCTATTTCTGCATTTTTAGGATTGCTTCGACTCTGTATTGTAGCAAATTTGATATATTATGTTAGCTTAAAATACCTTTCTAATACAGTAAAATATTTTACAAAAGCTAATGATAAAGAATATATGGGTATATATTGTGGATGCAAATCAATGCTGGTCGGGGCTTTAGTCCGCAGAGTAGTTAGTTTCACACAAGTTTAATACCTAAAAATAGTATATAAAAAAATAATTATGAAACAAGACATTTACAACAAGATATATGATACTTAATCATTGATGAGACTATGTAAGAAAATCAGCGTTTTGTTCATTTCGAACTTACAAAGATAATTGTCGGCAAATATTCCGCCAAATCCAGCCCGTCCCGATTTTAAGACGGATTTAAGTCTAAGCATTTCACGACGCCTGATGGTAAATGGCGCGTACGCGGTTGCAGACAAGAACTTCCTATTAAGGATGAAACGTGTTGCTGATGAGCTTTGAATTGTGGAATTATCGTCGCTGATTGTATAGAAAGGACGATGAAATAACCAAACCAAGGTTGCCTACAACGGGTCAATCAGACTGAACTGTGTATCCTGACAATGCTACGTGACGGATAAATTTAAGATCTCGTTGCGCCCCATTCAACCCCCTGCTTGTTTTTGCAATGCACGGCAAGGATTGGACGTACACATAGCAGTTTTTTTTTTTCATTTGGAAGCCAAAGATACAGAGTCCATCTAGCCTAAATGGATGAAGAAAATCGTTGGATATAATGAATGATGAATCCTAAACTTAACCTTTTAAGAACAATGCAATTTTATGTGGAACATTCAGCCCAAGTATGAATCCCATTTGGGTCATAACATTTACGTTATTTTAAGGTTAAATGTTATATTTCATTGCCTTAAAATTTGAAGTATGTATCATCCTGTTACTGCTAAGAAATAACGGCGATGTTATTTTATAACATGTTATGTAGAAGTTTAACAGAGTTTCTTAAAGACAAGGCATTAGGTGTCCCTATAGTTTAACGTATGTGTTATTTGAATTTTGAAAATGGAGGATTAAATTTACGTTTAATTCACGGAAATATTTTGTAGCAGGAGTAACAACCAGTTTAGTGGGCATGAAGCAGCTAATGGCCACTAGATGTAGCTTTGCTGTATTTCGCGTACGCAGTTTATTAGACGCTTATATTATTTGCAACAGTTCTTTCCATAACCACAACAAATTCTGTATAACAGCGTAGATCAAATAAATAAATCAGCAGACATTAATTTATTCGTTTGTGACTTCATTCGTTTGTTCATTCATTAATTTATTCATTTACTTTTTCAATTGTTTATGCATTCATTTATTCATTAATTTATTCATCCATTTATTTATTCATTTTTCATTGATTCATTCATTAATATATTCATTCCTTCATTCTCATTCGTTCTTTTATTCGTTCATTTATTCGTTAATTTATTCCTTCATTCCTTCATTCATTTATTCATGTATTTATTTATTTGATTTTCACTGTTGTACAGGTTTCTCTCTTTTTTTCATGTAGATAGAATAACAAACATTAGTTACTGTTTACCATCATACGAATTGCCAAGTAAACTAGTATAACACCGAAAACAATAATTGATAAAATGCAGTGCAGAAATTGAGAGTAGCATCTCCATCTTAGAGTAGAATTCTTGTAGGTTATTTCTAGAAACAAGTCGCAATCTTTTTTAGTTGCTACATTATTAATTTTGGAATACAATTTGACAAACAACATGATATGTATATGATGGAAGCCTTCCAAAAAATGCTTCTAGTTGTTGTTTAACATACAAACAATAATTTAGAATATATTGGACTGGAAAATTAAAAGTGTTGTAGAGTAGTGAGTACCTACTATAAAATTGTAATAAGTCTACTTTAGTAAAATTGAATAAAAAGAACAACTTTCTAGAACAAAACGGAGATTACCAAAATGCTTTTCAATCATGAAATGACAGTAGAAAATTGACGTTATCCTATTCCACATCTGGAGAAATCTAGTTGTTTGAAATAGAAGATTCATCAAACTCATTTCGACGTTGTCATTAAAATATTGAACAGCCACTTTTGTGATGTTAGCAGTACGCAGATAAGTTATGCCATACTACACACGATAGTATCTTTATAGTTTTATTCATTAATAGCATCCAATGTACATCAGTTTACGATAATAGGTAGGTACTAGATCTGGAACAAAAACAGTCGTAAATTGTTGACAAGTTAAACGATGACGAGCTAGCAAAAAGACACATTGACACACCGATTATTTTTGCTTTCGCCAATTTTTGAAATTTGTCCATATAATGCAACGATCGACCAGTCACAATCTATCATACTGACCAATTTCTGGAATCATTGAGGTGAAACAAGACTTAAAGCGTCAAAACATCCTTGATCAAATTCAGAACATATTTTTTTGATAAGGAGAAAAACCCTTTTTGATAAGATTGAACTATAATTAAAGTAACTATTTCATAGTTTTTTCTCATATATTTTCAGGTATTAACAATATTGTGTGAAACTAACTACTCAGTGGACAAAAGCCCCAACCTGCGTTGAATTACACCCACAATATCTACCCATATATTCCTTATTATTAGCTTTTGTAACATTTTTTACTGTTTAAGAAAGGTATTTTAAGCTAATCAAATCTCCTACAATTCCTATCAATGAAGTCATATGTATGTTCTCTGATACCAAACATCTAGGTATGCTAATGAACATCCACAGACAAAACTCTATTCAATAATTATCTAAAAATTTAATATATTTACTAACCTTCTGGGTGGGAACTCGAAATTCAACCACAATAATTGAGATCTCACTTATTTCTGCGTTTCATTAGGATCGCTTCATCAGGTGGCCTCCTTTAACTTGAGTCAAATATCTAACTATAAAGATGATTATACCAATAAATTAAAATTATTTGAAATTGAATGTCAAAATGAAATATCGACAACGTCAAACTGATTAACTGTCAATGAATATCATAACAACCTACTAAAATAAATAAAAATTAATAAAAAATTTACCTTTTATGTATAGTTTTTTTTCTCATATATTTTCAGGTATTAACAATATTGTGTGAAACTAACTACTCAGTGGACAAAAGCCCCAACCTGCGTTGAATTACACCCACAATATCTACCCATATATTCCTTATTATTAGCTTTTGTAACATTTTTTACTGTTTAAGAAAGGTATTTTAAGCTAATATGTATCAAATCTCCTACAATTCCTATCAATGAAGTCATATGTATGTTCTCTGATACCAAACATCTAGGTATGCTAATGAACATCCACAGACAAAACTCTATTCAATAATTATCTAAAAAATTTAATATATTTACTAACCTCTGGGGAACTCGAAATTCAACCACAATAATTAAGATCTCACTTATTTCTGAGTTTCATTAGGATCGCTTCTTCAGGTGGCCTCCTTTAACTTGAGTCAAATATCTAATTATAAAGAAAATATATGAGAAAAAAAACTATACATAAAAGGTAAAATTTTTATTATGTAATTTTTTATTTATTTTAGTAGGTTGTTATGATATTCATTGACAGTTAATCAGTTTGACATTGTCGATATTTCATTTTGACATTCAATTTCAAATAATTTTAATTTATTGGTATAATCATCTTTATAGTTAGATATTTGACTCAAGTTAAAGGAGGCCACCTGATGAAGCGATCCTAATGAAACGCAGAAATAAGTGAGATCTCAATTATTGTGGTTGAATTTCGAGTTCCCACTCCAGAGGTTAGTAAATATATTAAATTTTTTAGATAATTATTGAATTGAGTTTTGTCTGTGGATGTTCATTAGCATACCTAGATGTTTGGTATCAGAGAACATACATATGACTTCATTGATAGGAATTGTAGGAGATTTGATACATATTAGCTTAAAATACCTTTCTTAAACAGTAAAAATAAGTATTTCATGCTGCACTTTTTCTAACGTCTTCTCTTCTACTGAAGTCAAACAAATGAAGATGCCTATCCGAAATATTGCAAATAATATACAATTTTTCAACAATTTTACAAGTTCTATGACTATTTAAGTAAGCAATAGATAGTATAAAATCAAAACAAGTTCAGCATATGTCCAACTACTGCATAACATGTTACAATCTTATGCTCAAACTTACACATTTCTCCTGAAATATTCTGTTCTATACATATCGATCATCTTACACAATGTATTTTAATTAAATAATAGACTTATGCAGAAAAAAAGGCACTTATGTTATTTCCATTGCTAACTATTATTAATATCGATTATACAGTTACTCTGCATGTCACAACATACAATGTTGCATTTGGAGCAAACTTCATCGTTCCGCTCAACAACTCAATAATGGACTCTTAATTACAAGGGGAGAACTAAATGACCCACATAGGAGATTGGCAGTAAAAGCAGGACAACCCGCTTAAGATTTGTCATAAGGGAACTTTCCTAATAGATTTGTAAATGTAGTTTAATGTACCGAGAGATAATGATGACAGTCCATAGCTTTCGATGAACTAGTAGCATGTAAGAGGCATTAACCTTTTAAAATAGTTATTTTTTATACAAGAGGATACAATTTTTTTACTGTTTAAGAAACGTATGAAGCAATCCTAAAAATGCAGAAATAGGTCAGATCTCATCTATTGTGGTTGAATTTATTGAATAGAGTTTTGTCTGTGGATGTTCATTAGTATACTTAGATGTTTGGTACCAGAGAACATACATATGACTTCATTGATAGAAATTGTAGGAGACTTGATACATATTAGCTTGAAATACCTTTCTTAAACAGTAAAAAATTTTTACAAAAGCTAATAATAAGGAATATATGGGTAGATATTGTGGGTGTAATTCAACGCAGGTTGGGGCTTTTGTCCACTGAGTAGTTAGTTTCACACAATATTGTTAATACCTGAAAATATATAAAAAAGACGATACAATGTTATTTTATAGATGACGATAATGGAATTCTAACGTCCTGTGTAAAACAATGTTTTTTTCTATAGCTCTAATATGGACGCGTTTAGTATGAAAAATTTAGAATACTTTTGCATAGTTAGCATTGGTTTCTAGGCAATTTGATTATGAAACAAAGTCATCCCTCTGAGTGATCATTGTGGTGTGAACATTTATTTCTTCTTTGGTGTCGTTTTGTGTGATTGTTGGGGGTAGAAATGTCTGAAAACAAGATAAAAAATGTAGTTATTACCACAAATATAAAAAATGGAGGAACGCAAATAACATCAAAGGTCTATGTATTCTTAGCATATTTTTCGGAAAATCAAAGAAAATGCAGCCTTCAAGTTTATTATCACATTATTAATGCTTAAAACTACCATATTGGCGAATGGTATTGATATTTCAAGATAAAAATAAACTGAGGAGCCTCAGGAGCAATCACGTAGTATCAATGGAACTTGTAATATATAGTGATTTTCCGGGTTGTTATGCCGTGATCTCGACAACTGGTCGCTGCCAGTAACAGAATTAAAGTGCACATCCTTAACTGTAGCTGGAATTTTTTGGCCTGCCCTTGTTGTTCTCGGGCAAGGCTCTGTGGAGGCAGACCCACTATTGGTATCTCTGGGCTCGCCCATATATTATTTTCGACTTCTTTTGTTGGTATTACGACTGTACGGTCGGAATCGTTCCTCGGATAATGTTGGTGTTCCGATCTCTGTAACTGGTCGCATCCCATGCTTTCAAACGTTGTTCATATACTTAAAAACAAATCCAAACGTTATTATGTCACGTAATATTTTCGTAACGGGCAGACGTTTTGATAAGGGCTGCTAGTAAAGCTGGGTCTCATAATCAAAATGAAATGCACATATTAAAACTGTTTTTGTGTCTGAAAACGATACATGTATTTGTTGTCGTTTTTCAACGACACACTAATTGATTTTCACTTGATATGTGCATTGTGCATGTGCATATTCATTTAAAAATATTGAAATGTCGACAACTCTTAACATATCCAGTTTCTATTAATATGATATACATATAGTTTTTTTAATAATTTCTACAAATTTGTTAATGTTAGGAGAAGTATAAATGGAAGACTTTTATATGATATCTACAGGGTGTCACTTAATGAATGTTACATATTTTAAGGATATAATTTAGAATCCAAATGGTGTCGAATTAATAAAAATTTCTTAAAGAAAAGTGTCGTATCAAAACGTCATTTCATTTTTTTATTTTCTGTTTTCTTCTTAACTTAGAACCCAGTTAACCGAGTTGAGCAAAATTTGCTGTTGCTTTGTTTCTCTTCATGAAGTACGCAATGCTTATGTTTCTATTAGGTTAATTCGTACAGGGCGTTCATTTTACTACAACCCTTTGGTAATATTTTTCTGTAACCTTTTTGTACGTTTAAGTTTTTAGACGCAACTATCAGGTAAAGAATTTTATTCTACACAAAAAATGTATGCCTAGCAAAAGTTGAAAATATGCTCAGTCATGAAGATATTGTAGAAAATATTTATGAACACATACCCCATATTTTTTTGGAAATAGTAATACGTAGTAAACATAATTAATAACATAATAAACTGAAAGGTGGTAGTAATAAAAATTCTACTATATTATAATAATTGTTCAACGTGTTCCCCATTCTCTTCGGCACCTTTCCTTAAACGTTTTATGAGACTATTGAGAATAAGAAACGAATTATACGTTCTTATTAGGTGTTACAGAACTGTAAGCAATTCTTTTCAAATGACCCCAAAAGTAAAAGTCTAACGGATTAAAATCCGGGCAGTGGGAAGGCCAAGGAAAGTCACTACCTCGACCAATCCAACGGCTTGTAAATAATTGATTTAAATTATATCTCACCAAATGGCTCTAATGAGCAGAGGCACCATCGTGCATGAACCACATTTGTCATCTAGTATTAATGGGATCGAGATCCCCAGGAAGTTCTTGCGAAAGGATTTCCAAATAGTTTTGGCCGTTCAACCATGCAGGTAAAGCTATGGTAATATTGTGCCAATTTCTTCACGAATGTTGCTTTGTACTACGTCCAAAGTTTGACGATGAATTGCAAATAAAAAATATAGTCAGGCACAGTTAAATCGGGAAACCTTGGCGGATATGCTATGTCGGCGTATTTGGAGATGAGGCGTCCAGGAAAGATTCTAAGAAACCACTACTGTCTCATATATACTCATTTTAAAAAAACATTTATATCTACATTCATAGTGGAATGTTAATTGTTAATTTCTATTAAATATCCATAAACAAAGTTGAAATAAAGCCATACATAGTTTAATTGCTATTTGTACGTGTGTGGCTTAGCCTCCTTGATCCTTCACTATCCCCTCCCTAACCACCGCATCAAAACAAGCGATATCTTAGAAAGCAACGCCGCCACGGGCGCGATCGCTTTTAGTTGCAATTAGTGTAATTCCATTAAATAATAAAACTTAGATTATTACTGTATTGTCACGATTCAGGAATGATTGCTTCAAACGTAATTCCGGCTGCATTCAGCAATTCACGCTCGACTGATAGATCATTATTTGTTAATGGACTGTTAATTGAAATCTGCTCTCGCTCTGAATGAATTTTAATAATTTTATGGCGGACATAACTTCAATTTATCCCATACAGGGATTGGACCGGGTGGTGTTTTGACAGTTGCAAGTATGAACGACCAGTGTCGGTTTTGTTCTCATGCCCCATTTTGTTTATTTATCGGAAATGAGGTTGTATTGAATGTATAACAAAGTACATAAGAAATTTACTAAAAAATTGTAAATATATGCTTAAATACCTTTACAATACAACTTGTTGTATGCAAGGATCTCGATGCAAGGACATACATAAACTACATCCGAACATGAGCTTTACTAGTTAGAAGAAAACATTCTTTTATTGGTATATGTCCTTGACAAAAGAAAATCAAATGGCATGTAAGGTTATAGTGTTTACAGAAAGCTTATGCAGGCTGACAAGTATTTAAATGTTCGGTTTTATCACCATATGGTTAGATGCTTAATGCTTAGATGACATACTATTTGCAGGCCAAAAGAGCTAAAAAAAGAACTGTTCACAAACCTTTAATATTAATTGAAAATGGTAGGCTTATAGGTGCTATAAACAACTGTGAAGATACAAAATTTATAGTATTTTTCTTTTCATAGTTATTCGTAGTAGAAATTCCCTTAAGAGATTGAGATAGAATACGTTCCCATCCAGCATTGGAACTCTGAAGTTCAGAAATCAATGCCTTATGGGATTCCTTAGTAATATAGGATGGCTTATTAAAAACAGTATTAATCTTAATAGCAAAGAGAGGATTTACCAAACTGTATTGCCCCGAAAAAAAGTGCCAGAAGTCCTCGAAGCTCTACATAGTGGTATAAGTGGCCTGTATTTAGGGAGAAATAAGACTTTCAATAAAGTCAAAAGCAATTTTATTGGCTTGTAAGTCGTTCCGATGTGGAAGAATATTGTTGGAACTGTAGTTAGTATTTGTACTTTAAATAAAAAAAGTTTTGCAACGAAGTAACCTAATCGAGACGATCAGCTCTAAGAGAGGGGCAATATTCCGGAAGCTCACCTATCCTTTTAGTTTGTTAATTATGTTCCTGTTTGACTTTATAATGTTAGTAATACCTTTATTTTGATGTTTTCTAAAGGATTCCTGACTATATTCGATTTGGTTCTGAGATGCGTTCTTGAGGACCAAGGAAACTTCGACAACCGGAGAAGGGGATATGTCGAGAAGCTGAACGTGAGTGACAGAAACGTCAAAGTAAAGATTTGACAGTTTGAATTATTATTATTTTATTATTATTATTTCAAAGCAAAGTCAACGTAGAGGTTACATTGGTGTTAGAAGTTCAGTGTACCACAGAGAATAAATTGGAGTGAAAAGTTAAAGCCAGTTACAAGAGTAGAGTCTACAGAAATGGATATGGAGGAAACGTTCAAACAGTTAATGGATATGAAGAATCAAGAAGATATGCAGAACAGCCAGGAAGAAATGAAGGAAGATTTAAAAAAGAAATGAATAATAGCTAAGATAAAATTAAGGAAGACATAAAGGAAGAAATGAAGAATAGCTAGGACGAAATGAAGGAAGATTTAAAGTAAGTAATCAAGAGAAAGTGAACCACAGTTTAGCGGAAATTAAAAATACTCAAATACAAAAATAGTTAAGGTTAAATTCAATGAATTTGAGGAAAATGTTGAAGAGGAAATCAATCAAATGAGAAGTGAGGTACAGGATAAAATGAGGTACAAAATATATTTATAATTTTTAATATCTTTATTTTGACGTATTCTTGAATATGTCAGGCTATGTTTGATTTGGTTCTAGATGCGTTCTCAAAGGTCTAGGAAACTCAGTTCCAGTTTATGTTGAACGTCAAAGTAAAAATGACAACTATATGTGTTTAGCATTAATGGAACTATCTAATTCCTCAGTGTGAGATTTTTCAGGAAAAACAAAATTTGTAAAACCAACCCCTTGGCTGATCCCTTAGGCGCAAGGGTAAATTTTGTCTGTCAAACAAATTTATTTCGGCGACAAAACGAATGGATCCTATTGTGCAAAATTATTAATTTAAGACACACATTTCAGAGAGTAATTGTTGGAGGTCCAAATACTCTCCACTTTACTTCGCCCCTTCAATTATTCGACCCTAATTACGCCAGAATTTTGTAACAAAATTAACCCTTTTTTAAGATGCAAACGTTTTGGCGGCCCCGCGCCTTCCTAAAATACACATTCGTATTCATGTTATTCTATAAAACTCCATAATCTTGTTATCCGCCCGGGCGTTCGTACGAGTTCTAAATTTAAAACAATACCGTCTAATCTGTTTTAGCCGTCGAGAAAAATAAATACTGCACCCTTTATTCTGAAGTCGAATTTCGGCGGATTAACGGATTAACAATTAAAATACACACGGAGTTATTCGGATATTAGGAAACGGGGCGTTGAATGGAAAAATATCTACGTATGTGGTGTTTGTTTTCGCTAACTTTTGGGCGGTTAAGCCCAGTTGCTTCGTAGGAAGCTGGGGTGAAGCTCAGAGGGCAGAATTTTACATGTTCTCTGCGTCAAGTGAGTGCAGATTTATGGGAGGGATTTATTTTCAGCAACAGAATGAATACAGGGTGTATAAATGATACTGCGGGAAACAACTACTCCGCGGAATAATCCCCGACCGGCATTGAATTACACTTGCAGTATATGTGTAAACAATCAAGAATCCTTGTCGGCCACCCCATCAGACATAGACCGATTTCGGGCTTGTTAGCGAGTGAGATGGCAATTGAACTGGCTGTTCCTTCATACAGCGTGGCCAGATGAAAACGAAACAGAGCCATTTTCAGAACCTGCGTCAAGATTGTAGAAAAACGCTCAGACCTGTCGATTTTAGATTAAAGGGGGACATTCTTTGCTGGTATTTTTGACTCCGCCACTTTCACCCCCCAAGCAAGGCATCACCCCAAAATATTTAAATGGCATTGGGGGTTGAGTAATATTTATTTTGAAAGCTCTTACAATTCCCTTTACAACAGACTTTAAATTTCATAATTCCGAATTTTGATTTTAAAGTTGAAATGTATGTACAAACAATTAGGAACGATGAAAATGTCAATCAATCGAGCCAATGGTATAAATTTAGTATTTTTGCGTTACATTGGTTTTTGGCGATTTGTTATCACTTTCGTAAAAAAATACAATTGTAAAAAACAGAAATGAATACTATACACACACAACGAACTTAAAATTAGTGGATTCCAAATTTATTTTCTAGTATTATTTGAAAGCGTTGGTAGGTAGTTTATTTAACTGTATTTTTTAAAATTAAACACTATAGTTTATTCCATTGCGGAAACGGTAGATATCAGTTCGCTTTACTTTATGAACAAAAAATGTGCGAATAGAACAGCTCAGCTATTTAATGAACAACATTAAGATCGACATGTCAGGAAGAAGTACTTATGTTTTAGAGTTAGTAAAAAAATTTCAAGAGACAGGGAATGTAGCCAATAAAAAACGAGAAATAGAGAAACCTATAATTAATGAAGTCAGTACCGTTGCAGTTTTGGGACAAGTTCACCGGATTTATCGCCCCTTGATTTTTTTGTGGGGAACTAAACATAATTTAAATTTTAAAATATATTATTTTTTTTTTTCAAAGTTATGGGCGGAATTATAAAATTTAAAGTCTGTTGTAAGGAGAATTGTAAGAACTTTCGAAATAGATATTACTCCATTAACATATTTTGGGGTGATGCTTACCTTTGCTTTGGGGTGAAAGTGGCGGAGTCACAAAACCAGCAAAAAATGCCCCCCTTTAATCTAAAATCGACGGGTCTGAGCGTTTTTATACAATCCTGACGCAGTTCCTGAAAATGGCTCTGTTTCGTTTTCATTTGGCCGCCCTGTATGTATATTCACATATAAACCGAGTACAGATATAAGTGGTCTGCATACTTCCTGATCAGCCTAAGCGGCTCGACTTGTAGGAAGAGACAAACCCTTATCTGGCTGTTCACACAGATACTGCAGGTGTAATTCAATGCCGGTCGGGGCATTAGTTCGCGGAATAGTTGTTTCCTGCAGTATCATTTATAGATTTAATGGTGCGTCGCTCAGGGCGAGAGATCTGTGGTTGCACACTTGTCTGTTAGTGAGACCATCAATGAGACTATATTTATTCAGTAAATAACTGGGGTACACAGTAATCGTTATATTGTTCCTATTTAAATCTATAAAAATGACTATTTTATTATTTGAGATGGGATAATTCGTATTAACTCCTCCCGAAATTATTGAATCAGCAAAGTAATTAGAGTGTAAGTTATTACCAGAATAATCGAAGAAGATATATCAACAAACATATAAAAAAAATTATTGTTCACCGGGCTGAGAATTATTTTGTCTTTTTTCAGAAAATGTACTATTGGTATATTTCTGAATTAAACAAACGTATGAAATTTTCAATCTCAATATATGTGATGCTACTTTCAATGTCTGCAACAGCATCGATATTGGAAAGCATCTAAAATTAAAAGCATTCATAAAACGGCAATCCGTTGGATATCGTGCTAAAAATCAGAATAATAAACAAATCAAAATCTAATGGGGGTACCTGGTAATACATTTTTAGATGCAAAGGTAATTATAAACAAAATATATTTGTATACTGATTACTCGTAGGTGGCAATGATTTTTGCCATATCTGGGGCTTGTCGATGTGACGAATTATTTCAAATATAAATTGGAGATATTGAATAAGATATGGGAAAGAGATTTCTGATCACTCTACTTACTACAAGAACAAAGGAAAAATATCCTCTGTTGTAGGCGATTATTTAGACATATCGAAAATATAATGCCGCACGACCTAAACAAATAGTAACAGATTTTTTTTAACCAATTAATTGGAATTTATACATTTAGGAAAATGCCAAAACAAGTTGTTGCGTTTCTCAAATTGAAGGATACCCACGAATATCCTAGACACTGTGTACGTAGAACTTCAGCTACACTATCAATAAATTTAAGAGCTGATCACAACTGTAAAAATTCATGGTGGATGGAAATCTTCAACGGTAGATGAAAGCTACATTGGCAAGTCCATAACTCGCAAATCAGTTAGCGAAATAATTTTCCATACTGCAAGTACATCAAGCACTGGAAACGATTTTTAAATAATTCAATCGATTTGGAGGGTTCAATAATTCATATTAGTGAAAATATTTCAACCTACATAGACAATGTAAATGTTTCAAAACAAACAGGGCAAGGGATGTCCCTTACAGGGTGTTCTAATTGTACTATAAATGTTTACAATAAATAAAATTACTTTCGTTAAAGAATAAGTTTTAATTTAACGACAGTAAAAATGATTAGAATCAGTAGACAGTAAATAACAGTCACTAAAACTACGCCTTTAATATCGATCGGCGAAAATACCTATTTGAAAAATTTCAAATAACATTAAAAACGACTTGACAGGCTTAAAAGGTGTGTTTTTAGTACCTAGGCAGAAAAAAATTGTTGCTATGCATCATTTCAGGTAATAATTTAAATCAAACTGATAATTAAAATTGACAAAGACATTAGGTAAACACAAAATGATGAAGTTTTAAAATACAACACAAAACTAGTTATATTACAATACAAACTACAACAGGAAATTTATACTTATTAGAAATATTTATGTTGATACAATAATTGAAATCTCTCCACTTCCCTCCTCTTTCATAAAATTAACAATATTATTATTCACACTACTTGAATCTCCGGAAATGCCTGAAAATATTGAATTGCCGATGTTCGACTTATTGGCTAGCGAGTTATAGACCTTCGCGACTGCGGAAAACTTCCATTCTCCATGTTGGTTCAACCAGTATACTATTTCGCATGGGCTAGTTCCGGAAAAGTAGCAATTTCTTGTGGCATTTTAATGAATTTGTGAATGCCAATATGTTGTTGTGCTTTACCGTTCGCATACTTATAGAAGAGGCGCCGATTATTTAAATTCGAGGGTCTGGACGCTGCATATTTTCTGTGCTTAAATATTCCGTTACTACAAAAGGTCTTGATCTTTTGGTCTTAGTATTTCATAGCGTAATTAGCAATCTGTCGCCCATATCATTTATATCATCCGTTTTCATTTGCAAAAGCTCACCACATCTACAAGCTCCAGCAACTGCAGCAATAAGTACAACTGAAAATATAAATTGAAAAATAGTTCTTTAATCCATAATAGATAATTTTCAGTACATTCCCACCATCGTGTTCAAATACAGTTCATCTGGGGCCTCTGATAAAAATTTCTCGATTTCTTCTCTTTAAAAACCTCGCAACTTCAGATATTTTACCAAATCAATGGTATTTTTATATTTAGGATAGCTTTCAACATCGAAAAGGTAGACCATAAAGTTGAAGGCTTAATTTTCTTTGAAATATTGAAAAAATACTCAATCAGCACATTTTCAGAAAAAGATCCCACATTTTCTTCTGCCTATATTCCATGAATCTGCTGTATGTGAGTTCATATACTGTTCTTGACTTATCCGGTAATAGATTCAATTCCACATTTGGCGCCAGATCTCTTATTTCAGATGGTGTTAATGGTATTCACTCTTCCTCACTTTCAGTTACATCCATTTGGAACAGTTACTTGAAAAAAAATTAAAATTGTCAATGACTTTAAAGTAAATAGAAACAATTCAACAAACGTTATACCTAGTCGAGGCAATGAACTGAAAAAGGTCTAAAACTAGTTGTGGTGGACGGATCGGAATGCAGTTTTCTGCAATCTTTTCCAAAAATTATTTGTAAAAAATGTGGCGACATGGAATTTCTGACAAATCGGAAATTGAATTGTTGCAGCCAAAAATGCATTCAAGAAATGCATTATTTGAGAGGCCTCTTGGAAGATGGTATGAACTTGGTAAATAAGTGTCAGAACTGGCCCAGTGCTTTTCTGCCTAGTGAAACCAATAACTCTTAGTGATATAATATCTTTTGCAAACCGTATTGTATGCATGTAAATAAGAAAATTCCAAGGGCAAATCAGAAAATATCTGAACAAGAAATACGCTCTTTCATGATCAATGTATTTCACTGTTACACCCTGTATATTCATTTAGATGACTCACATTCTTATTAGTGGAGTAATGAAGGTCAGATAAGGAAATTAGTTATTTATTTTATAACACAACAAGTACGAGAAACTGCTTGATTCCCATTAATTTTAAATCGAAGGCCTAGACTGTTTGGAAAGGTAGACGATGAAATTTGTTTTGTTATTCAGAGGAACACATTAACGACTGGGTTAATTAAAAAAATAAATTTTCAATTAGAACGAGTGTACTCTGTTAATGAAACCTTCCCTCGATACAGCAACTCGACAGAAGCGGTCGTACAGTAAAAATTAATATTTGTTTGTTCAGCTTGATTATTTCAATTAATGGAACAGAATTTAGAAATTAATTGAATTAGTTTTTGTTGTCAGTTCGGAATGGAACTCGGTTTTTTTTGTCGACGTTTTGCTTCTGCACAACTAGTTATGCAACAGTGTTATTAAATCCACATTTAACAAAAAAGATTGATGGTTAAATAATACGAATCCGTCTGAAATCGGACGGATAGGTTTTCCACTAAATTGATGATTACCGGGAAATAACCGATTGACTTTGATTCTCAAATGGGTGGTCTATAATCCCCTCGAAGTTTGTCAGGCACGGAGGGGTTTCGAAATGTACAGGGCGTTTCAAGAACTTGAAATATTGATCCAGGTGATCAAAATAAACAAATTTCTCGGAAGTTACGCAAGATGTAGATTGTAGAATTATGAATCTGAAGAATCTTGCTGTAGTTTTATATTATTACAAATAAAAATGTACAGGGTGTCTCAAACTCGATAGTATAGGCCTACTGTGAGGATATAAAAAAATTATATAAAATTTAGAACACGTGTGTTAAAGGGGATGAGGTAAGCTCCATTTTAAATCGAAAGTATTATCTTTGGGATTTGACAGATTTACTAATGACGTCGTCAATTATATTTTTTCCAGAAACATACCCAAATTTAGTTCCTGCTAAAAAGCTCCCTTTTTTTTCTAATAATTTTTTATTAGACATTTTTCTGTATTAAAAGTTATAAGCAATATCACCCTAAAGTCTCAAAAGAAATACGTAGTCGTTGGAAAATAATTAAATATTCGTTGTGCATAAATGTTAGAATAGATAAAAGGATTAACCTCAATAATTATTTAATACAATTTAAAGAAAAGGTGATAATAACTAAACTTAAAAAATGAGGCAAACCTCATACTACATACATGTTGCAATCTATATGACCTCTTCTCATTTCAAGAGACATATCCAATCTCAACCTGACTTCTTTGTGTGCTGCGCTTATTAACATTACGCTGTTTAACTCATTACAAGAGCTTTTGTGATTTTTCAAATGATTAATATCTCGCGCAGGTGTTTTGTAAACCTAATTTTTTAAATACCTCCCATAAAAGAAATCGAGGGATGTTAGATCTGGTGTCTTTCTGGGTCACTGAATAGGTCCATTAATCCCAATTTATTTTTCTGGGAGAGTGTTATCTAAATATTACTACACAATCCTGGGCTTGTGGGGTGGAGCTCTGTCGTGATGACACAGGTTTCTCTTTAGCTACAAAGGCACATTTTCCAGAAGCGCAAGAAATTCTTCTTGTAGGAAATTTAATTAACTCACGCTGTTTAATGCATGTTCATAAAAATACCGATGATGCCGCATCATATATTTACTTCTAAATGGCCTTGGTTTTGGATTGGATTTATAATGTGGGGATTCTCAATGGATCAGTAGTGTTCGTTGCACCTGTTTGACAAACCATTACTGACAAATCCACTTACGTTCGTCCAAAGAATGTGCCGAAGACGGTTCTGATCAACAGTTTCTACATTTACTTCAATTTGAGCTATAAAATTAAGTCTGTTTTGAATGAGACGCTCAGACAAATACCCCAAATTGTGAATTTTGTACTCATAATACCCATTGGTCTTTAAAATTCGTTGAACGGTTGATTTATCCAAATTCAATTCCCGGCTAGCCTGCCGTATAGAATTTCGTAGATGTTTCGTGGTCTTTCAAATGGCATGGTCAAAATTGGGGATTGCTATTTAAAAAAATTGTCGATGACGTCATATCTCGAACAACTATGACGTCACAAATATGGGTCGTATGTCAGAAAGTGCATTTTTTAAATAAAACCGACGTGCCAGGGGATTTATTAATTTCAGAAATAATGAATTTATTCGTTACTTTTCGAAAGCACTGTATAAATATTTATATCAAATCAATTTTTAATATATAGTTCCTGTATAAGTACGTTTGTCAATTGTTCCTTTGATTCATTGAATTTTCTATAAGAAATAACTTTAATTAACTATTTTGTGCTAAGTGTAGTAATTACTTAGTATCTTGTGTACCTGATGATCAAGATTTTAAAGGGCAAAACGGCGAATTCGTGGCAAGTATGAACAAAAACTGTTCTAAATGGAATTCTCTAATATCCGACGGAAGCCGTGAATTTCATGTTATGGTTTTTGTGATAATTGCTATCACTTACTCTGCGCCAATTTATCAGCAGACGTTTTAAAGTTTAAAAAATAATCTGGTTGTTTATGGTTTTGTGAAAAATGTCTTAGCGTAAAAAAACAGCGAAATAGAACTTAGACTAGTAGTACAATATTCTATACAGGATGCTTTAAGAAAATTGGAAATAGCTCTTTCCGATATGAAGTTGGAATTAATGGATTCAATCAATTGTATTTAACATGGTACTACTGTAGTTTCAGCATCAAGTTATTCTGAAATTGCCAGGAAAATTAAACCTATTAATGAAAAGCAGCCTGTAAATCTAAATAAATATGATGTTCTGAAGAATATAAAAAGTCGGGACACAAATGTGTCACTAACGAATGTGAAACATATTAAATAAAGGTGATACCTATATTACTTAGCTGTAGTACTGATGAGGGTAATTCAAAACTGATTCAAAGAGTTGTTTACGAAAGCCTTTCTCAGAAAGTGAATAATACAAAACCTCGTATTAAAGTTGTTAGGATTTCATGCGAAATGAACCCTGGTGAGATTAAACATTTTCTGAAAATTCAAAACCCTGATAAAATTAATGAAGATTCCGAATGCAGGGTCGTGAAAATGTGGCACATTAAGAGGAGAAGAGACATTCTACAGGCTATGGTTCAATTGGATATTGGTTCCTATAAAAACTTCATGGCGTTAGAAGAAAATTATGTTATGGTTAGATCGTTGTCATGTTTATGATGGAATTGAGGTGGCTAGATGTTTTAAATGTAGTAGTTTCAATCATTCTGCATCATCCTGTAGAGGTAAGCTTGCATGTCCCCGTTGTTCCCAATGGCATGAATTGAATGCCTGCAAAAACGAATATCCCGAAAAATGTATTAACTGTATAAATTACAAAAATTTGAGTTTAAAAAGTAATGAAAGTATTGTTATAGATTGTAATCACTGGGCTTTTGATAAGTTCAATTGAGTTGTTTATAAACAAAAATTGATATCTGAAATATTTAATACTGGGACGTCAATAGCAACCACTATGTTCCCCTCCAGATTGCACTGGTTATCTACGTCGTCGTGAAATTTCATCATCTTTTTTCCACATGTTTTATATGAATGTGAGGGGCTTAAACAGTTAAATAGTTGCCTTGTATAATTTTACTACATATTCTGATTATGATATGATTGCTGTAACAGACCTGGTTAAATTCAAAGGTTTTTGGTAGCGAAATTTTGTTCCACTGTGATAGAAGGTTTGAGCGACTGGGTCTAACCAGAGGTGGGGGTTGTCTTATTTTACTTCGCATAGCGTATAAGGTGGCTATAATGAATTTAGATTTTATAGCTGTAAATTTTCCAACAATTGATATCGTTGGTATTAAAATAATAATGAAAACTGGCGCACTTTTTGCTTCGTTAAATACATATTAGATTTTTTTTCGTGTAAGTATCATAGTATAACATGAATAACAGCAGCCGTAATTGGAAATATTTATTTGCATGGCCAACTGGGTAAGTCGTCTAATTGGTAGAAACTCACATGCAGGCATAAATAAATGCAGGGCCCCCAAACTAAAATCAAGACAAAAAATGATTGTTAAAACGATTCTTTGAAAGCTGGTACCTCTTCAGGCCGTATCGTTAGCAGGCATAGTTCAGAGACAGACGCTCGCCGTTTAAGATACACTCTAACGACTTTTTCCGTCCTCATTATTTTTGCCCCCCATTCATTATAATTATTAAAGAACAACATGTACAATTTAGTGTGAAATCCAAACGTATTATTTACAATTATTAAATTGGCAAAGTGCTTCGGCCGCGCTTTTTGCATTTCGTTTAAAATAATGATGCTTATTAGTATTAACGACGCTGCCTGGGAAAGTCTGCTAGACAGATCGGATGGTCGCAAGACTTTAAGGTTGGCGGTTAAGTATCTCAACTATTAAAAAGAAGTTGCAAGAATATCTGGGGAATGTAAGGGTTCGCTTTTTCGCAGTAATGAGAGAATTCTGCGTAGTAGGACGTCAGTTAAAAGTAGAATAAAATTCTGTTCTTTATTACAATCATTGTGAACTGATTTAATTTGAAATCAAGATCCAGCGTCATTTAATGTATTTCTGTAGTTATTCATCTAATTAAGTATATTTTAGAAGTATTTGAAATGACTCGGCATTAAAGTATTAGCTTTTTTCAATTAATTTCTTGATTGACATTCTTAACATTAGATTTGTGTTATAATATACAGGGTGATTCAGAATTTAAATAAAAAAAATCTGAGTATACATGGGACTCTTAGAAATACAATTTTGAAAAGAAAAAATCAAAAAAGGCACTTCGAAAATGATTTAAAAATACACTTCTGCACGGCACTGAAAACTGGTCCACTGTAAAACCTGATAAGGTGGCAATCTTCGACCGGACAAGAAATGGAAAGAAATGCTCAAGGAATAAATAAATAACATTGGACCTTAGACTGAATAAAATACAAGGTAGCGCAAAAGTCGTCACCTGATGTTCTTGGGTTCTTGTTCTTGATTCTGCTTTTGGATTATGTTTATTTGATGTCTTACATTTTTTTCCATTAAGTCGAGAAGTGTCGGTCAAGTGGCCGGCGCCAGAAGTGATGACCATACGGGCCCGCTTTATGGCATTTTCATCATTCTTGCCACAACTTCCGCCGATAGGTTCTCGCATTCTTGATATTCTCTTTAAGGGCTTCAAAAGTCTGCAACTTGTCCACAGAGACTCGTGACTTCAGAAAACCCCACAAAAAGAAGTCTGGAACCGATAAATCGGACGATCTTGCCGGCCAGTGCAAATCGCCAAAACGAGAGATTACGCGACCCGGAAATACAGTCCTCAGAATTTCGGTCGGGCGCTCCGCAATATGCGTCGTTGCTCCATCCTGTTAGAACCACATATTCTCCAGTCAAAATTCATTCAATTGAGGAGGGAAAAAGTCGTTGAGCATGGCTCTGTAGCGCTCGCCATCTATAGTAGTCGTTTGGCCCGCAGCGTCTTCGAAAAATTAAGGTCCGATGACGCCTCTACCGTAAGCAACACACCATGCAGTAATTTTGAGCGGGTGATGGCTCTTTGTGGGTTATATGCTAATTTCTGATGCCCCAGAAATGATAAATTTGCTTATTAACATATCCACAGAGATGGAAATGGGCCTCGTCGCTCATGATAATTTTCGATGAAAAGTTGTCTTCCTCGTGGTGTAGATTCAGAATGGTCTGAACGTAGGTTACACGCGTTCGGCTGATGCACTGTCTGCACTTTGTAAGGGAACAGTCGTTAACCAAAATTATCTGTAAAGACAGCCGTTTGATGCCCAATTGCTTGGCAAGTCGTCAATACTCCGGGGTACTTTGCGACATCTTCAGCCACAGCCGCGATATTCTCAGCAGAACGGCTGCTCTTCAAGGCGAGCGGCTAAACGCCGTAATGTTTGACCAGTTGGTGTCGGACGAACGCGAAATCTGCGCCAAAATTCAAGCTGCGCCAACACTGACGAATTAGTCCGTAAAAAAATCGAAACAATTATTCCGCGTTCTTGAGGAGTATATCGATCCATGTCTTATTGATCTGTATTTTGTATCTGTTTACTTCACAAGTGTCAAATGAGAACTGAAATTTGCCGCCATTTGCAAAATTTATAACAACTTAGGGTGATGACTTTTGCGCCACCTGTTATTTAACAAATGATCTAATTTTTCTTTAATAACAATAATAATACTAATTTAACGAAGTGAATGTTCTAGATGTGCTCCCTGAACCTCCTGATAATAATAAAATCCATGTTTGCACTTGTTATTAAAGGAGGTGACAGAAAATCCCTTTGGCTTAATAAAACAACGTTCCCAGACCATCTACACTATGGACTCACTACTCAATGTTGAAAACTATGATTTCTGTTAAGAGAAATCAACATATAAGCAAATTTTCTCAACTAATCGCATTTTGAAAAAAAACGCTCATAGGGTTACAAGGCCAAAAATTCCAGAATTTTGCAGGAAGGAACAAATATATAAATTTCTAAGTACTGCAGATGATGAAACATTCATGAAGGTTGTTAATAAGAATAATCGGCATTTTTGGGGTCGTCGCGAAGAATTAACTAAGCTAATGTTGGATCATATTCAATACAGTGACCTCTAGGTATATAAAAATTGTGATTCCATGCACGAAAATAGAAATTGTCTGAGAGTTTGTTATAGCAGAAGGAAATTTTTAAATATTTATCGAAATTATGCTGAACTTCGTCTTCCTAATGCAACTGACATTCCAAAAATGATTGCAATAAAGCTTGGATTTAAAGAGTCCGAAGAATACACTGGACATCGTTTTAGAAGGTCCTCAGCCACCACTCTGGTTGAGGCGGTGCAGGTATGCAGATAGTATAGTGTCATGCGACTGGAAATCTTCTTCTACGGCAAATGGCTACGTTGAGAATTCTTTAGAGAATAAGAAACACCCTTGATATATAAATATTATGAATGTTTGCTAACCTGTCATTCTTTAGCTCGCTAACAACATCAACTGCCTTTGATCCAGATTGTTAGTGGCAGAAAAATAGCTTAGACCTTACTCTTTGAAAAAGAATTTGTACCCATCTGCATATGTATATTGATGTTATACGTATTTAAATATGTTCTGAGGAAATTACACCTTCTGAAGATATTTATAGATTAGGGTTTTGTTGTCAGAAAGAACTGATAACAAGCAATTAAATCTTTAATGACTCTGAAAGAAAATTACAATCTCGAAATAAGTTCAAGAGTATCTACATTTTTTGACAAAAAAATAAATTAATCAGTGATGAAGAATATCAAATAGCAATAACTTGTTGATAAGAATATCACGATTTCTCCCTTCTCTAATTTTTTAAGCAAAATATTGATTTGTATTTTTCGAAGTGTACTTATTACTTATATATTTATCAAATTTTAATCTTCACAAATGTTATTGGGAATGGGATCCCCATTTATATAATTGTATTTTACATGGAAAACTTTTATTGTCCTGAAAACGACTTCAATACAACCGAAACGTAGGCTTGCCAACAAATTGGTTTACTGTAACTTTAAAATGGTACCAACGTGGAACATGAAGTTGCAATATCAGAAACTTTGATATGTTAACGTTTATAACTGTCTTTATTGTTTATACTGTTTAAATTAGAGCCGAAATTAGAATCTAGCATTATCACTTCCAAAGCTTGCTCATTATTTCGATTACTTGTCTGCATACCTCTTTCAGAACTCCTACTCAGCAGGTGAACAAATATTGCTCATTAACAGGATAATTGGATATATTTTAATTAGCCAAATAATTAGGAACTTTGCGTAGGGGTTAGATTTATAGTAGATTAGCTTAGCACGGCATTTACATCGCAATAATGGTTAGGCCACCCACGCATGCATTCCTATGAACATCATTGTGTTGCTAATAACAAGCATGTTTACATCTACATGTAAACTTTTAGGTCTCGCATGAACGTGCCACTCGGAAAAGCAATTTTCTTTATTTAGGCGGCTATTTTAAGTGCATTTTTAAATATTTCCGCTTTGTTTTTGTCCTGATTTGTATTTTCATTAATGTTTTTAATTTTTGTTATTCCTTTAATTGTACTATTAGATAGTTTTTATAAAGTGTGTTCACCTGAAATCCATCCTAGTCAGGGTACCCTTGAAAGAATTGTACACTGAGAAAAACATGAACTCAAAACCTCTCAATTTCGTAGAATCGTAGTAAAGTATTTTCCTATTATTTCGTTAACATCTTAATTATGTTAATAATATATAACACAGGTAATATGTTTTAGTTTAACATAGGATTTGTTTTGTGTTAAAATATGTAATTAGTTTTTTTATAGAGGAGAAATGATAAATTTTGTATGAACCAGAAAGGTGGATTCTAGATGGACATAACTTATAGAAAAACAGCACTGTAAAAAAGTTGCTGTGTAAGTGAGATATTTCAATCTATAATTTAAAACGTGTACAATTTTCGTGTCAATAATAGAGTATATCAACTCTTCCAACACACGGCACTACGCCATGATGGTCGTGTAGCGTTGTTGTGTTCTGTTACATCTCGTTCGCTATGTTCGGATGGAGAACATTTAATTTTGAATTGAGGTTTGATCAAAGAAACTGGTAAGTACTTACCTGACTATAACAGATATTGCTGACAATTTTGATAACGCTAAAATTAATTAGGACTATAAATTAAAAAAATAAAAATAAAATTATTAGTAGTCCACGCTGATGTTTTAGATTACCCTGTATTCTGATTTTCTAACTTTAGAGGAAAAAAATGATAATTTCAAATCACTACCAGTTAATTTTCGTAAATTCATATATGTAATGCCTAAATACATCTTTGTTTAATGTTTGCTGTTTCGTTGTTTATGATTTACTAGAACGTTATTAGTTTATATGTTCTTTATTACAATATGTACTACTACTATTACTACTGATAGTACTAATTTTGTTAAATATTTTGTTAGAAAAAAATATATTTTATTTTATTATTATTGTAACACCATAAATTATGAAAATACTATGTATTGATAACACTCACTTACTTTTTTAGATTATTAATTATATTTATTTATGTTTGCTTTTGAATTATAATTTTTATTATACATTTATTTTGGGTTTTCTAGAACATCCCAGGCTATATTCGATGCATTCTCGACGACAGGGAAAATTTCTAGAAAATATCAAAATAAAGGTACTACAAAAATTATTTTGAAAGCAGACAGGAACATACTTAAACTAAAAAGATAGGTGAGCTTCCATATATACCTATTATGCAATAAAATTAACATGTTAATATGTAAAGTCTACACCTTTAATGATACTAATAACATTAAAATGTGTAAAAATAACACAGTGAATTGTGTTAAACCTTTAACACACTGCTACATACAGAGAAAGTGTAAATATATACACAATCCCGTATGGACCTCGATTAACACAGTATTCTGTTCCTTTATGTTAAAATGTGTCATTATTTTTTTACAGTGCAATATTTTAATACAAGTATAACTATATTTATAATACCAGTTAACAAATGTGGGTCCAAGTACTGTCCCTTGCGGTGTACCATAATTTTTCGTTAATGGGACTTTTTGCTCAATTTACACCCAAAAAGGATTGCATATTCTTAATTTTATTTGTCAAAAATGTTGGCTTAAACGTTGGGACCCGGGACTGCTAGATCTTATCCGCCTTATTTATATCCATGTAAATACACCGCAAAATTGTTTTTCGCGTTCTTAGAGATAATTGGACTAATTTGAGTTCCGGAGCTCCGAAATATTCGGGACATGTTAAGCCATTACTTGTAAATTTACTAGAAATTTAACCAATAACATTAAAACGGATTAAATGGGGATATAGTTGAATAAAGAGAATGCGCACAATTTAGCGGAAGTGATTTTGAACAAAGTCATTCTAACTTTAATCATAAATTCTAGCTTTAAATTGAATCTCTCCCCAGGCCAATAGGTTTCAGCTAATATGGAAATTCTACAGTTTTATATGAAAGACAGGGCCGATTAACTTGCTATTCAGATATGAAACACGATTCAGAACCAGCCGATAATAAATAATTATATGAATTTGTTTTCACTATTAATTAATTACTTATTCTTCTTTAATCTAAATACATACAAGGTATAGCGACTAAAATATGTTGATTGATCCAAATATGTCTTATACAAACGTTGCTGGTTTCAGAGATACAGGGTGTTCAATATTAGAATTTTATTTTGAAATTTCTCAACAACTTTGAAAGGTTTTATATATTTTTAGGTATTAATAATATTATGTGAAACTAACTACTCAGTGGACAAAAGCCCCAACCTGCGTTGAATTACACCCACAATATCTACCCATATATTCCTTATTATTAGCTTTTGTAACATTTTTTACTGTATTAGAAAGGTATTTTAAGCTAATATAAATCAAATCTCCTACAATTCCTATCAATAAAGTCATATGTATGTTCTCTGATACCAAACATCTAGGTATGCTAATGAACAATTCCACAGACAAAGCTCTATTCAATAATTATCTAAAGAAAATAATCTATATAAATTTTCTAACCTGCTTTAATGAAACACTCTATAAATATCTAACTTCACTTTTTGGCAGTGGGAATATGACAATTCAACCACAATAGATGAGATCGGACCTATTTCTGCATTTTTAGGATTGCTTCTTCAGGTGGACTCCTTTGAATTGAATCAAATATCTAACTATTATTTGAAGTTAAATATCGACAATGACAAAAAGTGACAGACTGTCAGTGAATTAAATATGACAATGATAATTATTGAATAGAGCTTTGTCTGTGAAATTGTTCATTAGCATACCTAGATGTTTGGTATCAGAGAACATACATATGACTTCATTGATAGGAATTGTAGGAGATTTGATTTATATTAGCTTAAAATACCTTCCTAATACAGTAAAAAACTTTGAAAGGTATCAGATCATGAACATACAAAATTGCACTCTTATGTTTTTTTGACATGAGAAATAAGAATTTTTAACTAATTTAATGTTGCTCGTAGAGGACGTTAGTTATACCCTATTCCTTTAATAAATTTAGGAATATTTTTTTGCTTCAGTTACGGACAAAGTGAATTGAAAATATAAAAGAACGCCCTTCGTTTCATAAAAAAGTAACTTTTGTTCAATTTCGATATCCCTGTCCGTTATCGAGATATTTGCTCATAAGACTTTCAATGCATTTCGTTGTCAAAACTTGAATAACTCATTAATCAAGTTGTTGACGAAGCTTGTTTTCGTAATATTTGGTTTATGCATGATGGTGCTCCACCTCATTTTAGCTTATTAGAGAACACTTAAATTGGGTTTATTCAGATCTATTGATAGGCCGGTCAGAACTAGTGGCCTGGCCGCCTAGATCACCAGATTTATATCCTGGGATTTTTACTTCTGGAGTGAATTGAAAAGACGTGTTGCAAACGAGGATGAACTTCGGCAAATAAATTTTACTATAGCCAAGAAATTTTAAATAACGTCCAAACACCAAAAAAGTGTTTTCCAAGACAATGAGCGATTCAGAAGGAATTACTTGTATTCCTTGTCAATTGAGAAAAGCCGCTGAGAATTTGGAAAAAGATTTTTACTAAGTATGTCAAGTTTGACTTTTAATATAATACTTTTAATACATTTACTATTTTGAGAACGAAAACAGAGTTTTTCGAAACGGCAAAAATACGGAAGTGCGCGATAGTGATGGGATTTTTGCTATTTTCTACTTATCTGCTTTTTTCAGTGTGATTTTTTGGTTAGGCAAACTTAGTTTCAAAAATAACTCTTAACTGATCTGTTTGGCGCAAGAGCTTATTTAATTAATCTTTATTTTTTTCAGAAATGTGGCAAAAACCCAATCAAACTAAAGAAAAAGTAAAATTATGCCATAAATGAATAGCTTCAGACAATATGTGGTTAATGGTATGGCCTTCTATTTTGGGACACTCTGTATGTCAAAATCAGAAATATGTTTCTTTCAAACTTACTGTAAATTTGAAATATCAACATTACATATATGGTTGTAAATAAACAAAATTGAGATAGCAATTTCAGCTATTGTTTTTCCCTGCAATGTTGATTAGATCATGAGTAATTTAAATATGACATTTTCATATAATGTTTGTCATTGTAACATTTTAAGAAGAAGAGATAGAAAAAATCTATACAGGGTGTTAAAAAAAGAGTATAAAATATTACAGGAGGTAATAGTATGAACCAAAATAAGCAGAAAAGTCTTAATAAACATGGGTCCGCAAAGTAACGGTTGCGGAGATATGGACCACTATTCGTTTTTCAAACATTTTATTTTATTAGGTATAAACCGACAAAGGAAGCTTTTAAAAAACAAAAAACATAGTTACAGAAGATGTTCAAAGGACCTAGAAACCTGTCACCTACAATACCCATCCAAATGTTTAATGAAAAACGTGCCTAATGTTCAGATTCTATTAGAGCATGAGGATTTTCGGCTGCCCAAATATGCGTATTGTGAAAATTAAACACTCCATTTCTTGTGAACCCGGCCTCATCAGTAAAAAGAATGTTTGCAAGAAAACGAGGGTCTTCAGCATCATGACGTAGAAACCAGCGGCAAAAAACCAAACGTGCTTGATGATCATTTATTCGGTTTATGGCCTGTACTCGTTGCACATATGAATAAAGCAGTTGCTCGTGAAGGATTCTCCAAACAAGAGGACCACTAATTCCTACCTCGGCTGATATTCTCCGCACACTCGTACCTGGATTCTGCTCTACCAGTGCTAGAATTTCTTCTTCTGCTCTAGGAGTGGATACCGACCTTGGTCTTCCGGATAAATGGCACTGTTTGCTGAAGGAACCGATATCACGTAATCTTTGGTGAATTCATCCAAACATGCGTTGTGAAGGAATTTGGCGATTTGGATAAGCGTCAACATAAAGACGTCGCGCTTCGGTGGCGTTCCCATTAGCACGATCATACATGAAATGCATGTCTGTTAATTCTGCTTTAGAGTAACCAGCCATAGCGAAAGAAAATTTGTGCACTGAGAACAACTGTCAATTACGTACTGTTTATTTCACTAAACATCAACCAACTATTATAAGAAAATACACAACGTTTTTGCAAAATAAAAGGGCTAAAAAAATTTATTTAGTTTTTGAATTTTACTACATAGTTTTTCAAGTAAAAATGGAACTTAGTAGTAGTGAGTCTCAATACAGGTCAACAGACGTTGGTCGTTTCTCTGTTATGGGCCCAAGACGTGTACTTTGGGGCACCCTGTACTTTGCGAAGAATGTTGATAACGCGATTATTTGCTGATGGCTAATTAACAAAACACGCCCTCCGTCGGCGTATATTGTTAATTAGAACAAATAATAATATTTGACGATCTCGACTTAATAACCAGTTCTGTCGACGAAGTTTCCGGTTTATATTCATTAGCCTGCCGTAGCTATAAGTATTCAATAACTCGACAGCCAAATGTAAATTTGTACAAGTAATGTAAACATCACACCGAGCTATTACTGGGAGTTGTGTTTATAATTAGGCAGTGACAATATTTCCCCAAAACGGAGTTCGCTAATTCTAAGTAAACAGAGCCGGCTATGGAAAGGCGCAAATAAGCATGGAGCCGCCATGAGACGCAAAATCCGAAATCTTTCTTACTTATACTGTATAATACAGCTTGTTATAACTTATCCGGTGACTTGGGGAGCTGGACGAAATGGCTCGGCTCTTGCACCGAAGAAAAGTTTTGCCACGGTCTTCATAAAATTAATGAATTCGTGTGATATTAATTATAATCCGTTGTAATCAAGCGCAATTCGCTGATGTTTTGAATTCAGCTTCCAGAAGCAAGACAGTATCTGCTTAAGGTGGCCATATTTGTGGCCCAAAATAGTGGAATGTCGATGTAATCTTAAAGTTAGGAATTTTAAACCCTGTTAAGGCTGGGATTTTGCATACATATTTTTACCGTCTAACAGGGCTTCAAGCTAGGACACTGAACTTCAAAAAAATTTAAATAATTGGTTATTATTATATATCAACGTATTCAGAAAGGTTCCCGCTAGTGCGTGAGATAATTTTCATTGCTCATAAAATCACAAGAGTAATTAAAATAACTGTTAAAGTACCTCAATTTTAGCCACACAGTTATTACGACAATATGTCACAATTACGGCAAAATTATCACAGCCACAGCCACTAAATTACTTCACTCACTAGCCAGGTCATATAGGACGACTTGTGTTTCACTTTCAGATTAATATTTATTGGTAATTTTACATTTTGTGTCCTAGAGTAAAATCATAACATATATCACGGCTTCCATTTTTATGTACGTTAAAATGCACGATAAACTTCAGAGAACCGTGCGGTTCGGGCCTATACGAGTTGTATAATACTGTCTCATAGGTCAGATTGATTCGTCGTTTCGCTCACTCAGGTTGTGCAAGTCCTTTTCTACAAAACCCCCGCCTTAAAGTTACCAAAAAGAATTATACATTATTGGATACTAGAAAGTTCAACTTAGGTAGTGTTAGTATTTATGTTGCCAAAATGTACCAATTTTATACTTAAAATTCTTACTTCAACAATAAATTTTTCACATGATAAAGCCAAAGAAAAATTAACCTAAGTTACCTTTATGGGTATTTTGCTGCAGTCAAACTTTTGTAGAAGCGAAAGGTAAACTTAATTATATATGTCGATATGTACGTTGTTTTGATTGTGGTAAAGCAAACTTGTTAATTTAAAATTATAAGGTAATTATATTAGGTTTTGTGGATTTTTTGTTTGGAACTTTGTTGTAGGTACTTAAGTAATTAGGTACGTTTTTAATTTTGCTATGCTGATTTTCATGTCAACTATAACTGAATCTTTGCAATTTATTAATAGCATATCATAATTCAAGGAAGAATTGAATCTATAAAAAAACCATATCTACAGGGTGTCCGGAAAGTAATGTGACCCAGCTTAAACATATCCTCCTGTGTTCAAATAGAACCGATTTAGACAAACTTTGCTTAGTCCAAAAGTGCCTTGTTTAGAAGTTACAGGCCTTCAAAGAAAAAAAATGTCTTCTTGTTATGAGCATAATTAATAAGCGAAACTTTCAATCATATTGAAATTTGGTACAATTATGTTTTAGGTCTTTTAGGGCTAAGTACAAGCATTGCAAAGGAGTAAATAGTGCCGCATACGGTAGAGGGCGCTCTTGGCAGTTTTTTCGTAACTCATTTTTATTGGTCATATTCTGATACGCTTCACTGAAAATTATGATGGAGAAATTAATTTTACGTAGAAAATCTATACTTGTTTCATGTTGATGCAATGCCGATTTCGGTAAAAACGTGTTTAAAATTTCCGCACAATAAAATGCTTAAAAATAAATTTTCTAATTCGAATTATCACCTGTCAAAATGACGTGTTTTTATCGAAAACGGTACATTATTTCAACATGGAACAGGTATTACTGTTCTACGCAAAATTAATTTTCAGTGAAGCGTAGGACCAACAAAAAAGATATGATAAAAATGAGTTACAATACGATATGCGGCACTACTTACTCCTTCGCAATCCTTGTACTTATCTAAAACCTAACTGTACAAATTTGGCCTATGGCATGCTGATGAGAGCTAATAAGCTCGAAACCGGTATATGTCTGGTGGGCGTCTGACGAATGCTGGTCGGGGCATTGCTGTTTAAATTTGTCTTCCGTGTTTGTAAGTTAAATTTGTCTAAATCGATTATATTTGACCACAGGAAGCTATGCTTAAGCTGGGTCTCATTACTTTCCGGACACCCTGTATATAAAATTATAAAAAAATTAACGGTATTCTTAGGTTTGAAATAATTTGTACTCTAAATTTTATTTATTTATTTTCTTATTAAAAATATCTTTTGCTGCAAATAATCATACCGTACCTGCAACTGCAACACACTGGAAACTTTTACAACTCTTCTGAATTATTAATCAGTCATAAACCGCACCCAGTCTTTTGCCTAACTCGATCCCCAAATGAATAGGTGGAAGTCGAATTATGGGGAGAGTCACATCGCCCCCCTGGAGACGAATTTCTTTAAATGATAAAATAGATATTGGCGCATGAACGACGGGTGTTAAAAATTCATCTGTACATGACCGCTTTTGTGTACTCCGTGACTTGACGTCTCGTACCGCATCCAGAATTAAAGAGATCATGAATAGTTGTATGACAAGATGTCGTGCCGCAAACCTTTTGGGACCAGACGGAATTGTCAATTGTTTCGTACGCCCACGTTCTCAAATGTCAAAGCCTAATTAAATTAAATTGGTATATTGTAGGTACTAACCTATTAAACGATGAGATGCAGTGGATTTAATTGTAGTAATGTGTTTTAAGATAAGATTTAAGAGGAACAATAATGGTCTCAAATCAGAGCCCTACTGGACGCCTGAGCTAACTTCATATCACTGAATTCTTCTTTAGAAGAGTTACCTATTCATACTATGAAATGAAAAAGTTCTACTTATTTTTTTTTTGTTATGTTACAGCTGTTGTAGGGGAGGGAAATGACAGCGTCTATGAAAATCACTCCAATATCGATACTCAGGGGTTTTCGGGCATTCCGAATTTAATTCTGGCATTAGACTTCCCCGGGGGCGCTCGGGGGTGGCTCTGTGGGAAATGGTAAAGGAGAAAGTGAAAAATCACAAATTATTAAAATAATACTTTATTCAAATAACAAATATTCATTTTCCTCCAATCACCTCCAGACAACCCCACAGAACCACTACAAGCGCCCCCGGAGAAATATAATGCTAGAATTGAATTCAGCATCCCCGAAAACCCCCGAGTAACGAGTTTGGAGCGCTTCCCATGGACAATGCAATTTTCCCCTCAGAATAACCCCCCGGATACCCTCGCAGAGCCGCCCGCGAGCGCCCCCGGGTAATTCCAATGCCAGAATTGAATTCGGCATCCCCGAAAACCCTCGAGTAACGAGTTTGGAGCGATTTTCATGCACGCTGCCATTTTTTCCCCAAATTCACTCCCCGCGCACCCCCACAGAGCCACCCCCGTGCATCCCCGGGTAATTATAATGCCAGAATCGAGTTCGGCAGCCCCGAAAACCCCTGAGTAACGATTTCCGAGCGATTTTTCCGAGTTTCCAGTTGTTCCTATAATGGTGTAGGTAATGCATTTTCCGGCCCAAAAGGCATTTCTCAAAAAATGACTAAACCAGACGATATAGACTTTTTTCCTGGGACCTTCCTGAACACAATGCAGAAAACCGCATCTCGATATCTGCTGTGCCTAAAAATTTCCGCTATTCGGTCGATTTTGATCTAAATGCCCTGGACTAGTAGGGTCTTGTTGGTTAAAAATCCATTCATAAAAACCTTACACACGACGCATAAATTCCTTACAAACCGCGAATCGCGAATTCACGCATAGTCTGTAGCCAGCATAAGAGACAGTCAGAAAATGTCATGGTTTTGTGACGCACAGATGAAATATTTGTGACGGTTGAAAAGAACCATTTTTTTCACGATCGTCTTGGTTTCTATTTTTTCACGATAGCGTGCTTTTACTTCGGGTGTTCTTCAGGACGAAGTATTAAGTCCACTGTTATTTGCTTTATTTATTGCTGATACATAAAACTTTATTATTGAGAATGATGCACAGGGAATTAATATTGATAATTATAATGCGCTTCTTATGCTTCTTTACGCAGATGACCGCATAATATAAACATTGACGTGAACAAAAATTTTAGATTATTACAAAAATACACTACACTAAACCCGTTGACGGTAAATGTACAAAAAACTAAAATTATGCGTTTTTCCCGGGGATCTTGTCACTATATAGTAAATCACCGTTTTTACTTCGGTGATTGTCCTGTTGAAGTAACTAACCGTTAAACATATCTACCAGTTACCTTCACAGCTTCTGCCCTCTTTCGTGAAATGGCGTCTTCTGCAGTTTCAAAAGCTAAACAAGCAATAGGCTCATTGATGTCCATAATGACTAAAACCAAAATTAATTCCTGGTCCACTAGAATTCAATTATTAAAGTCATTAGTAGTCAACAAAAAGAAACTTAAAAGAGATCGCGATTATTTTGTGGAACGGATATAAGTGCGTGTCAAACTGTTCAGTGAACATTGATCATTGTTGGCTAAAGTTGTATCAAGAAGAAGTAAGTAACAATAAAATAAAAATCATTTAACATCTTTATGGGAGCCGATAAATAAATTTTAAACTGTCAAACTTGACATAAGTTTAATACTTTTACTATTTTGAGCACATCACGACTTAGCACGATAATGATGTGATTTTTGTTATTTTTTAATTATCTGCTTCCTTCAGTGTGACATTTTTTGGTTAGACAAACTTAGTTTCAAAAATAACCCATTTGGCGGAAGGGCTTATTTAATTAATCTTTTTTTTTTTCAGAAGTGTGGCAAAAACCTAATAAAACTAAAAAAAACTAAAATTATGCCACAAATAAATAACTTCAGACAATATAAAAAAGTCGTCTTTTTGACAGTTGAACACAAATATATTTTACAGAAAAATAATAATATGTAATAATATATCAGCTATTGACTTCCTTCGGCAATTTTGTTTCATTCAATTAGAAATTCAATAGTTTTTCATTTAATTTTATTTTACTGCAGAAAGTATTAGGAATGTTAAAGTTCATAAGATCAAATTGTTTTTTAAGCCACATTGCGTACTTCTGTTGGCGAGAGGATCCCCAGACTTAACCAAACATTATTAGAGGGCATTTTGTAAATATGCATCTGGTAAGTACGTCCTCTTGACCATTACCGTCGACTAGACGGCATAACAACAACCTCCATGATCCGTTCGAGGGCCAGTTCGTTTAAATGCGTCTTTTCGAAATGATGTAAACTTCCACTTGACAGAACACAATTCAGGGGCCTCGTTATTCTGTATCGGCTATTTCATCCACCTATTTATTCTCAATTTATTGTTATTTTTATTTGGATAGTTTCCGCTGCAGCAAAGAACGGACCCATATGCATGGGTTCACATTTTAATGAGAAGGGAAAAACGCCAAATCAAGAAGACTTTCAAAGGTTAGCGAATAGTTAATAATAACTAATTATAAATGTCTATACTTAGATTTTCATTTTTTTTTACTTAAGTATTCGAATTTTGTTCAATGTGAATCACTCACCGATTTAAAAATTAAAGATTTTTTGTAAAATTTTTTAAATGTTATGAAGTTATAAATATTGGTATATTTGCATAGATTTATTTAAATACAGAGTATTACAAAATGATATTAAGAACATCTAGGCGCAGATTATATGTTTAAAAATAAGAAAAAAAGTTTATATAAAAATAAATCCAGAAATGCCTCGTTTTCGAGATACAGGTCGTTCAAATTGTTCTATATTAAATTCTATAGTCTACATATCTCGAAAACCAGTTGAGATATTGAGATAAAATTTGGTACACAACAGTGTAAAGTAATAGTTTTTGTAATATACTAGCATCAGTCACGTTCGTGCCGTAAATACTTATTTTCAGCAAAAAAAAATGTACGCCACTGATTTTTCAACAAATTGGAATCTCTTTCTTAAAGTCACGTCGAACAATCATCAACAGACTCAACTTCCATAAATAAGTTAAGGTCATCCGCAAAGAACAGATTACCGCAAACTATTACAGTAGATAAATCATTAATGAAGAGTAAAAATAACAGTGGTCCAAGTTAGATTCCTGGGGAACCCCAGATATTACTAAAAAATTAGAATGATGATATTGTAAGCAACATATTGTTGCCTATCTTGCAAGGGTAAAGTAATTTCAATAGAGATTCACTAAATTTAAAATTATTAAGTCTTGCAATTAAAATTTCATGGTCAATACATTCGAAAGCCTTTGAGAGGTCACTGTATGCTACATCAGCTTGTCTGTGTACTTTGGATACAAACTGAGTAAAACAAACAAGATTAGAATTCATGTTGAAATGGAGAAATAGAATTGCTCACTGAAGAATTAATTGCAGCATACAAGGACATCTCAAAGAGCTTAGCGATGTTGTATACAGGGTTAACTATGACTAAGTACAAATATTTTAAGAGGGGATAGAGAAAATTAAGAATTAACGGAATTACCCTTCAAAAACATTCCAAACGTATTTATAAAGCGAAATTATATTAAATCCTTATTTAACGCCGCCTATGGGACTGGTCCGTCACACGTTTTCAGAATCAGAGTAGGTAACGTAGGCAACTGGTAACACCACCGTAACATTTCCAGCCAGGTCATAATTTAATTCCTGTGTTTACCATGTGTTTACGTTGAAGTTTTGTGTTGTACTGCAGTTTTTTAAGTTTTAAACGTTTTATAGTTATTAAATAAAGAAATTTGTGTTGGGTGCAGATACTTTCCCAGAATATAGTTCGCCGGTTTGTTTTTCTAGCTCATGGGACAAGACTGCCGCGAGTAAAGGTTTTCTATTATCTTTCTTTCGTTCGATTTTGTTATAATAAATAGATATTTTATCAAGCTATACCTACATGAAGTGTGTAATATCGATAGTGAGTGGTTATAATGAATGAAAATGTTGTAGTTTTGCCAGTTTATAACGAAATAATGAAAAACTAATGCAAAATAGTGGAGCTAACTGAAGTAACTGTTACCTACCTATCTATCAGGTATTATTACTAATAAAAATGTTAATTATTGTCGTGCTATGCTGCAAAAATACGATCACATGGTAGTAGCGTAGTCTCGTTGTTAAAATCTTTGTATTTAGTCATAATTAACCCTGCATAATGGAAATAGGTCTGCAGTTAGATATTAGTGTAGAATCCCCAAATAAAAATGGACACACCATACCAATTTTCCGCATAGTTGGAAAAGTTGAGGATTTTAAGTTAAAAATTATCATTAAGGGATATACAAATACGTCTCTGCAGTCTTGTATTAAAACATTTGGTATTAGATCATGACCAGAAGTAAGTTTATCTTTGACTCTATTAGTGAAGGTTCTAATATCGTTCTCAGTTACACAGTTAACACTTAAGCATAGAATATTTCCATTACATGTATGTCAATATCAGTAAAGATAAATACATCATAGGACTGTCGCGGTTTTAAGAGAATTAGTCATGTTTATTAATTAGTTATGTGTATTTGACAGACTCCGCGATGTCTATATTTCATAAATAAAAAAAAAATGCGATACTATTATTTTGGCATAACAAAGTAAACTAATATTTAGAAGGGTATTGAGCGCACTGAGTCCTTGAACAATTTGAGATAGAAGAAACAGAAGGCAAAACACTAAACAGAGTCGCACAGACTCAAATTTAATAGTTGTGGTTCGAGTAGTCTGCTTAACTTTTAATTATTGTAGTGACTTACATTATTTCCAAGGTTTGCCGTAGAGATGTAGGCCTCTCAACCCTTAATCATTGCGGCGAGTTCTTTGCCTTGACACTCCCGCCCCGTCCCTTTAAAAATAATTATCCGCCGACCCGACGCGTCCCTAATGCGGGGAGACGGCGCTCATAGAGGGCAGCACTAACGAGACTTAGTCGCGCTTTGTCTGATTAGATAAAGGCATGCTTAAAACAACAACAGATACCTCGCGCTAATGAAAGGCAACCCTTCGCAATCTATCCCCCGCATTCCATATTTCGGCTGATTACACATCGCGCGACTCAGGATAAAGGAAAATTCACATATTAATTGCATCATTAATGGAATGCCATTTGCGGCGCTAATCTTCTAATTGGTCGAGTTCAGCCCCAGATAATGAAACTGTCAGTCTGAGTAGAGTTTGTTCCCCCATGAAAATCTAGTCATACGGAAGTACGCAGCAAAATATAATGTGAGAATTTGGCATATGCGTTCGTTATTTCCCGCGCGAACTAAAGATTGAAATGAGAATTCAATTATTGTGGATCAGATATGTTACTGTCAGAGTTACTTATTATTAATTTGCAGTAGTTGCCAAAACAAGTCCTTTTAGTTCAATGTCTATCTTTGTTGAATTATAAGAACGGTACAGACCAGAAGGAAGAAATAAAATTAATAAAAATACTACTACTAACGAGAATGAGTGAAGGATATGAACCAAAAATAATTTAAGAAACCTCTGGTCAGAAGCAAGAAGTAAGTTGATGACAATCTCACAGAATCAAAGCCGTAGGTCAATAAAGATAGCAATAGGTACCTAGACATTGCTGACTAAGCACAAAAATTACTATGGTTATAAGGTTGGAACTATTTTTAGAAGTACTCATTCGATAGCCCAATTTAAATTATTGTATTTATATAAGGTGTGTACCTAAATCCATGAATGTTGTCTAATAATGTTACTGATTCCGCCATCTGTATAATAAGTGAGCGAATGAATAGTACGATGAAAACTAGTTCGCTGATTATACGGGTGATTTTAAATGAAGTAGCAAAAATGACACCACAGATTCCTTAGGTGAAAGTAAATAGATTTAACCTAACATACCTATATCCCAAGTCGCATAATAAAATAGATGCACGGTGTCAAAGTTAATTTTTTTTTTCCATATTTGTATATAACTTTTTAAAAAATCCAAATAGGTATTTACATAAAATTTGTAAATCAGGGGTTTTGCGGGTCACTAGTAGAGGGTCGTGCCACTTATGGCACATCATATTTCTTTTAAATGGCAGACTTTTCTGCTGCTTAGTGTATCCATGTGACTATTGAAACAATCCATTTTCCTACCTGTTATATCTGAAAAAGGTACACCTTGTTGAAGTCGTTAGAAGTAACAGTTTTCGAAATAATGCTATTTGAAATATTCAGTGCACCGATCGAAAACTGTTACCGATTAAGGTAAAGTGCCTTTTCTACTGAAAATACAGCAAAATGTTATTTGAAAAAGTTGTTCAGAGCAGTAAATTATCGAGACGTGCAAAATTTCAAAAATATCGGCCTGCTTTGGTAAAATATCTTTGTGCTTTGTTGAAAAATGGTTTTATCAAACCTTACCGATCTTCTTGAAATTTTGCACGTTTCCGTAATTTACCATAATGAACAACTTTTTCAAGTAATATTTTGCTGTATTTACAGCAGAAGATACACTTTACTATTGCAGTTTCTACTCAGTGCTTAACGTGCTGCCTCTGTCAGATTATCGTATTTTGGAACATTGAAACATGTTTCAAGAGGTGAAAGACTGGTTGCACGTTCATATTATTCCATAATAATATGAACGTGCAACCAGATGCAACTGATTCAATAAAATAAAAATTATAGATGGGTATTGCATTGAACAAAGAAATATTTTGACATTAAAAGAATAAACTGAAAGAAAAACTAAAGAAAGGGGTATCTTATTTTTCACAGATTAGAATTGTACTAGAGACTTCAGTGGTCTCCAGTGGCATCAATATTGATCACCATGGTACAAGCAGACTATTAGATAACGCTCGAGGATGTTCATTGTTCGCTTAGCCCGCTTACAAAATTAATATTCTCTAACGGCTCTGTGACTTGCTTACCTATGCTAATTAATTAATCGAGCCGTTCAAAATTTTATTAGACGACCAAGTTGCCGAGGTAAGTGAATTATTCACAATTCGGCTGGAATTTGTAACGAGGTGTTGCATGTCGACGTTAAGTGGAATAAATACGAGCGTTGTACCAATTTGGGCGTGAATTGTTTTTTATACACTAAATGAAGCTACAAACAAAAAATAGGCACTATACTTTTGAGAAAAATCTAGATCTCACAGTAGAAAATAAAATGAATGGTAAAAAATTAAAGTTTACTTTCACATTACAATCTAAGAGAGTATTATTTTGTTTCGAATAAGTTATGTAGTTGTCAATTAGGCTTTAAAATAGTTTTTCCGACAGTCCATGATGTTGGCAAGGGTGTGAGTTGTGTAGTTGAAGATCCTGAGAAAGGTGAGTTAGTTGAGCTCATAAATTTCTTCAGATCTTACCATAACAGCTTGTGGCTCTGAAGAAAGATATCCGATTACACTGTTCCGGAGAATGGGGGCTTCAGGGTCCTATTTTGGGGCCCCTATTTTTCTTAATTGAAATAAGTGACTTCCTATTTTATTTGTCTCTCGAAATATGTATTATTTACGCTGTCGATACTTCTTTAATTTGCAGTAATAGCAATGTAGTCTCTTTACAAGCTTGTGTTAATACGAGTAAAATTGGAAATAATGGCAACGGGTAGTTTGTAAATAATCTTAAATTAAATTTCGATAGAACTCAACGTATAAATTATTCCATTATAATATTGCTAATAGTTCCGTAGTTAAATTATAGGTGTGGCTATTTATGATCGTTTGAGTTCGTTCAAATTAAATGCTGGAAATAGTTAACTTGTGTATCAATACATGCTCTAAATCGCCTTCGCGTCTGTCTTCTAACTCTTCAGAATATCCCAGATGTTTGGCATATTGTTTCACAGGCATTAGTAATACGCACTAATGCAGCTTCATTCGCTATGTAGGTAGAATACACTAATTGTTTTAGATGCCCCCAGAGAACATTAAGAGGGACAGCTTCTAGAAGGATAGGTAGATTTTCCTGCAAAAAAATCCAGGTGTGCTCTTCCATCTAATCTTCCCGGCAAAATAAAATTTTGAATAGTTCCCGCCCACACATTGGTGGCTAATTTTTGACAAAGTACTCTTTTAAAAATATATTTTTCATTCTTCCACTCTCACTTGTGTTATCGTGTTACTCTTTGGGTAACTCTTCTTCCGCTATTCTGATATTTAGAATGCAGAAAAAGGTAATTAAATTCTCAAACGTAAACTTTTTTCAGCATTGTTATCCTCATTTTAACTCTTTTTATTTTCTACCAGTTCTTAGAAATATATAAGAATAAAAATATATATCCATTTTGGTCATTTATCTCTTCTATATTTTATGGTACCTATAAAAATCTCTGTTGATATTGAGTTCTTTACATTCCTATGTACCAGATTTTGTTTATTCTATGCTCATATTTTTAAACCTTTTTGGTCATTCTGTTCCTGAGTCTTTTTTACCTGTTTATTTATTATTGATTACAGATATTTAATTCTCTTTCTTCTCTTTCTCTCTAGTCATTTATCTCTTCTATATTTTATGGTACCTATAAAAATCTCTGTTGATATTGAGTTCTTTACATTCCTATGTACCAGATTTTGTTTATTCTATGCTCATATTTTTAAACCTTTTTGGTCATTCTGTTCCTGAGTCTTCCACTCTATATTTCCTTATATGTTTTACCTGTTTATTTATTATTGATTACAGATATTTAATTCTCTTCTCACATTTTCAATATGCGTTCTACTTCAACCTAGGTCAATGTGTACTTCAAAAACTTAAATCTTACATTTTATTAGGTGAAGGTCATATGTTTTCAATATCTTGGATCGTTTTGAAATTATATCGGTAAAAGCACTAGTTGAAGTTCTTCTAAAACAAATCAGAACCGTTCTTTATAATAATAAGTAATGAAATAATGGAGATGTCAGCTGAAAGATTGCCTAACCACAAAAGTCAATAACCTAAGCTCAGAGGTCATTGTCTAGGTAGACCTAGAGAACAGATGTTTTTTGTATCTTGAACGGAATCGAAGTTATTATTGAAAATAATTTTGCTCTCATCTACTATAAGGAGTATTCCTTATGTTTCAACTACTCAGGTGCTACAGAGATCTATTTGAAAGATCTTTTCGAGTAAAACTACATTCCTATCATGAAAGATAGACAATTTCTGGGTTGGTTATCAAGCCATCGGCTGACTGAACTGTATGAAGAATGAAATTGTGTGACGTTTAACAGTTTTAAACCATATGTTTCAATCCCAAATTAATATATATTACTTTCTTTCGCTGTAACATTATACAATTATCTAAAGAAACGTTTACCAAGAAAGGCTACCTAAACAAGAGCATCAACGTAATAAATACCTTGGATGCCATAAATACCACTTCTTGGAAACGCAGGCGTGACAATGTTTTGTTCAGTGTTTGTTTCTTTGCTATTTCTCCGACGGCGCTGTTATTATTTTAATTTTAAATTATCTAGTCGTGTACGGGAATTCTACTACGTGATGGGGTATTCCGGAGGTTTCTGCAAGTAGGTGGTTTACTATAGCATTATGTTTGTTGATGGGAGAGCGCTTTAGGTATAATCCAGCTGTTGCTGAATGAAATTTATTGCGTTTTATCCCGAAATGCTTAAATGCTTTGGTCTTATATTTACAGAAAATTGTTTTATTCATTTTGTCTTTATCGTCAGAAAAATCATACCTCCCTCGATACCTCCTCTTTGTCTTCAGAAACATCGTATCTGATAAAGACAAGAAAAAGAAACTACTGTTGTATCAAACGAAATGAGACGTAAAATGCTAGTTTTCATCTCTAAAAGTGTTTTTTGTCCCGAAAACATAGTCAATCATGTTCGTTTTATTGTACTGGGTGGTTCAAATTGGTCGATTTTCAAGGGTGACTGTTACAGATAGAGAAAAAATAAACAGATACAGGGCGATTCTTGATTTTTGACTTTACTAGTTTTCCTTTCAAGATATCTTAAAACGATTTGAACATTCTACAGGCACTATTTTGAGATACACTCGATGACATAAAACTAGATAATAATATTTTTAGTTTTTGTAATATGACCATAGCCTGTGTTTTTTATAAGAACACCCTGTATTTTATTCCAAATACGCTAAGAAAACTTAAAATGTATTCCAATAATATATACTTTAATTATTATTTGTCTTGTAGATTTGCGGAAAATATAAAATTTTCAAAATGCTAACTTTGGATCTCGGTTCCAATTAGTAATAACATTTATGTATTTGGAGTATGTTACAAACCACCTAAAGTAAATGTTAAATTATTCACAGATGAGTTGGAAGAATCTCTATCTATTTGTTTGCAATATAGTAACAAAATCTACTGTACTGGAGATGTGAATATAAACTTTTAAAATCTGATTTGCCAACAACTCAATTTTTGTCAATGCGTGAATCAGTGTGCTTCCAACAAATTATTGTTGAACGAACGCATTTCGCACACTCCATCTCTGTTGGATGCCATAGTTAGCAATAAATGTGATCTAATTAAATCAAAAAGTGTTGGGGGGCTTGATGTTAATTCTAAACATGAACTTGTTTCCTGTAAAATCAGTTGTACTAAGCCAATACCTGAACCAGTATTATATACGTTTCGTGATTTCAAAACTTTTGATGAAAACTTATTTTATAGAGACTTAGACACATTACCATTGAATAATTTGTTTTACATCGATTCTGTTGAGCAGAAAGTCGGATTTTTAAATAAACATTTAGCAGATGCTTTAATAAGCATATTCCACTAAGAACTGTGCATATAACTAGGAAAAAGGCTCCTTGGATAACTGACAATATTAAATTGTTTTTGAAAGAATGGAATAAAGCCATGTCTGTCTACAAAAAAACCGCTGCGAAGCCAAATGGAATTATTATAAGCAGATTAGAAATGTTGTAAACCATGCTTTACTAGCAGAAAAGCGTGCCTACTTTAGTTATGTTGCTAGAAATAGCAATTCCAAGACACTATGGAAAAAGCTTCGGAAACTAGAACTAATATCAAATAAAAATCTACTTACCTTACCAGCTACTTTGACAGATCCTGATTAAATTAATAATTATTTAGATGGCCTACCTCAGCAAAATATATTTCCGGGAGATATAACTCAGTAACATAATTTCTAACTCGTCGTTTGGTTTTAATATTGTAACTGTGGAGCAAATACATACAATAATCATGAATTTAAAAATTCTTCCCCGGGCATTGACTGCTTGAGTATATATCTTATTAAAATTTGCTGTCCTTATATTTTAAAGTACTTAGTTAATATCATAAATACTATGTTTATTGAAATAATATTTTCCGAAAGTTGTAAAACAGCTGTAATAACGCCTATAACAAAAAATAATGACCCGAAGAAAATGTCTGATCTTAGACAAATTAGTATATTGCCTTGTATTAAAAAGATTGATGAAAAGATCATGGAACTTCAAATACGCGATTACTTGAACTTAACGATATACTTCCGTATACACAATCTGGTTTTCGTCAAGGTTAGAGCTGTGCAACTGCTTTAATGCATATAACTGATGATATAATACAAGCAGTTGATGATAATAAAGTTACGGCAATGGTACTTTTGGACTATAGTAAGGCTTTTGACACCATTAATTTCCATATTATCTTAGCCATCCTGAAATCCTGTGGTTTTACAACTGAAGCTCTTTCACTTGTTCAGTCTTATTTACAAGATCGCTCTCAAATAGTCAAAGTATCTAATAAACTATCTAAGCCTAGAGCGATAAGCTCAGGTGTCCCCCAAGGTTCCATATTAGGGCCTGTCCTATTTAGCATTTACACCAGTCAGTTTGTGAAATATATAAAACATGCTTCTATTCATATGTATGCTGATGACACCCAGCTTTATTATTCCTTGTCTGGATCAAAGTTGTAGTGATCGCATTCAGCGCGTTCAAAATTCGTGTATTCGCTTTATATATGGTATCAGGAAATACGAACATATTTCATATAAACTTGTAGATCTGAACTGACTCAATATGGCAAATCGAAGACGTTTTCAAACTACATGTATTTTTCACAAATTGTTACAGACAAAAACTCCTCCTTATCTTTATGAGAAAATTTCATTTAGGAGTGATGTACATACTCTGAACATCAGAACAAAAGGATTGCTAACTCCTCCTTCACATAGAACTACCTTTTTTGAAAGAAGCTTTAAATATAATATATACAAACTTTATAATAATGTGTCTCCTGCCGTTATATAATATGGTTAAATTTAAAGGTTTTACGAAACGCGAACTTCTAATGAGACAGAATTTGTGATTATTGGACGTTTGTGTGTCCAAGCAATAATTATATATCAACCTTTCATTGCTTGTTTAATTTGTGGCAATAGTATAATGTATTTATATATTAATTTGGTTTATACTGTATATTATTCCGTTCGGTTTAATGCATAATTTACATTTTTATTTAACAAGGTTAGTGGTAGAGCACACTGAGTGTGAACTTCACATTGTGATTTCAAAATTCACATTCATACTACATATTTTCTACTTTTTTATTCTGTTATATATTTTTGTAATTTTGAAATAAAGGCATTTATTATTATTATTATTATTATTATTATTATTATTATTATTATTATTATTATTATTATTATTATTATTATTATTATTATTATTATTATTATTATTATTATTATTATTATTATTATTATTATTATTATTATTATTATTATATTTAAGTTGTCTGACTGAGAAGGCTTTGAAATCAAACAAGTTCGATATTTAACGTCATTAAATAATGGTTCGTTACTCTTACTTCTTACTTAAAATGTTTTAAACTAAGAAATGAAAATGCAGATATAGCAAATAAGCATCTCTATTTTCAATTGTAGGTATTAATAATTTTAATGTAGTAAGAATGAATGAACCAAAACCGGAAAGCATAGGTATAGAAAAATGCGAACCTATGCTGCGTCAGTGTGTTTTCCATTAATTAATTGTAATCACTAATTTTATTAAAAATGCGATACATTTTTGATCAATAAAATTTTACCAATTCAAAATACTCAAATATTAAAAATATCTATTTTTGATAAACAAATGGTTATTCTAAATTGCATAGAGTTATCCTAAAAAAATTGATTGAATACAGTTATTAACCGTGAAAGGTTTTCTATATGTATTTGTACAGAAACATAGTGATTTTATAGTAAAATGAGATTTTGATTATTTTTCTTAATATTTAAAACCCTACATAAGTAATTCTAAAAAATCATTGGTCACCTACGAACAACCTAGAATTTTAAATATCTTAAATTAACTGATTAACTGAAATATGAAAGGGTGGAAGAATGTTGGCTTGAGTCAATGTGAGAGATTTATACCAGTTGACGTTTGACAACCCCCTTAATTAATGAGGTTTTCCAGGTTTCCCTCATTCCTGCACTGAATGGCGGTTAGGGCCTACCAACGTAAGTTGTTCCTGGGCGCAAATGCGGCCTGCTTAGTAATAATATGCCGCCTCATCTCCCGTGCAAGTCTTCGGGGCTAATCCTCATGATTAGAATGAGGGGCAGAGATATTATTATTTGTATTCAAAGTACAAACTGATGTAGTATACACTGAGTTCTCAAAAGCTTTCGACCGTATTGACCATGACATTTTAATTACAAAACTTGATAATTTTGGATTCAGTGAATCTCTGTTGAAGTTACACCACTCTTACTTTCAAGATAGGCAGCAATATATTGCTTACAATGGTCATCATTCTTTTTTTTAGCAATGTAGGAATCCACTTAGTTAAATATTATTTTGTTATATCTGTACTGCTGAATGAATGACACCCTGTATAGAATATTATATACGCATTAGCTAGAGGGGAAACAAAGAAATAATAAACACGGGAAGGCTGAGCGAGATTCGGCGGGTAGTTAGTTGGGTTTTAAGATTTTGGCAGGTTGGCTGGAAGACAGTGAATGGTGATAAGTGGTGCATCTGTTCGAATTTTACAGGTCAGTGACTTGTTTTTGTATATTGTATTTAAAGATTGAATGTCATTGTGGTCCTTTTATTATTTTCTTGTTTGTTCAATATTTTATTACAGTTTCATTATATTTTATTATAATTAACAGGTAAAACAGTACTTGTTGATTTATTGTTGAAATTATATGTATAACTTTAGTTTGAGTCGAAGTTATGCTGTTGTAAATGATATTGTAAGTAATTATTAATCATCTACGCCTACTACTTTATTACTTGAATTAGCGGTTTGCTTGTCAGATGTTTGTAAGAGCCTTGGTGATTCCATTAACATTTTCTCCCGTGACTGGACAAACATACGATAAAACATATGATGCATGAGATATAATTTGAGATTTTTATTCAACCCCTCACTACTACTACTAGCTGGGTAGCCTCCCGTATGGGACCTCAGTACCTTCTGACGCAAGTCTGCTAACTAACCAAAACACTCTTCAGTTTTGTATGTAGAATTATGATTATGTTACCGTGTATTCAAGTACTGAAGCAGATATATATATTTTTTTATTGTTATCATTATTATTACCATTGCAATAGCGACAGCGATTCTTTGAATTGTGATCGGGGTTTTCTCTGTCGTGCTCTTTTTCCCGTAAATTGAAGGCTGAGTACGGCACTGATAGGTGGTTAGGTAGGCTATTACACCATTGACGGAAAACTAATAAACGAGGTGTATTTAATAATTTGCTTTGTTTTATTTAAAACTACTCAAATCTCCCTAATTTCGTAAATATGTAGCACATTCGATGAAAGTTAATAATATAAATAAACACAGCGTATGTAAATCTTCTCGATTATTGGCCAGATACTTCCTCTTTCAACAATGTTGAACGAACCCGGGTCCGTTACACTACAGCAACTTCTGGAGTTCCTCGGGGATCTAATCTTGGACCACTGCTATGTTTACTCTTTATAAATGTTTATCTTTTGTAATAGAACGAGATCATCTGTTCTTTGCTGATGATCTTAAGTTATTTATGAAAGTTGAGTCTGTTGATAAATGTTCATTTGTTCAAGATCAGTTGGTTATTAACGTGCAGAACTCTGACATTTACTCGGAGAAAAAGGACTATTATATTTAATTATACTTTTAACTCCCAAATATTAGAAAGATCCAATAGAGCTTTAAAACAAGTCAGAGGAGTTCTAGGTTTTGGTAGGTCGAACAGCCTACAATCCCCTGTATTTTTCTACAGTTCCTTATTAAAAGAGCACACTTCGTTTACGGGAGATCTCTTCCACAGCCCCTGGCGGGAATATTTATAGAGAACTAATAAAATAGCTGCATTCACCATAAACCAATATACTGTAAAACGTAAATTTCGGTTTTTATCATCAGCGTGGGGCGCAGCCCGCGCCGGGGCAAATCTTATTTGATTCGATGGGAAGGCGGAGGCGGCAGCGACGCTCTGGTTAAGGTCCCTTCAGTCCAGGCACGTCTGCCAATCAATCAAATCGCATTTTCATATCCACTAACTCGCTTTTCTCCAGTCTATGTTCGTTTTATACTGATTGAAAAATAATAACGCGTTTATATTGGATCTTTATGAATTATTCTACCAACAACATCAATAAATTCTGTGTCGGCTTATTGATCATCGCTTTTTCTTGATTGAATCCCAAGATAATATCGCCGGATGGAAGCGAGGGGAAACGGAGTTATTATAACTTTCACATTAGCGGGATTAGTTTGATATCTTTCCTCGCTTATTCATTATCTTATAGGCATATATCCAAGGTGTTTTGAACAGATCAAAAAACAGTGGTTTCTATCATGTACTTTAGAATATTTAATTTCGGAAATATTACTATTGTTATTTTAAATGTCGTCAGAATGAACTATGCAAATAACTAAAAAAAGTAGCATTAATTTGTATACACAAACTGTGATTTTAGTAACTATTAACGACAATCGTACCATAGCAATACGATGTATCTATATAAATATAGGGCGGCCAAATGAAAACGAAACAGCGATTTTCAGGAACTACGTCAAGATTGTAGAAAAACGCTCAGACCCGTCGACTTTAAATTAAAGGAGGACATTCTTTGCTGGTGTTTTTGACTCCGCCACATTCACCCCAAGCAAGGGTAAGCATCACCCCAAAATATGTAAATGGCATTGGGGGTTGAGTGATATTTATTTTGAAAGCTCTTACACTTCTCTTTTCAACATATTTTAAATTTTATAATTCCGCCCAATAATAAGAAATTTGATTTTAAAGTTGAATTTGAATTGAATTGAAAATTTATTAACAAACAGAAATGTTTACAATACAATTGTGTAGGTATATAAAAAAGATGACAAACTGTTTACAAATACATACTAACAAAACTATAAGTATATGACAAAACAAACAGAACAGTTACAAACATAAGCAAATACATGAAAAGTATAAAAAAGGAAAAAAATTTATAAAAAACGTATGAAACTTATGTACAAACTAGTAACGGTAAAAATGTCACTCATTCGAGTTAAGTACGCCAATGGTATAAATTTAATATTTCTTGCGTTTCATTGGTTTTTGGCGATTTGTTATCACTTTCCTAAAAAAAACATAATTGAAAAAAACAGAAATGAATACTATACACACACACAACGAACGTAAAATTAGTGGATTCCAAATTTATTTTCTAGTATTATTTGGAAGCGTTGGTTGGTACTTTAACTGTGTTTGTGAAAATTAAACACTATGGTACTCTTTTGATACTCTTGATTGAAAATTATGATGGTGAAATTAATTTTTTGTAGAAAAACTATACCTGTCAATGCCTGTACAATGTTGATACACTTAAATTAAATCAAATTTGATTAAAAGATTAAGATTAGATCAGATTAATATTAATTGTTGTATTGAGTTAGTTATCATTGTGTAAAGTGTAAATTTCAATGTTTAGTATTATTTTGAAAAAGTTTAAAAACATGCTTCGACATAATCAGTTCTCCAACTCAGAAACGGCAGATATAATCGCTGTTTATTGTCAAAAGATGGAATTTACTGGAGGAGCTGCAGCAAGAAGGTACAGTTTTTACCGAAAACGGTGCATTGTATCAACATGGAAGAGGTATAGCTTTTCTACGCAAATTTTATTTCTCCATCATAATTTCCAGCCATGCGTATCAGAATAGGACCATCAAAAAAGATACGATAAAAATGAACTACAAAAAAGAACTGCAAAGAACGCCCTCTACAATATGTGGCATTACTTACTACATCGCAATGCTTATATTTATCTAAAAAGTACCTCTACCATATTTCAACATGATTCTACATTTCGTTTCATAATTATGCCCATAACAATAAAACAATTTTTTTCTCTTTGAAACCCTGTAACTTCTAAACGAGGCGATTTTGAACTAAGCTTTATCTAAATTGGTTTTATTTGATCACAGGAAGCTATGTTTAAGCTGGATCCTATTATTTTCCGGACACCCTGTATATGACAAAGTCCCGAACCAAACTGTAATAAGTAAAAAAATATGTATTCCATAAACGTTATTCTGCTCCATGCAAAAAGATATATTGGATATCATTATGTAATAGAAAATGTGTGGCTTCCAATTTTTCTCCAAAACTAAGCAGACAAGGACTAGAAAACATTGTATAATAAATTTAACAATTTCGAAAGTTCGTGTACTTTTATTTAATTTTCTTTTTGTACCATCAGATGATTGGAGTTGAGGTCTGGTTTGAAATTAAGGGACCCTGTAGAAGCGCTATTGGTACAGCGTGTATCAGTAGAACGTTCCACCGTCTATCCTCCTCAACGATGTTCAATCTAAACCAATTCAAATTCAATCCAATCACCCTCGTTAGGCGATGCCGCCCCATTTCTGTTTAAAGTCACCCTCCCTCTACCTTAAATGTTCGCTGATCAAGTCCTAATTTGCTTCTTGTCTTTTAAATAAACCCGATTACGATAAACCCACAAATTTTCCGTTCACATAATACGCAAATTTATAGGAAATTTAATTTTCACTTGAAACGTTTTACTTAAAATTCACTTGTTCCACATGGATTCTTTAAAATTTAATAAAACTCACATATTTCCTATGCGAACAGATTCAATAAGAGAACCTTTCGGTCCTATTAGCTTTTATTGCAGGGCATGAACATTTTTATTACTCCAATAAACATTTTCTCTTTAATATTCTCCTAGTGGAAAGTTTCTGCATTTTAAACATTCATTGTAATCACTTAATGTTTTATAACAGTAAGTATTTTAAAATATTCATTAATTCAATATTAAAACTAAGATTTCAACTGACTCAATAACAACGAGAATTTTTTTACACGCCCTGTATAATTAAAGAACATAAAATATGTATAAGATATTTGAAGAAGCAAACTGTACCAAATGATATTTGTAAACTTCAACTGCAAATGCATAATTTTAGGAAACAATGACTCTTAGTATTAATGCCCTGAAAATCTATAGCAAATAGTCAATGTTATTTGTCAACGGTACTGGTTTTGAACTTGTTAGTTTTCATCAGTATGCCATAGGTTCTGTTTAGTTTAACAGACACGAGCAGCCAGGATTAGTTGTCGGTTGCCTCACCTATGGCATACTTATGAGAGCTCGAAACCGGCATATCTGGTCTGGTGGCGCGGGTGACGAATGACTTATGCCCGTTTGCACCGAAGTTAATAAGCATTACTTAAAAATAAGACATGCTTAAGTATGCTTTTCCTATTGCATCATACGTTAAGATGTTCTTAAGTATGAAAACAGATACTTAAATTTAAACCCCTGTTTAACAGTGACTTATGAAATTCTTTAATTCCAACAGTTAGAATGTGCGAAAAACAAGCATAAACATTTTAAAAACGCGGAAAGTGCAAATATAGGATCAATGCTAATGAGTGTAGTATTAAAGTAAGTAGTAATAAAAGTACCTATAATGGATATTAGATTATATTTGATGATTTAGATACTTTGGAAGTTATAGATTTTGCATTTCTCAGATAATTATACAAGGTCTGATCATTTCCATACAATGGATGAATTGATTGAAGATGATTTGGCCACTAATACTAGCCATAGAGAAAATAAAGTAAATTATTATTTTGTCTCTGATATTAACTAGTCTTGATGACATCAACAACAACAACCATACCTATATTACAAATGACAACAACAAAAACAAACACCACAGACATGCCATTACACCGAAATCTAACCTTACTTCCATGTAACAAACTGAAGAAAAACAGAAAGAACTAAAATACCTAACATAAAGTAACGAAAGTTACTAGATTTGTGCGTTGTTGCCAATACAAAGACGTACTTTGCTAAGTAAGGTTTATAATACGTCGGTGCAATACTCTAAAAAAATAAGCATAACTTAACTTTAAGAACAACTTTATTAAGTTGTTATTAGTAAAATGTCGGTGCAAACGGGCATTAGGGTTGTTTATTATAGGTTTTTCAGGTATAATTCAATGTTGGTCGGGGCATTAGCTCACAGGGTAGTTGTTGTTGATTCGACAATTTAAATTTTCAAAGGATAGTTCAAACATGTTTGATAATGTAAATGGCAAAAACGATTTTCTATTTTTCTCTGCTTTTCCATAGCATTTTAATGAAAATGTTCGATAAACATCCTTGAATGTTTTATTACTCTTGATAATTTTTCCTAAAACTCTTCATTTTCGAAATAAATTCAATTTTTGAACATCCAACGTTAGAGATAGTAGCAAACTATCTTCAACAAGACTCAATAAACCACAAATATCATTTGTTCAACTTTCTTATAAGCAAAGCAATGGTTTTAATTTATATTTTATGTAACGTTATTGGGTAGGAAGCAATGGACAGACCATTGTTTTGGCCTTTTTGATCTCCACATCCTTAACCTAGTTTATTTTTTATTGGAATTACATAGGTTTCTTCCTACATAGCGATGACTGATAGTTTACAGCACTGTTTTAATGCGGAAATGCAATTTATGTTCTAATTTGAAAGTGACTAGTTTGACTAGTTTCATTTACGCATGGTTTGAAATCAGTTTCAAATTCTTTTGTTGGAACGACACGTTTCGTTCAAGCTATTCTTCATATTTTGTGGTTCAAGCAGTAACCGTTAGGGTATAGTTTGTTTGAAGTAATTTCCATTTTTCGGTCACTCATGTATAAGGAAATGATAAATCTTATCATCACTAGAATCCGAGGTACTGCTGTAATTGCTAACTTGCTTTTGAAAAACTACAGAATTACGTACTTAAAAATCTGCAAATTAATTGTGCAACTGTAATAACTTTCTCAAATAGCATTATTACATAAAACTTTAGTTACGTTCATTACCTACTTACCTAGCCTACCAAAAGTTGACTTGTGTTAGCGGTTAGATTCTATCTGCGCATGCGTCTGACTAGTGGTTTTCTAATAATCGTCAAACAGATTTGACTGTCAGCAAACAGTTTCCAAACCATCCACTTCTGTGTTGGAACAAAAAATCTTACAACTAGTTTCCGGATTGATTGTGTTGGAACGGTTAAATTCGTACTGGGCAAACTCGTGACAGTTTGCTGCTAGTTTGATGCTGTGTAGAAACAAACCTTATGAAACATATTATTTATTGATAATTACGGTTTTCCTGGAAATGACACCACCTTTGTTATTTTAAATGGAACGCTAACATTTTTACAGATATCGAATTTCGATAAACTCTGAGCCAGAACATATGGCACAATGCTTGTCAAACTTTGACATATCGATCAAAAACGAAAAAAACCTCTAGTTAGACTGAATAAAATATTTGACAATACGTATGATTTAATTTTACTTTAATAACAATGATAATACTTACTTAATGAAGTAAATGTTTGAAATGTGGTCCCTGAACCTCCTGACAATAATAAAATCTGTTTTTGCACTTGTTATTAAATCATACGTATTGTCAAATATTTTATTCAATTTAATGAGAGGCTTTTCTTTGTTTTTGAATGATCTGTCAAAATTTGGCAGGCTTAGTGCTATATTATCTGACTCAGTCTCTGAATTTACTTTAGATTCGATATTTGTAACAAAAATATTAGTGTTCCATTTAAAATATGGAACTTTATCATATTTCGAACATTTACTCCATTAAATAAGTATTATTCCTATTAAAGACTTTATCGTCGCATTGTATAAAACAAATCGTTTATGTCAAACTGGATGGAATAAAAACTAATTGTTATAAAGAAGTTACTTCTTTATATCTCTTATATCTCACCTGCACCCAATTTATATGTGAACATACATATGAAGGAACAGCCAGTTCAATTGTCGGTCATCTCACCTATGGCATACTGATGAGGGCTAACAAGCCCGAAACCGGTCTATGTCTGGTGGTGTGTCCGACAAGGGTTCTTGGCTGTTCACACAGATACTGCAGGAGTAATTCAATGCCGGTCGGGGCATTAGTCCGCGGAGTAGTTGTTTCCTGCATTATCATTTACAAGTTACTTCTTCATAATTTTTGTAGTAGTTAGCATATTTCTATATTCTTTTATAATGACTATAGATGTTCGGACAATACGTTGTTCCTTAGTCGCCGTATTTATGACAAATTGGTGTTAGGCATTGATGCACCGATTCCACCGCCCCTAATTAGGCTGTGCCGGGAGCCGGGAGCCGGGGCGAGGGCGAGCCGAATTAGACACCCCTGGCACGCACGTCGCTAATCCCTCACTAACGAGACGTTCATTTAAGAGAGAACCCGGGGAATCCCTAATTATCGCCGAAAATACTGAACTACACACATCTAACAAAATACTACATCGTGCTTTCTCTTTTCGCCCGTCCGCGTATTACCTCCATAATTTAATGATAATTAGAGCCCTGTTATTCTGTCTAATGTATTCTATTATCCTAACATGAGCGCTTGTTATCCCAGGGATGGTGGTGGCAAGGGTGAAAGGAAAGGGGATGAAACCTGGACATCGATGTACAGATAAAAATAATGCTATAAATCTAATTGTGCAGTAATCCCAATTATTTCGAAAGAGCAAGACGTTATTGCTGATTCTACACTGATAAAAATGGGTAGAAATTTCCATGTTTTGTTTTGCCCTTTTTACATAAAATTGATACCTCTACGTTGACTTAGCCTTGAAATACGTGACGTAGAAAAACAAACTTTGTTGTCACTACTTGATTACACCACAAATATCCTTCAAATAAATTCACAACTTGCAAATCTTTACTTTGACGTATTTAGGTAGGTTGATATGTATGTGTTTTCACTAGTAGTGGTTTATGAACTATTGAAGCCTCCAAAGCATTTGAATTATTTAAAAAAACGCTTCTAGCACTTGATGCACTAGCAGTAGGGAAATTTTTCCTTAACAGCAAAGAGTTATAGACTCCTCAATAAAACCTTCTCCTGAATTTATAGTGTACTAGTGGGTAGTACAATAGTGTAGATGAAGTTCTACGGAAACAATGTCCAGTATATTCCTGAGGTTTCTTTAATTTGAGAAACGCAACGACTTGATTCGGCATTTTCCCAAATGTATGAATTCTTATTAATTCGTTATATGCTTTACCATTTGAAGATTTAAAAAAATATGTTTCTGCGTGTGAATCTTGCGATATGTTTAAATATTTGTTAACAATAAAGGATCTCTTTTTTTCTTTTTATAGTTGGCAGGGTGAACAAGTAATCTATTTGCCATTCTTCAATTTTTATTTGAAGTAATTTATTCATTAATGCATTTGGGATACCAACTAAACTGATTGGGCTATTGAAAATCACCTTGCAAAATACTAAAAACAAAGTACGAATACAAGGTGAATGCTAGGAAGGTTTTATTATTGACACAGGATTGAGACAAGGGGACTCACTCTCAACGCTTCTTTTTAATTTAGTACTAGAAAAGGTCATAAGAGATAATCAGTTGAACAAAGAAGAACACATATTGTTTGAAAGTCACCAAATAGTGAATTATGCAGATAATGTGGCCATAATTGTAGGAGAAAGTAAGGAATTAGAATAATTAACGAGAAAACTTGTAGAGGAGGCCCATAATGTAGGATTGAAGATTAATTAATAGAAAAGTAACCTTTTGAGAGTAGGAGAACAAAAAAATATTCCAATTTCAAATTGAGAACGCAGCACGGAGAGATGGAGTTTGAAGATGTTGAAGAATATGTGTATTTTTAGGCGCTGATAATAGCTAACTGTGATGAGGAGCAAGAAATTAATAGGAAAATAATAAAAGCAAACGGAAGTTCGGAAGCAGTCAACCACTTAATGAAATCCAAAAATATGTCCAGAGTAGTAAAACCTAGAATGTACAAAACAATTTTCATGCTGACAGCGCTATATGGCAGTGAAACCAGGATCCTCAATAAGAAGCCAAGAGAAAACCTATTAAGATGGGAAAGGAAGATTTTAAGAAGTATTCTAGGTCGAAAGAAGACGGAGGAAAGCTATGTAAGGAGAAATAGTGAGGAAATATATGCAATGTTCCAGGTACCAAAAAAAAAAGTTGTAAAAGTCAGAAAAGTGCAGTGGCTAGGGCATCTAGAACGTATGCAAGATGAAAGACAGTTAAAACAATTGTGTAGAGTAAACCTAACTACAAGAAAAAAAAGAGGAAGACTGAGGAAGCGATGGAAAGAGGCAGTGGCAATAGATCTAAGGGAGAAAAATGTAACGGATTGGAAAAGAAACGCGAAAAATAGAACGGAGTGGAGGCAAATAACGCAGTTTGGAACTTAAAGGGTCTGCCACCTAAAATAATAATAGTATTCTGCGATAACAAAAATATTTTACCTTTGTACCTAAATACGTATTACATAAGGGGCCTCCATTAGAAATTTTTATAAAGATACGACAATAAGATATCCATCTGATTGCCATTTCAAGAATGCTTTTAATTTTAGACACTTTCCAACATCGATGTTGTCGTAGACATTGAAAGTAGCTCTGATATATATTGATCATAATGACAAAGATTTTAACCTTTTGCTTAAATTAAAAATATTATGCTAATGGTACATTTTCTGAAACATAATGTTATTCTGAGCCCGGTAGTCAATAATTTTTTTATATGTTTGCTGATACCTTCTTCGATTTTTATGGTAATAAATTGCATTTTATTTGCTTCGCCGATTCAATAATTATTTCTGACTGAGTTAATGAGAATTCTTTCATCTCAAATAATAAATAGTTATTTTTATGGATTTAAATATGAACAATATGGCGATTACTATGTACCTAAGTTATTTACTTCATAGCACTCGTCTCATAGCAATCACAAACGACCTGATGAAATTATTACCATTGATGAAAGAAGTATCATAAATTTTAATAATATAAAATAAATAGCTTAGTTTGCTATTCTGACAAAATTAAAATTGATGGGCGAAAAAATTATGTGTTTAACTTGGCAGTAAAGTAGATTTAATGTCTTGGCTGTTTAATAGATTCGTCTGCGCGTCGTCTAGTAAATACCAGCCGCGGTATTATATCTTGTACTTTGATGCCTAGTTAAAGTTAAACATATAACTATTGTAATTTTAGGGATAATTGCGTATACAGGGTGTCACAGAAATCAGCGTTAAGCCGGAAACGGGCGATAGGCCAAGTCGTGACAATTATTAGAAAAATATAAAAAAAATCTTTATCATGTACTTTTCAAATTATAAGTATCAAAAAATAAATTGAAAAAACTAGCATCCTGTGATGATCTATCAAGTCCTGTAACTACAAAAATATTAATGTTCCGTCAATCTTTTTTCTGTAATATAATCATGAATAACCCTTCTGTAAATTACAGTTTAAAATTAAAACATATCTGCCTCAGTTTCAAATAAAATGTTGGATTTTTGCCCAACATTAAATTCAAAATAATTACATCACCCGACTTTACTGTACTGTAAAAAAAATGTATTATACCTACTATTTTGGCAAGTAATTTTAAAAGATGGCGCATTTAGTCCGGATTCTAAAATGGTATGATACTTGCTAGATTACTTCTTTGTTTAGGAGAAAAAATTTGTTTTGGTGGAACCGGATTTCAGGCCAATTTTGTTTAATTATTTAAAATGTTGCTCAATCTAGGCATTTTTAAGACCACAATAGGTACAAGTTCGACTGAGACGGAGAATGACGTTATTTTGCCTAGTGTGAGCGAGACAGATAGTGACGCTAAGTGTGAGCGAGATAGATAGGGACGAGTTCTACATTAATATGAGTGAAACAGATAGAGACGCCACCCCGGCAACACAGTGCAGTGCAATACTGCAGTACGTTACGATTTCTCGTTTAAGGCTGGTTTCGCAGTGCCTGAATAAGCCGTAACCCATTTTCTCATTTATTTTCCGACAGAATAATTTCATTTTTAACTGTAGTTCTATTTAATAATTATCTATTACTTCCTCGCGTTAAAATTTTGATAATAAATTCAGAAATACAGCAAAAAAATAATTTTCGATTTTGGTTCCCTTATAAGCGGAAATTCGGCCACGAGCAAGTTATAGATATATTTTTAATGATTTTTCACGTTTGTCCCATACCAATATATACAAAAATGACTGAGAAAAATGGGTTCAAATTTTCCAATAATTTCTTAAATTTACTGAAATTTTAACTTGGTACGTGAGACGTTTGGGTGGAACTTGAAATAAAGCTCCGCCTTTACACGTCACAATTCATTCATAAAATTCGAAGATGTTACTCCTATAATTTAACAGAGTGATAGACAGGGTGTTAATATAAAAATTGATAAGGAGAAAATAAAATTTCCAATTTCGAGGAAATTTTATTTTTGAAGATTTAACTTCGGAACGGTTATTAAACCTGCGAAAGACCGTTCTGTATACAAAGTGTTGAAAAATTTTTCACCATTAAAAAAAACTTTAAATTAAGAGAGCTAACAAACTTCTAACAAGGGTTCTTTAGAATAATAATTAACTAAAAAATACAGGGTGTTTAAAGACCCCAACCAATTTCTAAAAACCCTAAAAATGAAGGGAATAAAAAAATTTTTGATCAAAAGATTGAACAAGGGTCTATTAGAATATTAATTAATACAAAAATACAGGGTGTTTAAAAAAACTACAATTTCTAGAAACCCTGAAAATTAATGGATTTAAAAAAAATTTTAGATGAATCTTTCAAAAAGGGACTATTTATTACCTTACTAATTAACGAAAAAATACAGGGTATTTTAAAAAAATTAACCAATCTCTTAAAACCCTCAAAATAATAAAATTTCAATAGAGTTTTTGATTAAACTTTTAAGAAGAGTCTATTAAGTCACTAATTAACTAAAACATACAGGGTATTTAAAAAAACTGAACCAATCTCTTAAAACCCTCAAAATAATAAAACTTAAAAAATTTTGTGATTAAACTTTTAAGAAGAGTCTATTATGTCAATAATTAACGAAAAAATACAGGGTATTTAAAAAAAACTGAACCAATCTCTAAAAACATTTAAAATTAATGGATTTAAAAAAAAATGATTAAACTTTTAACAAGGGTCCATTACAACACTAATTAACGAAAAAAATACAGGGTATTTAAAAAACCCAACAATATCTAAAAAACCCTAAAAATTAATGGAATAATAAAAATGTTGTTCAGAGATTTAACAAGGGTCTATTAAAACACTAAATAATGAAAAAAATACAGGGTGTTTAAATCTTTAAAACCCCTGAAAATTAATGAATTAAAAAAAAATATATCTAACTTTTGACGAGGGTCTATTAAAATACTAATTAAAGAAAAATATACAGGGTGTCTAAAAAAGCTTAACAATGTCTAAAACCCTAAAAATTTATGGAAATACAAAATTTTTTATAAAACATTTAACAAGGGTCTATTCAGAACACTAATTAAAGAAAAAATACAGGGTGTCTAAAAAAGCTTAACAATTTCTAAACACCTAAAAATTTATGAAAATACACAAAATTTTTGATGAAACATTTAACAAGAATTTATCAGACTAATTAAAGAAACAAATACAGGGTGTTTGAAGGAGCCTAACCAATCTCTAAAAACCCTAGAAATATATGGTACTACAAAAAATTTTTGATGATTCATTTAACAAGTCTATTAGAACACTAATTAACGAAAAAATACAGGGTGTTTAAAAAAGCCTAACCAATCTCTAAAAACACTAAAAATTTATGGAACTACAAAACATTTTTAACGAAACATTTAACAAGGGTAAAGAAGCAATGAACGAAAAAAAATAAAAGGTGTTTTAAAAACCGAACCCATCTCTAAAAAACCTAAAAATGTATAGAGATATAAAAAATTTTGGATAAATGATTTAACAAGGGTCTGTTAGAACACTAATTAATGAAAAAAATACAGGTGTTTAAAAGCCTAACCAATCTCTGAAAACTATAATAAATAAAAATAAATTTATGGAAATATAAAAATTTTTGATAAAATATTTAACGGGGTCTATTAGAAAACTAATTAACGGACAAAAATATAAGGTGTTTAAAAGAGCCTAACCAATATTTAATAACCAGAAATTTATGGAATTAGAAAAACATGTATTAACAAGACTCTATTGGAACACTAATCAATGAAAAAAATATAGGATGTTTAAAGAAACCTAACCAATCTCTAAACAACCTCAAAATTTATTTATTTTAATTGTACTTTATTTAATTTCTGAATTTGAAGGTAATTAATTTTGTAGGTAGGTATAGGACACATAATTTATAATAATTACGTATATTTATATAACATAAGAATCTGAAATAATTAATGTACTGAAAGAAATAATCACACGTTATGCAGATTATTTATTTTAGTTATACAGTGTGTATAGTTATTTGTATAGTGTGGTGAGTAATAGTCAATGTGCAGCCATTCATAAATGTTTAACTGAACTACTATTTTCAGTGATTTTTGTTTAAAATATTTGGCCGAAGTTTAAACAGGATTATTTTGCAGGAAAAGAATACGTTTTAATCAAATCTTTTACAAAAGTATTACATTTCAAATATTTTTTCAGTATATATCAACACATATGCGATTTTTAAATTAGACATTAATTCTAAATTGAAAAGATCTAACTTTTTAACTTTTGGAACCACAATAATATGGAAAAAAATATCCAAACGTCAAATTGTATTATTATTTGCACTTTCATACATTACAGACAATTTAAACTACATACTTATATAAATAATTTTATTTAATTATGACATTTTACTATTTCAGGTAACATATGATCATAATAGAAATGTTTTAATTTTATCACCATACATTCCCAAAACTGATCATCTCTTTCAACCTATAATAGATAGATACACAAAATAATTAATGGGAATAAATCTTTACTAGATTGGTTCTTAAATTACCTTATCTACAACCATTCCTAGAGGAGTCCAAACTATAAAATAACAGTATTTAGCCCGAGTTATTGCCATCTGCCCTTGTATTTGATAATAATAACTATGCCCTTTTTTCAATTTCCATTGCCCGTTTTCATTTTGTAAAAATAGACGCGTTTTTTTACTATCTTCAAAGCTTACATTACCAGCCAAGGGCTCCGCATCTTGCACTCATAAAAAGTGAGTATATTTTTTGATGGGCATCAAACAGCAAGAATTTATTCTGAATACCTCATTTTGAGACTAAAAGTTCCTATAAATATGTTCTAAAATGTTTTGTTAACTGAAATACAGGCCCTTGAATTGTATTATTTATTTATTGAAGTCGATACGACATGGCGTTTTCAAGAAAAACAGAAAACACTGTTTATAAGTTTATAATTGAATACCCTTTCATATTTTCCAAAAACATTAGCAAAATTTCAATTAGGCCACTTTTTGAAAAAATTCATAGACACCCCTCTATTTCCACCACTAAAATTAATATGTGATGATTTTCGGTGACGAATTATTTGCTCTCAAATACCTACCTTTCGCCGCAACATACAGATTTTTGTTTGTCAGCGGTTATTTCGTTAATAAATAAATAAATAAATAATAAAGTTCAACGCCCTGCACCTCAGAAACGAAGGAATTTAATATTCTTAAGTTCTGCTAATTAATAGTGAGACACCCTAAATAGAAATGTCAGAGATTGAATGCTACATGAGTTATAAATTTTAAAAGACGAAGCTTTTCCTTCCGTGAACACCCTGTTTATCACATAATAATAAAAAAAATGTATCCACACAAAGAACTACATTATACACACTTTACAACTAAACCAAAAAATTATTAAATGTGTCATATTGATTATTTCAGTTCACTTTTTATTTGCGGTAAATATACAAATATTTCAAGTAGATGCGAAGTATAGATATTTACAGATCTATTATATTTATAATTTTAGAAACATAAAGTAGTACCAACAAATATAATCGCCCTGTAGATTTTGTCAATAGTATACTGTTTCAGCTGTGAAGATACATTACTGCAAATATTAATCGCCCTGTATATTTTGTCGATATACTGTTCTTTGTAAATTTATATTTGAAATCATTTCAAATTATTTATGGATACACTACTACAGATATTAAATCGCCCTATATGTTTTGTCCGTACACTGTTTCTTGTAAATTAATATTTGAAATCGTTTCAAGATTATTTGTGGACAGCTGCGAAGACGGGTCAGCCGGGAAGCACGCTCATTCATATCTGAACAAACGTAAAATCTACACGTGGTTCTCGTTTTTGGGCGGTTACAAATGCGTCTGGTTTTATGCGAGCTTCTCTGATGTTCGCTGTCTTTGTCTGTATCGCATACAAACTGTTTTATCGTAGTGGACGGAAGCCGGGTGTTACTCGCTATGTATAAAACTGTGACACGCCTTCTTTATGAGTCGGTTTCTATCATTTGCGAAACCAGCCTTAAGGTACGGATTCGCTGGTCGGCGACGAGTCGCAGTCGCAGTCGCAGCCGCAGTCGCACCAGCAAATCCGTAACTTTACTGTGCTTCGTACATGATAAAGACTTTTTTTTAATTTTTGTAATAACTATCACGATTTCGCCTATCGCCCGTTTCCGGCTTAACGTTAATTTCTGGGATACCCTGTATAAAGCTCAAACTCTAAAATATCTATTGTTTTTTCTAGATATTCCTTCATTGTTTTTATTATATTACTTATATTGTATTTTCTTTGTTTCTTTAATGTGTTTTGATTTTTTTTTTCACTTCATTAAACACGATTTGTTCGTACTGCCTTTATTTTCAATGGTATCTAATGCAGTACATAGTTATTTTTAATATTCGTGTTCTTGGTACACCTTTAATAGATCCTTCTTCGTAACCTTTGTTACAGTAATTACTTTAATTTCATAAATATGTCCAATTAACGGAATCTATAATTCCCGTGGCATTTACTAAGGCGGTAATTACATTAAACGCCTTTTAAGGTTTTTGTATCGACGGAATCCGTTCCCATGAAAACAAAAACGAGTCGAGTCTAGAACGGTCTTAATTAGGTAATTAACTCTTCCAAGTAGACTCCTTACGTAACGATTTTTTGACCTGTGCCTTAACATAATAACGCGTCGTATACGCTTTGTAATATAAAATCAACGGCAGATCCACTAATTACAGCCGATACGAGAACCTACCCAAGAACCTGACAGAGAATGGGATGCCTTAGGAATGAGGAGTGCAGATAATAGGTCAGTCCTCTATTTAATTAGCGCTAATTGGGGCTCGTAATTAGTATTAGAACTAAGTCTTCACAAAGCAGTTTGGAAATCCTATCGCTCTGCCATTCAGCCCAGTTAGTTTACGGAATACTTTGTCTAATTCTCATTTGCTAATACCTTTCGGTTCGAGTGAATGCTGGAAGAGGAGTCGACGTCTGTTCGGTATTTTGCTTAATTAGAAAATAAAAGCGTTTAATTAGTGCGTTACATATCTCTTTGTCTCGTAATACTTAAAAAAAAACCAAAATACAGGGTGATTCGCAACTTATCTTAAAGAATTTGGGAATAGATGCGTCATGAAGATTGCAGTCAATATCGTAAAATATTTTTTTGTAAAACCCTTACAGTTTCCAAGAAACATTTTTTTAACATGTAGTATTTTCAACCTTTACATCGCTTAGCTACTTCAGTTCCTAGCGAAGCGATTCCGAATATTCATATCCGATTACTTATAGTATTAACGTTTTTGTGATGCGAGTGTTTACATTTGTTTTCAAGGATCAGAAATGGATATCGTTTTAATTTATGGTGAAGTGAAAAATGCTCAAACAGAACGATTTCCCAGTAAACATGAGCCTTTCACTGCGGCGTGCAGGAAGTGCATGTGTAGAGCAACGCGGGCGTGACAGGGGAAATTTGTAACTTAATTCTGAAAGAGATGGAGGCCAGGCCGTCCACGACTTATTGCAGGAGTGTGGCGTATCATACACGAGGCTCAATTATATCCATCCCATGTCAAAGCATTAATACTAAGGGATTGAACGAAGAGAACGGGTACCATGGCCGCCACGATCTCCTTTTGTGTGGGAATATTAAGTGGACACTATTGATAATTTACGCGAAGGTACTATAGCTGGTCCCAATTACTTGCGAGTTCAAAGCGGACAAGAAGCAGAAACATTTGTGTTAGTTTGTTGAAACTGGGTAAGACGGATCTAATATTTTGTTGTTCTATCATGAAATATGTCCAACTATTGTATTAATTAAAACTGCAAACTAATTCAATTAATAATTCATAACAATAGTGGCAAAGCAGTTGAATTTTCTGTACAAAATATGTGTTAATTATTTCTTTTCTTGGGAATTTCTTTCAATTTTCTATCCTGTCGCCGATTGCATGCTTTGCCTTTACAGGTTTTACAGTGGAACAGTTTCTAGTGCCATACAAAAGTACATTTTTAAAACAGTTTTTAAATGCCCTTTTTGCTTTTTTTTGCAAAATGTACTCCATACAAGTTCTGAATAACCCTGTACAGGGTATATTAGTCGAAAAATTAATGCCACAAAGCTCTAAAACATTTTTTTCGAAAACTCAAAATGTTCTCCTCTACACCACTGTTGTTTGTAAAATATTGAGTAGTATATCAAATAATTAGTCTTTAGGTACACCGCCTTCATAAATGATTACAAGCCGCGTGATCAGGGTCGAGATTCTCAAATCAATCACAGAGCAATTCATATGCGAATATCCTTTTCCTCACTACAGCAATTGAGAGAGACAAGAAATCTATTTGCATACGAGTTCGAGAATCACAGTCCTGGTCACGTGGCTTGTAATCATTTATGAAGGCACTGTATTAATTGCATGTGACAAATTTGAGATCGAAATGTTAAGGCCTTTTTTGGAATTATTGAAGATAACGTCTAAATTTAAAGAAAATTTAAAGCCCTGTATCTCATTCAAGAGTCATCTGCGACCCCATGTTTATTAGGAATTTTTGCTTTAGCTCTTGATATACTTTCTGGTCTAGAACTCTGTCAGCAGTTTTTTGAATCACTCACAGATATCTTTTGAATATAACATGACAATAATTATCTTTCAAGGTTTTCGAGATATTGCTAAAGTGTGATTAGAAAGGTAGCAAGTCGGCATGCGTCACTTGGCTATTGTGCCATGCTATAGCACTCATACACATAACATTTATTTTATTTTGTATTTATGATAAGAAATGATGTTGCATTATAATAAACATGGCTATCTTGAGAACCGTAAAATATAAATATCCTATATAATACAATTTGTATAAACCAGTTTCTGTCTTATACTTTTCTAAGTACCATAAAATCAAAAGCTATACCAATTTATTTTGATGGAACATCAATATTTCAGTGAAGTCGATGTACTTCTATTTACCCTAATTTGTGTAGTAAAAGGTATTAAAATTAATAATGCATTTTTAATTCTTTTTTATTCCTCTTGATAGATGTTAAATAAGTATATGTTGGTAATTGCACACTGACAAATATTATATATACATATATATTTTCATACCGCGAAAAATTACGAAAAACCTCATTTAAATGACGAAAATACGTTTTTTGTCAGAGCAGGTCATTAGAGTGATCTCCCAACGAGAGGACGCAGTGTACAAAAGCCTCCGCATGAAATTTGCAATACCCCTCATCAATACCGGAATGACTGAAGTTTGTAAAGTTGGAACAATTAGAGGAGTTCTTTTGTGTTGCCTTTTGCTCTCTAATAAATTTTCGATATCATTAAATTTAATTCCTGTTGTAATGGTTACAAGTTTATTCTGTCGACTGAGCTACGCCATGACCAACTTTGCGCGACTGCACAGCGGCGTGCGTTCCGGAATTTCACAGGGAAAATTAATACGTCCTCAATATTCTTTAAAAAATAAAATCGCTGGTTACCTATTCAACATTACTAAATTTATAAGTAACGATGTGATTATCGTTTGCGTTATTACTTTATCTTTTGAAGGGATTGAACTTATTGTAGTATTAGAAAATGTACTAACTAGTTCTTTTCAAATTATAGAAAGAGGCAGACTAACCACGGTTTGAATGTTTTCTGTGTAGGTTTTGGACATTCTGAGAATGAAAAATTTTGGGTAAACATATTTTGTCTAATAGTACAGTTCGCAAGCTTGAAAAACACATCTAGAAATCAAGTCCGCTGTACATTTAAAGGTAAAAATGTATCGAATACGTTTTTAGGTGCTATTTGGGGTGTACATCGACCTCCTAAATTCGTCTGGCGATATCGGTGTCAACACACCCCAGGTGAAAACAGAAAAAACCACGAATAAAGAACATTAAATTTTCTATCCGACAGTAAAAAATTGTTTATATCCATGAAGTATTAAGCGAGTTATAAATTAATTTCATGATACAATTTACATTAGATAAATGGACAAATATTTACTAAATTGGCCTGTAACTCTGTAACTGTACGTATTTCTATTTGTGTTAAAATGGAAAAATGTTTACATCGCGGTAACTTCTGAACGACACGAGATATCAAAAAAGTTAAAGAGTAATTGTTATAGTGTGAAGCTTCTGCTATACAACAGTTTTTAAATAAATATTCAGATGTATCGATAAATAACAAAGATATGAATAATTTTCACCGAGAATGTAAAGACACTGGCTGAGAACCGATACGCTCTGTCTCTGGTTTTACTCGTTTTCCGTCTCGCTCTCAGGGAATATTCTCTACGTTTAGTCGCGTTAATTGTCATTTGATTCAATTTTTTGTGTTGTTCATTGCATTTTTTGTATTTTTTTCCATATTTACCTTCTTTTAACAATGTTATTATGTTCTTGAAATTTCTTTTGCTATTATTACTATTTTTTGTTCTGTATCTAATAACTAATTTTTGCAATGACTTGTAATTCTTTCTCCAGTTCCATCCCTCATAAAACCTTCCTAACTCCTTCTCCCGCGCTTAAACGGTTCGCCCCTACGCCACTGTACCTCGCCTTCGGCTCATATTAATGAGCCGGTGTGGTTAATGAATCACGGGATCATTATAAGTGAACCACGTACAAGGATCTTGCTATTAAAAAGAAGACTCTCATGCTCTATTATTACGCGACTTTCCTCAATAACAACGCGCCTTCTTCAGCCCTTCGGGGATTTTATTAACGAAATTGCTCTCAGACACCCTCACACTCGAAAAGTGACAATTAGATGCAATGTTTCACAGCTTTCTTGACGCAGATGTGACATTGTTTTCCTCCGTCCAAAAATCCAAAACTAGTATGGATAAGGTAACGGACACAGATACGTGATTTTTTCTTCAAGCACATAGTCGTATAGATGATATAAGACAATATGTGCAATAGAAGGGGTCAATTGTTTTACCAGGACAAATTATTTTCATTACTTTACAGGAAAAAAACGCAGATATCCATGGCAACAAATATTAAAATCATGTGGGCTTAAGTTTCCATAAACTGTCAGTGATATATTTGACATTTAGTCTTAGTCAGATAAAGATTAAAATGAGTTAAGAAATTTAGTGCACTCCATCTGAATTACGAGAAAGAAATTGAGAAAAGTTTATGACAATGCGTACCATAAATTTTTGAATTGGACAAAATAATATAATACAACTGATACTGCGAAAATGTGATAATAATAATATCTCTACCCCTCATTCTAGTCACGAGGATTAGCCCAGAAGTCGTAGACTTGCGCGGGAGAGGGGGCGGCATATTATTATTAAGCAGGCCGCATTTGCGCCCAGGAACGGCTTACGTTGGTAGGCCCCAACCACCATTCAGTGCAGGAATGAGGGAAACCTGGAAAACCTCATTAATTAGGGGGGTAGTCAAATGTCAACCAGTATCAATCTCTCACATTGACCCAAGTCAACATTCTTCCACCCTACCATACCCGCAGAGAGGGTGCCAATCTCTCCACGAATATAAATTATATACGGTCTACCGGCTGCGAGGGTCGAACCCACAGCGATCTAGTCACCTTGATTCAAGTACTGACGCCTTAAACCGCGCGAGCACTGAGCTATGATAGCATATTTTACATTTTTGTCACAAAAACTGAAAAGTTCATAATTATTGGCGCAATATTATATGGTTAAATCTAAATTAAATGTGGAACACAATGTAAAGATTGATTGCATAATTGAAGTGACAAGGCGAACAAATCTTCTCTCTAATGAAGAATTTGACAAATTCATTAGTAAGGCACCTGATGATAAATATTTAGCAACGAAGGTACATACCTACGTTTAAATATATGTATTAGTCCAGTTATTTTTATAAAATTTATGTACAATATTTTTTGGTCGTACTAATATTTGGAATCATAGGAGCATGTAGATGCTATATGAACTGGTTCAATTAAAAGTTAATGATATAAAATAATTAGGAGACTTTAAGCAGTATCCTCATGGACACGAAATTCACGAAAATTCTCGGGAATTTTGAAGATTCTAATTTAAATTGTTAATGGCCGGAAAGTGTCAACTTTTAGTGAAGTTTGCAAAACAGGAATATTATCATTATTTTTATCATTATGTGGGAACTTCAGCTTCTAATATTCTATCATGTTAGTCAATGGCAGTTTTATCATAAAATGATGTTGTCAAAATTAGTTAAAAGTGGAGACTTTTCTCGCCATTAAATAATTTGCGCCAATTTTCGTGAGTTTCGTGTCCATGAGAACAAAACTTTAAACTTAGTAAATATTCCCAACAGTAAAACTAGAAAACATCGTTCATTTACTATAATTGGAGATTTTCATTTGAATATGTACAGAAAATATGTAAGTCTTCGACCAAAAGACATTTGTTAGGTTTTTCATTAAATATCAACATGGTCATCCTAGTGTAATGGGCATACATAAAATTTCAAACGTCTCACAAGATGTTGATCTGTTTTTAAATTTGCCAAATCCACATGAATATACATGCCACAGCCTTAGAAAGACCTCGGCAACTATCTTAGTTGACAACGGCGGACATATTAAGCTATACTGAAACAATATGGTGTATGGAAATTCTCCAGCGTGATCAATCGGTTCATTACTTCATCCCGGATTAAAAAGTTATAGACACGAAGCGTTCTACATCACAGTAGACACAATACACTAGAAATATATCACTTTCGAGTTTATTAACTCTCATCAGTCATCAGTATGCCATAGGTGCAATTGACGAATAACCCCTGCTCTTTTCAGCACAACAAGGAAGATAATGTCAGCCTTCCCCAAGACACCTGGAAGTTGTGAAGATCTCCAAGGTCCCGGTGTATACAGTATACCTTGTACATGTGGCAAGGTGTACATAGGGCAAACGGGTAGACACATCAGCACGAGACTGAAGGAGCACAAGAGCCATCTTAAGAATAACGACGTGTAGAAGTCGGCTGTTGTGGAACATTGAGCTGACATAGGATACCGGATTGCAATTATTGAAGAAATAAAAGTTCTGGTGATGGAACGGCGATTCTGTCCCAGATTTTACAGGGAAGCCATCGAGATACACAAAACCCCCAGGAATTTCAACAGAGACAGGAGGATATATTTACCAGGAGTATGGAAACGAATCGTAAGAGCGGAACGCCAGACCACGGAACAAGGCAACCGTGAAAACCACCCATCGCAGCAGAACGGTCCAGTGAACACGACCTATATAAATATCGGCTAGACATCATATTCTCCAGTTTCAGATCTTCTCAAGAAGAGAGCGACATGTCTCTCGAGACGTCAAGAGTCTTAAACCGACGACGTGGCCAACAGCCCGGAAGCAGCCAAACCATTGAGGAAGCCACGAAAGCCTGCTCTTTTAAGTTTGTGTAAGCCCGACAGAAGGGACTACGAGTACACGGTATAGCAAAGCTACATCTAGCGGTCATTTGCTACTCCATGTTGGACTGAAAAGCCACAGAGACGAAGCGTTCTACACACCATTGAAAGCTATCGACTTCTGTCGCAATTCTGCGAGAATCATATTTTGCAAACACGGAATTCCGGAAAATAACTACTCTGCGGGCTAATGCCCCGACCAACATTGAATTACAGCTAAAAAACCTCTAGCAACAGCTAAAGTCATTTGTCATCAGCCCACCAGAATATACAGGTTTCGAGTTCATCAGTATGCCATAGATTAGGCAGCTGACGAATAGCTCCAAATGGTTTATGTCTGTCTAAGCCCGACAGAAAAAACCATGAGTACGTGGTGTAGCAAAGCAACATCTAGCGGTCATTCGCTACTCGATGCCGGACTGAAAATCTATAGATGAAGCGTTCTACATAGCAGTAGACACCACTAAAAGCTATCGACCTCTATGAGAACGATGTTTCGCGAACATGGAATTCTGGGAAACTACTCTGCGGGTTAATGCCCCAACCAGTATTGATCTATGGAGTATAGTTCTTTCTCTCGTTCTTAGACATACTTAAAACCGGTATGGTTATTCGTCAGTTATCTCACCTACTGATGAGAGCTAATAATCGGTATATGTATGGGCTGCTGACGAATGACTTTGCTGTTAACTATAAGGATTCCGGGTGTAATTCAATGCTGGTCGGGACATTAGCATGCAGAGTAGTTGTTTCCTGGAATTTCATGTCTGCAAAATATACAATATGTTACAAAAAATTAAGGTTATGTATACATATTTAAAACTAACAACTTAATAATAAGAAATCAATCTATAGTCGAAGGAAAACAACCTGAAATCTGTCGTTTTACGAAACTGCAAAATTCTCATAAAAATTCGCGAATTTCACGATCGTGGGGTCTAAATTTTGCTAAACCTTGTATATATTTGGTCGCGAATACTTAAATTTGGAACTGGGAAACCCCGAAATCGCATAAACTTGAAAGAAACGCGCCCAGGCAAAGACAAAGCTTCCCGCATTTGACTAACGACACACACACACAGGTAAGAACAGTTTGGAAAACTGTAATTATCGCTCGGCGGGAGTGGGTGGAGGCTGCGGCGGTGGCGGCAAAGTGCCCCTTAGCGCGCGGGCAAATGAAGACACGTATCTAGCGGAGTATGCAAATTCCAATCTACCGATAATAATGACTGCGACGCGTGGACTACTTCTTATTGAACTAATTTGACAGCGGTTGGCGAACCGCCGGAGCGCGGCTTCAGCTTTTCTAGTTATATTTTGCGGCGCCCTTAGACTACTGCCGTAGCGTCTCATGTGTGTGTGTGCGCCGACCAGTTTATCTGCATTCGTAATTACGTGTCGAAACGATCGCAATTTTCGTGGAATAACTGTCACAGGATAATTGCGCGCTTAATGATGCACTCGCCTCGACCACGAACGTGTCTTGCAGTTTGTTCTTTAAAAGGTATGCAGGCGGATAATAACTTAAACGGGCATTACGGGTTGTTGCGTGAATCTAGTTTCATTCAGTAATATGAATTTTACAGTTCTATAGATAGTTTTAAGGTCATCTCTTACAGCACTAATGCTGTAATGTAAACAGTCCCGTCACATCTACTTCTGGCGCATACACATTTCTAATCTTAAAAAAGGTATTACTAATGTTTATAATGAATCTTAGGTTTTATATAAGATATAATGTAAGCATACATACAGGCTGTCTCACATAAGAGGGCCAGTTCCATGCGAGACGCATCAAAAATCCTTAAATATTTTTTGTTGTTGAATTTTTGGAGGCCTTTATGCTCGTAAAAACAAATTTGAGATCCATGGCCAACTTTATGAGTAATAACAAAAAACCTGTAAAGTACCCAAATTTTAAGGCTGTATAACTTTTTTATTTTAAGAGATAGAGAAAACTTATTGGTAATAAATTTTGATTGCAAAATTGATACCTTTCACCTGATATAAACAGATTTTTGAAATATCGTATGTGGTTCGCTACGCCCTCTAGGCGAACAAAAAAAAATCTATTGAAGAAGGCTATGGCCATAAAAAATTGCCTGTTTTTTCGTCTTTCATGCAATAACCGAAAAATATTTGTCTTTAATTTGTCTAATCTGACATGTACAAAATGATTCTAGGGCGACATGGAATCCATTTATTTGGCGATTAAAATATAAGCAAGTTTCTCTATGACTTTCCATAATAGGTATATTTCTGAAAGACAGTTTACAAATAAGGTTTAAGTGAAAAATAATTTCATTGTGTAATATCTAACGCACAATGAAATTATTTTCACACGGTATATTTTAATATTTGGAATTGGAGTTAATCTATGGCGTATTCGTTTTAAACTATTTTCAATATAAAATGACGAAGAAGTAAATATTTGGTTTGGTTCATTTTTGACCAAAATTTATGCAGAACGAATGAAATCTCTAAGTTTTTGACCGAAAAAAAAAGAACAGCTACCTATTAGCAGCCAATATTGGGTAGAGGAGAACCCTCGCCCATTATTGCTAGATAAAAACGGGCCTCAATAAAATGGAAATAGTTCAATCCGGTTTTAGATTCAATCATTCGGCGGACCCGCCTCCTTCGCCGTCCGGAAGCAGCTTTCATTTGTTATCTCGGAGACATCTCTCGGCTCCGGAGTCGATTGTCGGGTTATATAACAAGAGATTTCGGCAGCTATTGGAGCTAAGTCGGTTTTCTTGCTGAACAAAGCGTTTAATAATGACCATTGTGAAAAAGAAATGGGAAATTTGCTTTTTCGGGGTGGGATTACTGCCCGGATTCCCATTGGTTTACAGCGTAATCACATGTCTTTATTTTATCGGCACTGGATATCCAAACATTAACTTTTTACTCGGTTCAGATGTGGTAATTCGACAATCTCCGGTCGGATTAAATGATTCGGGGAGGTTTTTGGTGGAGTCAGCTGAATTATACACTTCCTGGACTGGCCTGGCTCTTCTTTATTTTCACCAATATGTCTGCAACTCCAGTTCCAATTGGCATCAAGAACATTTGTCGATATTATCGGATACCGTTTCTTTATGGCTATTAGATTATCCTTCTAAGATGCTTAAATAAAGTCAAGAAACTAATATATAGGGTGATTTAGACATAACCTCATTAATTTTGACCACGTATTCAAACGAACTAAAATTTTAATGTCCACTCAAGTGTATACAGGGTGTCTACTTTTGTTTGTGTACAAATCCGTAAAAACTTTTTTCTTCAAGATAATCAAAATATATATATTTCTATTCTAAATGACACCGAAAACCGCTTTCTCTGACTTTACCACGGCATTTAAGATGGCGATCCAAGACCTATGATTTTTTTATACCACGGAAATTCTATAAAAATGTTTAGCGATTTTTTTATCTTTAAAATCTGATAAGGTGTTGTTACTCAGGACCCCACAAAACCCCTATGTGTGAAATTTGAACAAAAACTATACAGGGTGTTTTCTTCTGCACGTTCTTAATGTTTAATTGTTGTACAAATTCGTAAAAATTTTAATTTTCAAAATAACACAACAAATATTTTTTTGATTTAAATGTACTCGAAAATCGTTACTTTTAATCCTATCATGCCGTTTAAGATGGCGATCCAAGGCGATATATTTATGGCCTCCGAATTCAATATTCGATATTTTATTTAAAATCTAATAATATGGTGTTACTCATGTCATTTCAGAACCCGTATGTGTGAAATCTGAATAAAAACTATACAGAGTATGTTTTTTTTACGAGTTCTCAAAGTTTAATTTCTATAGAACTTTGTAAAAACTTTATTTTCCGAAATAACGCAACTACTGTTTTTATGTTTTAAATGACATCGAAAACCATTTGCATAATTCCATGGCTCAACACTTGATCATCTCACCTATGGCATACTGATGAGGGCTAACAAGCCCGAAACCGGCCTATGTCTGGTGGTGTGTCCGACAAGGGTTCTTGGCAGTTCACACAGATACTGCAGGAGTAATTCAATGTCGGTCGGGGCATTAGTCCGCGCAGTAGTTGTTTCCTGCAGTATCATTTATAGTTTTTGAAGGTTGATTCCATTAATTTTCTCTATCCCCTCTTAAAATATTTGTACTTAGTCATAGTTAACCCTGTTTAGGTTTATAGGTTTTCACGAATTAACATTATTGTTACTTCAATACTATTTTTGTATTTAACATAAGAATTTAATATTGGTTTAAATACGTATTTACTTGATTAGAAATCTCTTCACCTTGCCTTAAGTCATCTGTTTTTTGTTCTAAGAATAAGTAATAATTTTTGTCTAAAATTACTCTTTCATAATTATTATCAAACTTAAAATTTTACAATTTTAAAACATACAAGAAACAATACCTACAAGGTTACAAAATTTTAAATCAGAAATAAACACGTTCAATAAGATACAAAAACCTGGAATTTTTAAATATGTTTATACATAATCTACTCTTGGATTACGGGCAGCATATCTTTTGTTGTCATGAAAATGAGAAAAACAAAAATTACTTTGTAATCTGTCACATAAGATTAATTCTTGTCACGACAGTTGCTACTGGTTGTATATTGTTTAAAAATGAGTTCTAACATTGATTACTTAAAAAGTAAAAAAGAATTGCGATTAATACCTCAAAAATCGGAAAACGCGCATAAAAAGGAATACGACAAGTTCATCAAATGTATAGAAGAGCAAAAGGTAACAGATACAGAAGAACGAGTTGCTTGCTTACCATCATAAAATGTCGGAGCATTACAAGACGTCGACTATGTGGGCTATCCATTCGAAATTGCAAAGTATGTTGAGGATAAACAAAGGGGTTGATTTAAAATCATTTGTGAAAGTGCATGCATTCATGAAGGCAATTAACATGAATGATGTAGCCAAGAAGGCATATGTATTCAAGGAAGTTGATTTGCAGAAGTTTTTCACAGATGCACCGGACATTACGTATTTATTTTTTAAAGGTGGTAGCCATTTGCGGTATCATTGGCTCTTGTAGAAGATGTGAATTGTGTGACATGACATCAAGGAAGAAGGAAGCGTAATTGTTATTAGTATCCGACCTCCTAAGACAGTGAAGGCTCAACGTTTTACTGTTGCCGACAGTGATGGAATTAGTTATGTGCGTTTGGTGAAGCAGTGTTTATCATTGCGTCCCCAAAATGTAAGTACAAACCGAGTTTTCTTACGGTATGATAAGGAGAAGTGCACCAATCAAGCGATTGGTATTAATACATTTGGATCATGTCCCTTTCAAATTGCACATTATCTTAATATTATTGGCAGTATCATTAATGGAAGTGCAATCTCAATGACTTCCGAGAATGTTAGCAGTATTAATTTGAAGAGCATTTTCTTCTATTTAAAAAAAACCGAAATATTAATATTTAAAAAAATACCAACTGTACTTTTCACAATCATTTAAAAAATTAAGATTGTTGAATATTTGAATAAAGCTTTTGAAACATTTGTTAGTAATATTTCATTTGACGTTATAAGGTGCTCCTGTCAGATCAATAATGAAAAAGATGATATTTAGACTGCACATTTCTCGTATAGTTGATTTTGCCATGGTAACAATAAAGCAAACGCGTTTTTAAAAGTTGGATTTAAAAACGCTGAGGCGAAGCAAAATAGGTTACTATAGTCTGTTTAGAAATGAAAGAGAATAATAAAAGCTTATTATGTATGCAAATCGTAAATAAATGTAGTACTGGTGCTTACCTATATTCAATATTTTTATATTATGTATTATCGGTATATATGAGGTGTACTTTTAAAAAAAATTGTGTGATCGGGTTGTACTAAATTGTAGCACGTAGCTAAAATTTAATCCCCGACAATCCGTCTTTGTCTATGCTGCTTCAATTTATCGGTCCATTTCTTTTATAAGTAAACAATATAAAAACAGCATTTCAAAACATGAGGCTACTTTAAGCATCATAACCGGGTTAAGAGGGTTTTTAGTAATTCAAATAAAATTATTCAATATTATTGTCAAAATATTTATTTAAATTTAATAAAGAGACTTTTATTCCACACAAAAATATATGTATTTTGAAATTTCAAATTATGGTGGGTAAATGTAGTGTTGTATAAATACAATACAATAAAGAAAATAAAAAGTAGGTATATTAAAATTCATCCTCTGAATATTCTGATGAATTATCTTCGTCTCCTAGATTGATAACGATAGGTTCCACAGTAACGTCAATTAAATTATCGAGTTCCCACATTTTCTCCTCTTCTTTTTGTACATGATGTATACATCTTTGCCAGTTATCTGCAGTTACTCGTTCCAAGGAATTTTTTAACAAAATTTTCACGTCACTTAATTTAAACGTCGTATTATTTCGCGCTACGTCTCCTTTTACCTGCGCTCAGACTAATTCGATTGGGTTAAGTTCACAGTGATAAGGTGGTAACCGTACTACCGTTATTTGGCGATTTGTTGCCATTTCATCGATATTTATTTTTTCTGATCTTTATTAAGATTGACAAGTGTCAAAAATTCCTTTTTCGCCATAGTTGTTTCAAAAGAAATGTTTTTCCGGATAACCATTGAATTATATCGGCTTTCCTCCAAGCAGTCGTAGGCGTCCGCTCGGTCTGTCGTGAATGGTAACTGGCATTATCCATGACAATTACAGACCCCGGAGGAATACGATCCAACATCTGTGTAAAATACTTTTCGAAAACATCTGCGTTCATGTGTTCGTAATGGTTACCTGTATTTTTAGATTCAAATAAAAGTAAACCGCCATCTACAAAACCACTGGCACTACCTATATGTGTTACTATTAATCTTCGCCCTTTACCTGAAGGTGCCTTGAACTCTGTTGAAAGTCCATCTAAAAATGCTTGTCGAAAACTTTTTACATTTTTATCTTGCCATACTTTTGTTACAGTATATCTCTCGTTGACCCAAGTTTCGTCTAGAATCTAGATAATAAATATTTGTCCCTTGGTCACGGAATTTTCTAATTCGTCTTAAGTAGGATCTTCGCCAACAAATAATTTCATCTTTATCGATAAGAACTGACTTCCTGTTCTGCTTTTCCCAGCAAAAATTCAACTCTCGTAAGACGGCCCATAATTTGCTTCTACTGATTTTTGGCAAATCGTTGTCCTCTGAAAGTTCACTTAAAATTTTGTTTAGCGTTGGTATTTCTTTTTTAAAATAAAATGAGTGTACTTTTCTGCTAATGACATTTTTGAAGTATTCATCTATAACGTCTTTTGACCTCCCTGTAGTTGATTTTGAGGGATTTACAGTATCTTGTTCATTTTTTGTTTCCTTTAAATGTCTGTAGACAGTCGATTTTCCAATCCCTGTCATTTTGAAACACTTTTCCACGATTTCGTCAACACTGTTGGTAGGATTTTAGTGTTTCAATACATTAAATACATATAATATAATAATCTTCTCATTCTGAGACAGCGCACATTTTTTCACACGTTTAGCAGGTACGTAATCTGCTAAGCTCGACATTTTACCCAAACAATATTATATCCACTGGCACAATAGTCACTAAACGCAAGTCGAATTTTACTCTACTGCACTAGCACGTCTTCGTATATTCAGCTCTAAGACTGGATTGATCCGTCACAATACACTGGCGCCTGCCCTATGATGTATCCAGTAAAATATACTAATGTACATCCATTACCTGTTAGAATTAGTGTTACCCGATAATTACCTGAAACGAAATATTACCACGCCCATGGCCGGTTCTTATCTCGGGGTTCTATTACTCTCTTTCATTTCGAAACAGACTGTAATAAAAATTATATTTATGATAATTACTTTTTTGGAACATAGTTTTCTCAGTGTATTTTTTTAACAGAGTACTCAATATTCAGGGATTGAATACTTTTCCTGTAGTCGTACCCAGCACTGCAACTAAGCCGTCATAATTTAAAGAAAATGAGATACTTATTCGGGGCGGCAACCTTTATTTGCGTCGAGCGTACAAACTGCATTGTAACTTTCGAATTAATATTTTCGATGTAGATTCACTTAAGTCGTTTCGGGGTTAATAAAATTTAGAATCAAATTACCCGAGCAGCAGAGAAAAGCGGTTTACGCGACTTGAGGGAACGAGCCGCATTACAAACATCTGAAGTTAATTATTTCTCGAATTTGTTTAGGTTTATGCCCCGCATGAGAATGATTAACAATTTATAATAAAACACTTCGTCACCCCGACGAAAGTCAAATAGATTTAAGCTTATGACTGTACATTTACCCTGTGTATTGTGTACTTACCCACTAAAACTAGTAGTTTAATTTAATGCAATCCAAACACAATTTGATTAGGTAAACATTCATGCCATTTATTCTGAAAATAATTTGAGGAAAACTCGAACAGCCAGACTGCCTGAGTCGGTTCAGATAATTAACCGGGCCTTAATCTATTCATCTTGGCTTTCGTAAACAGGTGGGAATTGAGTAATAGGCGGAGGTCGGATTTCGGGTGTCAAAGCCAGGACCGGTTCTAGGCGCCAAGTCAATTAAAAAAAATGAAACTGGTGAACGAAAGAAATAGATAATAGAAAACTTTTATTATACCCGCGGCAGTCTTGTTCCATAACCTAGAAAAACAAACCGGCGAACTATATTGTGGGAAAATATCTGCACCCGACACAAATGTCTGTATTTAATAAGTTTAAAACGTTTAAAAATTAAAAAAGACTCTAAAAACTGAAGAACACAAAATTACAACGTAAACACATGGTAAACACACAGGAATTAAATTATGACATGAGAGATTAACAGGGAATTTTACCGCCGTGTTGCTAGTTGCCTACTCTGACTCGCATAGGCGGCGTTAAAAAGGATTCAATATATGATATATACCGGTTTCAAGCATGTTAGCTCTCATCAGCATGGTATAGGCGATGCAAACGACAACTATCTCTGACTGTTCGTGTTCATCAAATCCGATGAACTTTTGTATGAATAAAAAGAACGAAGCGTGAATGGCAGCCGCCTTTTTATTCCTGAGATAACCCAATAGAATAACGTACCCTGGAATTAATTTCCAAGGATAGGGTAATAAAGCCCAAAATGAAACGATTTAAACTTTATGACGTTCAATTAAAACAATAAATTAAGCATCAGGAGAGGCAGTATAACCCGGGCTTAATAATGTTTTTAATTAAATTAGATTTTTTTGGAAAGGGGTTGAGGAATTTAATCTAAATGTCATTTAAACAACATTAGGTGGGGCGGGAGCTAAAGGACGTCAGTTAGCTACAGGAAAATGACTGTTAAAGAAGGATTAAAATACTCGGGTGTAATAGATAAATAATTGGTATGTATTTGAGTGGGTTTACAACTTCGATTTGCTTTTATACAATACCTGAAGTTATTAGTACAAAAGTAACAAAATTGTTGTTCCAATAGTTTTTGTTTATTACATAATATTATATTCTACATAGAAATAAATTCGTTTCTATTGAGAATTATATTTTATTGGTCATTTATATAGGAAAATGGTTTGAAATAAAACATTTTATCAAACTGTGACAGATTAAAATGACCTTATTAACTCCATAATAACTGTAACAAATAATAATTTATCCACAATCACCTTATAATAGGACAGTTATCCACACATATAAAACATTTATCCGCTGGTAGGATAAAATAATTTTATTTCACTAGTAAAATTATGAAAAAGTAATAAACATATAATAATTATTTACATTTATAGTAATAGATATTGCGTTTTTTGTTTTATCACATTTAACTAAGGATCGGTCAGTGGTCGTGCGGTTTAAGGCGTCAATACTTGAATCGAGGTGACTGGATCGCTGTGGGTTCGACCCCCGCAGCCGGTAGACCGTATATAAGCTATATTCGTGGAGAGATTGGCACCCTCTCTACGGGTATGGTAGGGTGGAAGAATGTTGGCTTGGGTCAATGTGAGAGATTGATACCGATTGACATTTGACTACCCCCCTAATTAATGAGGTTTTCCAGGTTTCCCTCATTCCTGCACTGAATGGTGGTTAGGGCCTACCAACGTTAAGTCGTTCCTGGGCGCAAATGCGGCCTGCTTAATAATAATATGCCGCCCCCTCTTCCGCACAAGTCTTCGACTTCTGGGCTAATCCTCGTGATTAGAATGAGGGGTAGGGATATTATTATTATTATTATTATTATTATTATTATTATTATTATTATTATTATTATTATTATTATTATTATTATTATTATTAACTTCCTTTCCGTTAATAACAATGTTTGTAATATTATCATTATTTTCAGAACACATAAGTTTGTGAAGAATTTGTACATGTCACGGGTGTCTCTTCTTGCAAAAAACAGCTATATTTTCCTTGGATTTTCCTTGCAATATCAAACTTGTTAGATATGGACTTTTCAACATAACTTTCTGCTACAGAGGAGCTTTTCCATCCACTTTTTTTTTTGTTTAAATGGCATCGAAAACCGCTTGTTGTGATCCTACTATAGCGATCCACTGCTTTTATAATTTCTTATACTCTCGAAATTTAATATAAATGTTTAGCGAATTTTTTATTTGCAATCTGATAAGGTGGTAAAATAAAAAAAAATGTTTGATTATCTTGAAGAATAATTTTTTTACGGATTTGAGCATAAATAGCATAACAATAAAGTTTTTACGGATTTGTACACAATTACAATTTGAACATCAACATGTTGATGCTTTTCTAATAAATAAAATTTGACCGAATCACGTACAGCTGTGAAAAAATGTTTTCTTAAAATTTCCGAATTGCTTTAAAGAACGAAACTGCCAAATCTTGTGTCAGGTAGAACATAAAGTATGAGTAGTTTAGGTTAGAAACTTTTTATTATCCACAGCTGCATTTTAACTAGGATTATCTACTATATCTTTCCTTGGCGCTATTAAAAAATAATTCCTGTAAACACCATTGCACGCCTACTAGATAATTGGCGTAATGGTGTTCAAACGTGCCTTCCTTTTATTGGGGGGGACGTATTGAGGCGTATAATTGGCAATAAGGGATTCTATTAAGTAAAGCAAACAAAATATGCATCACGAATTCGTAGGAATTACCTGGAGGAGGATTTCTAGCAGAAATAACGATGTTTACGTACAGAACAGCTCTATTAGTCCATATTTATTGTGTGTATAACGAGAGACCGCCGCTGACCATCCGAGCACATGATGGCCGCTCGCCAAGGAAAATAGAAAGTAGCCTCTGGGAATTTCGCAAATGTTTCTGCAAACGACAGCCCGCCCGGTGTTGCTGTTAGTGCCCGCCGGTTTCTCCGCATGCAAAATACCTCCATTGTTGTATTAATAATTAGGCAGACCACGTATAAGAACAATGATTATTATCTTTTGCATATTACAAAGACGTACAGCTGAAAACAAACACGTTACGTGGACCCTTTTTGCTAGGTAGTACCTAGTCTTTTGACATTTAACAACAAGCTTCCCTAAACGCATGCAGGGCCGCCAATTTTTCAGGAGTTCAACTCCACTGTATTTTAATGTAACTCGCATGACAAGAAACTATTAAAGAAATATGTATACCTATTTAGTATACTATGGCTTTGAATTTGTTTATAAAGGGTGATTTAGAACTTATATAAAATAATTTGGAAATAGATGCGTCATGAAACATGGTGACAATAACGCAATTTTTTTTGTAAAATCTTCATAGTTTGCGAGTAAAAAATTATTGAGGTGTAGTATTTTCAATCTCTACATCGCTGGGCTACTGTAGTCTCTAGCCAGAAATAATAATAATATAATAATAATATTATCTCTACCCCTCATTCTAATCACAGGGATTAGCCCAGAAGTCGGAGACTTGTGCGGGAGAGGGGGCGGCATATTATTATTAAGCAGGCCGCATTTGCGCCCAGGAACGACTTACGTTGGTAGGTCCTAACCACTATTCAGTGCAGGAATGAGGGAAACCTGGAAAACCTCATTAATTAGGGGGGTAGTCAAATATCAACCGGTATCAATCTCTCACATTGACCCAAGCTAACATTATTCCACCCTACCATACCCGCAGAGAGGGTGCCAATCTCTCCACGAATATAGATTATATACGGTCTACCGGCTGCGAGGGTCGAACCCACAGGGATCTAGTCACCTCGATTCAAGTACTGACGCCTTAAACCGCGCGACCACTGACCGACAAATCCGATTACACTTCCATTCCATTGCAGGTATTACACGTTTACATTAGTTTTTCAAAAATGAATTACAGTGTAAAAGTCGAATTGTAAAATTTTGTGACAAATTTAATACTATACCTATCAAGTAGGCAGTATGACTTTAGAGAAGGGAAGATACAGAAAATGCAATACTTCATTTAACATCTCATATTTAAAAGGCATTAAATGAAAACAGACCACTTTTGTGAATATTTGTAGGCCTCTCTATTGCTTTCAATAAGAAAATTAAAATGTTATGGGCTTAGGGGAAAAATATTTGACCTTTTGGTTAAAAGTGATGGAAACGGTAGTAATTCCAGAAAGGTCAAATATGGAGTACCTCAGGGGACAATACTGGGATCATTGATATTTTCTTTATACATTAATAGTCTCTTATTGCTAAATATTAACATGGTACAGTAATAAGTTTTGCAGATGATACTGCAATTTTATTTGAAGCAGATTCCTGCACTGAACTGAAAAATAAGGATGAGACGTTCGTACAAATGAAGAAGTGGTTTCAGTACAATACCCTAACATTAAATTGTAAAAAAACCGCATATATACCTTCCACTTCCTACTCTAGTAACTTACCGGAAATGGGACCATTAAATATTGACAATGATACATCTATATGCCAAATCAGTTAAATAATATCTAGGCATCTTATGGGACCTACAAATTAATAATCTTGTTAAGAGATTTACTAGTAAATCCCAGAACTTATTCTACCGATCAATTATTTAAAGATAGTATATATAGATATAAGCAGTTATTTTGTTTAATGTATTACTTAATATTTTTAGATTAGAAAAAACTGATCTTGATTATAAAACTAGAAATTAAATGTCAATTTTTTCTTTGTTTAAAAACAATTGGTCAAAGAAGCAGTACGTACCTAGCATTAAAATTATTTAATTTATTAACCACTGAAATTAAAAATTCAACAAATTTTAAACGATATAAATTTGAAATCAAAACCTGGCTGTTTAATACACCACTATATGTTACACACAGTTAATAAACAAAAGGTAAACAATCTAAACAGACAATTATTTATTTAATATAGGTACATACTTACCTGATTCGATTCATTTGATTTGATAATTGAAAGCACGTACAAATGGACCATTTCCAGTGTATTTTCTGTCTATTTTGCATTATAATACTTTATTGTTTTTTCCTTCTTTATATTGTCTATGTATTTGTTTTTTATGTATTTGCATTTAAGCCATTTCAAAGTTTACAGAACTTATTTGTCACACTTCACACACTTGATAACTGAAAACACGTACAAGTCAATTCAACTTCAATGTATTTTCTGTCTATTTTTGCATAATGACACTGTTTTTTTTCTGTATGCTATCTGTGCAAAATTGTAAAAATAAACATTATTGTGATTATTATTACTTTTGAGTTAATACTACTAGTGTGCCTAGCGTTTGTTTTTATAATGAAGATATACTTATCTGTTTCATGACAGCGTGTACACCCTGTATATATTTAATGTCCATTTAAAGACATTACGTAATTAAAGCAGTAGCCCACGGCGATCGAACGGGGACAAGAGAGAAAGCGAATGAAAAACGACATCATATCCATTTCCTGTTTGAGTGATCTACCCCTGCAATAAGAATTTAGGCGCCAAAGATATCACGACCCCCGACCGAGTGGATTACGCCACTCAAGAAATTATTCCGGAGGGTTTTACCACGCCGAACATATGTCCCGGCGAATATAAGAGACTCGGCTTATTCATTCGACACTCGATCTTATCTCTTAAGTGGCTTTTTATAAAGATTTTCCCTTTCGCCTCGCTCCTGGCGTTCTCACCTCGATATTTCAGCCGGCCCGTTGTCTCCCGATAGAGGGGACAAATTATCATCTGATTTCAGCCATTTATTTAGTTACTCATTTGTAAAAACTCGATTTCATACACACTTTCGACGTTGTGTTTATAAATCTACAAACACTACATTTTGAGTAAATCAGTTCCTTGTACATAAAGGCATTGATTTTACCGATCACTCAAAATCGTTAATGTACTATAAAATACTATTGTCCCAAGGCGAGAACCCTGAGGCAACTCTATATTACTAAGATCAGAGGGTATGTAAGAAGGTTGTGCAGGATTATTCATTATACATATTTAGTTCACCCTTTATTATCGTTATTATTAGAGATACAAAATAAAGTTTCGAATAACAATTGTAGAGCTGTATCCCTTTTGAAAGTTAATGGAAGCACATTGACGCGCGGAAGTTGAGGGGTACATGACTTGATAAAATATTGTTTTATCCAACCATCACAAAACTATGAAATTTTTTTACTATCAGGAGTCTCTAAGGACCTTTTGCTTACTGAGAAAAAAGGATGGCATCTTATTAACAGAACTACTCACTTTCAATCCTGCGAGCTAAAATTGACATTTTCAATTATAAGTATTCATCAAATTTTAATTTATAGTTTATTCAACAATATTTACAATTGTGTTTGTTTATCCATAATGATAATAAATACACAGTTTGAACAAGTACTAAAATTAAATAAAGCACTGAAATTGCCACTATCTTCATTCTTGGAGCAATTCTCAATGCAGCCCAACACGTTTTCAGCTGTTGTAAAGTAAAGCAGAATCGACAACGGTGCTTGGTTTGTCACTGCCGCTATCAAGTATCAACTTTCAGTATTCTTTTCGCAATATTTTCTTTATTTAAAAGTAAGTTTTCAATGCAGCCTTCCGCCACAGTGCTCGATCTTCATCCTCCGTGTCTTTTAAAACAAATGAGGTCACCACCGCTGTCAACTAAAAGTGTAACAGACATGGGTGGTAATGCGTGCCCACTGTACTATATCTAGTTGTCCAGCTTCAAAAATTTTTACAGTTCTTGCAATGACACTTTCCACTAACATATCTGAGAAATAATCGACGTTCTACCAATCCGGGTGGACGTAAAGCAACATATTTTCGATAAAAACTTAAATAATTGTCTCCCAGCACAGTAAAAGAACGTGGTCTCTTGGTTTTGGTATTGGGAATTTTTATAATTAAGGCGGATTTCACATCTTCAGCATTATCAATTGTTAAATTGATTAATTTATCAGAATGGTATGCACCCTCAACCCCCAATAACGACCTATAAAGAAGCTTTTTAAAAAATTTTTTCTTTTATTTTTATAGCGTTTACCTTCATCATCAAATATAAATTATCAGGTGCACTATTCAACAATCAACTTGTTCCTTTGTAAACACTGGTGATTTTGTAGATACATATCCCTCATTTTGTCTCTTGAAAGAAGGTTGTAGCTTTGAATATTTGCTTATATCAATCCCCTTTTTTATATCCAACGTTGGCCACAACATTGAATACTGTGACCAAAGCATTGACGGCTTCATTTTATTTACAAAGTTTGAGAAATACACCATCAATACATCTTCTGAATACTACTTAATGTTTTGTTTATTTGCTCCAATCCATAAAACGTTGGTAGACACATTCATAAATTTCTCGAGATTTCCTTGGGAGAAGATTTAAAGAAACCTCTTTCACACACACCAGTATCGAATCAGGTACACCTAAATCTTCATTTGATCCCATATTTACAGACTTTTGAACAAATGAACTCAATTAGCAATATGATGACTTTTTGTCAAAGTATCCATAACTACATCGACATATCCTACTTATCTACTTTGCTTTATTGTTCGAATTTGGTTTGAAAAATTCCAAAGCACAAATCAATAATTAAATGGGGGATTGTGGTTGAAGAAAAAATAGCATTATTTATTCGAATGAAAAGTGTATTTTTGTCTCGCAATTTTTCATCCGCTCGACTACGCTACACTTCGCCTCACAATTGCAAAATATGCTCGCCACACGTTTAAACCTAATATATCAATATACTACTTTTTCTCTATACCATTTTTTATAGCGACCAAATGCTTGTTTATATTTCTTATGTGCTTACTTTGGCACGAGATTGGAGACAACACTGAAAGCTTCATTTTCAATATCTGATGGCTAATCATCGCAAAAAGAGTTTGCAGGGAGGAAAATATGGGATGAGGAGTGTATCAGAGTATCAGAGAGGCGGAGGAGAGAAATAAAGCTAAGGATTAAAGCTCTTCAGTCAGTACAAGAGGAAGATAAGGAAAAATACAGGAAACAAAGACGAAAGGCAAAGAAAGTGTTTAGACAAAAGAAGAGAGCAGAACGGGTTTATAAAATAGATGAAATAGAGCAATAGAACTTGTAGCAGAACTACAGATAAAGGAGTATCAAGCAAATTTCAGAAAGGGGAGGCCAACAACGGACCAAATCTTCATGGTGAAGGAAATTTTGACTACATACTATGAGTATGGGATTAAAGCAATGGTTTTATTTGTGGACTTCAGGAAGGCATATGATTCGATCAAAAGGAATAAACTAAGTAAAATTTTGAAACATTTTAAGATACCAACGAAACTGATTATGCTATTGAAAATGACCTTAGAAAATACTAAATCCAAAGTACGAATAAAAGGTGAATGTTCGGAAAGCTTTACTATTGACACAGGACTGAGACAAGGAGACCCACTCGCAACGTTTCTTTTTAATTTAGTATTAGAAAGGGTCATAAGAGATAGTCAGTTGAGCAGAGAAGGACACATATTGTTTAAAAGTCACCAAGTTATGCAGATGACGTGGCCATTATTGCTAGAGATAGTAGGAAATTAGAAGAGATAACGATAAAACTTGTGGAGGAAGCACGTAAGGTGGGATTGCAGATAAATCAAGAGAAAAGTAAGCTTTTGAGCACAGGAGAACAAAAAAAAGATTATATGTATTTGGGAGCGCTAATAACAGCTAACTGTGATGAGGAACAAGAAATTAATAGGAGAATAATAAAAGCAAACAGAAGTTCGGCAGCACTCAACCACTTAATGAAATCAAAAAATTTGTTCAGAGGAGTAAAATTTAGAATGTATAAAACACATTTGAGACCGACAGCGGTGTATGGTAGTGAAACCTGGATTCTCAATAAGAGAGAAGTCAAGAGAAAACCTTTTAAGGTGGGAAAGGAAGATCTTATACAAAGTTCTAGGGGGCAAGAAGACGGAGGAAAGCTATGTAAGGAGAAATAATGAGAAAATCTATACAATGTACCAGGCACCAACAATAGACGAATTTGTAAAAGCCAGAAGAGTGCAGTGGCTAGGTCATCTAGAACGTATGAAAGATGAAAGGGCAGTTAAGAAAATAGTAGGGAGTAAACTTAACTACAAGAAAAAAAGAGGCAGACCGAGGAAGCGATGGAGAGAGGCAGTGGCAATGGATCTAAGGGAGAAAAATGTAACGGATTGGAAAAGAAAGGCGAAGGACAGAATGGAGTGGAGGAGAATAACACAGCTCTAGGCCTAAAAGGCCTGTAAACAGCTTTATATATAATCATCACTTGAATTCATATTTACACTTCCACAATAGTTACAAGAAATAATTAAGTTACAGTTATATTTATGTCTGTTGCCATAGTAACTTCTTAACAGACAATTTTTACATTATGTCGTACTAGAATATAAATTATGTATAATGATACTAATTATTATTATTAATAATAACCTCGACAGTTTTGGATAAAACGTTGTGCGCAATACGTGGGATATTACTTTATTTCCACACTTCTGTGATTATACGAAATATAAACTTCACATGTGTACGGTAATAATGTCTATATCTCACTTATTACGTAAATAATGATTATATTATGCTTGGTGAATAATATTCCAACAGGAATTATTCTTCAGCATTTTGTTGTATCATTTAAGTAGGTTTTGTTCTTCTACTTCCCATCGTTTTTTTAGTGTTTGTCTAATGAGACAAAGGAATACCCCGACATAATCTGCACCCTTAAAAATTGGCAGCAGCCACACGTCCCTTCACCTACCCTCCTAAGAAAAATTATCATTAGTCGATGTCAGTTCGAAAAGGGTCGCGAAGGGCGGCCTGTGGGGAGATTGAGTGGCTGCAATCAGGCTCGATGTACCAATTGCTAGATCCCTGACTTGTCGGCGGTCGGGCCACCAAGTTTATCTCGTTTCATCGGGAGATACTATGCTAATCTAATAGTCAATAGGTCCTTCCTAAATCACCTCAATCTCAAATCGATTTGTTGGGTCTTCCTTTGTCAAAATAAAACGGCCGGTGGACCTTATCTGACGCGACACGCAAGTGGCTCTGAAAAAAGCAATTTGTTGACGCAATTTGCTGGTTTTACTTTATGGCCGGAGGATTTGGATGGGGCAGAATTTGAGGAATTTGGAATGAGCAGGGTGTTGATTCCTCATATCTAAGTATTTTAATGGAAGGAAGTAGTGTCATATACACAAATAAATATACTTTAAACTAACAGCATCGTTATATTTATACAGAGTGTTCCAAAATTAGCTTGCCAAAACTCTACGCCTAAAGGTACACTGATGACAATTATTTGTAATATTACACAGTGGATTGTTGGTTATTTATCGCCTAGGTCAATAGTGTGAAATAATAATCCAGAAAGTAATGTTACAACTCTAATGGAAAATTCTATTTGAAGTGTAAAGTACCACTTTTAAGAAAACTTCATATTATGTAACATTTTATTCCTTCTGTACTACTATGCACTTTTCATGTATCATTAAATTTATTTCTCCAATTTTATTGTATTATTAACACGCAAAGTTCCTCGGTCTGCTTTGTTATGTGATGTTTTTAGGTATTATTTAATTTAATTTTGAATACTAGTTGTTAATAAAATTTGAAAATATCTAAACCAAATAAAGAAAGCAACTAGATAAATGAATACCTAGATATATTTACAAAACAAATATGTATGTTCTTTATTTTGTCTAAACCAATGTAACATAACATTCAACTATACAGGATGTTTCTTAAGTAGAGAGTAGAGTAAACATCCAAAGGCATATTCCGTGGCCAAATATAAGATTTTTTTGTTATATAACTGTGGGGATCTTAGGACATCCATTCCAGTTACAGTGTATCAAAAATTTACAATTGAATTACTGTTGGAAATGGTCACCTTCAGCCAAAATAGATACATCTTCTTGAAATTGCAGCACTCTTAAAATATCCAGCGGGTGTAACCCACTTAAAGGATAAATAGTTAAACTGGAAAAATTGCAATAACAGAGAAAAAAAGACTTAAAAAAAGATACCTACATATTAAAAATTAATTGTATAAAATAAAATATAAGTAGTATAAAAGTCTAAACATATAAAAACAGTTTAAAATCTAGTAAAAATAAAAATTAATAAACCTAAAAGTTAAATTGTCAGATAATATAAAAAATAACAAAATAATTAAAAAACAATTAAAGTTACTAAACAAAATAAAAATAAATAAAAAGAAACAAGAATATACACATGCACCTATTGAAAATATTTTTTTATATCACGTACACCACAAAAGTTAATATCGAAACCCTCCATATTGTTGCTATTGTTCAGCATTTGATACAAAGGCGACTTTAACAACAACATATTTGTACGGGCAAAGGGTAACATAAACAAATCACAATTCCTAGAGTTCAATCTGGGAACTCTAAATAATAAATCTTTGGTAATAGATTCACATCTAATTTTAAAATAGATAATTTTATATAATAAAATAATACCTTGCATTGTACGTCTACTGGCAAGACTTTGTAGATTAAAACGGGCACAAAACAATTCTTGTGGAGTACCTCGAATAGGATAAACTCCATCTAACAGATATGTGGCAGACTTAAAAAATCTTCGTTGGACTCTTTTATCACATCACCACCAGCTACAATTCGTTGACGTAAGTTCTCCTCAAATTCAATGTGAACCTTGTAAACTAGTGCCTTGAGATGCCCCAAACAAAAAAATCAATAGGGTTCACATAGGGTGATCTGGGTGGTCAAGGTTGACCTGGTTCTTGAGTGCCTCATGCAATCACGTTATTACCGAATGTTTCATTTAAAAATTCACGAGCAGTCAAACTAAAGTGTTGGGAGCCCCATCGCACATAAACCACATTCTTTGTCTTAACGCATAGGGAGCATCGTAGTTCCGGTAAAACATTTTCAAGAAAATGTCTGTAGGAGGCACCAGTTAAAGTTGTTGGTAAAAAGTAAGGTCCAACATGAAAATTTCCTATAACATTCAAAGTAAACGGATGTTGAAAATGAGATTCCAGCTATGGAGAGATATGGAATTAGGGTTTTCATCAGACCAAGCGTATTTGTTGTCAGTTAAGTAATAATATGCTAACGGTAGTCAACATTTGTTTTCAATTTCTTTGCAAAATTCAGTGACAAAATTGTAGGTGAGCAGAATAGCCTTGCGGCAGTAAGGCTTGAACCCTTTGTATGTGATACGGATATAATTGTTAATGCCTCAGAACGGACTAAACTAATTTATGATAAACATTAAGATTTGTAGCGATCTTCCTGGTACTAGTGTTTGGGTCTAATTCAATTTCGTGTAGAATAGCTTCTTCCAACTCAAAGGTCTTCCAGGAATTGGATGTTTCTGAAATGAGCCTGACTTCGAAAGTCGTTGCAAAACATTTTTGAACATTCTTAGATTTGGAGTTAGATGACTTGCAAATCTTTCCATATAAATTAGCCTAGCCTCAGTACCATTTCCATCTGCGAGATCATAAATGTAAACCATATTGGGCATTTCAGCATTTGAATAAACATAATCGTTTTAATTTAGGTTTAAAAGTATCATAATGAATAAATTACTATATAAATAGTATATTCTGGGTCATTTTGTACAGAATCCTTTAAACAATACATTAGCCGATTCCACCACAATAAACTGCTGAAATTAAAAGCAGACCCAAAATAAAAGTAAGTTTCTAGTATATGGCATGTTGAAAATGTAGATATAATGAATTGTTATAAGTATTTTCAAATGTGACATAAACAGTTTTCGATAAATGTCACACGTGTCATAATCAAAATTACAATGAGTATCGACGAAACTACGTCCAAATTATTCCGCCAGGGAAAGTACCACTCTTTGAAATGGGTACCCGAAGAAAAAGTACTCCAGTTCACACGAAATTATCGGGAGAATGTTTTCGACAGATACAAATTTTCATTAACATCGGCACTCTTTCTGAAATACAAGAAATCGGTTTTAGGTACATATTTGGATATATTCAACCTCGCCCAAAAACAGGACAAACCCCTTAACGAAAACAAACTTGGTATTACCAAATGGGATATTCAGAGATATAGTGAGAAGAAGCTAAAGTTAGTAGAGTCCAGAAATGATATCTTCGATGATTACATGAAGGTGCTGAATGATGCTGTTAGCGACTGTGATATCATTGATTTGGATTATATTAAGGATATCACCACAAGAATTGAACTAACTAGCATTTACGTATGTAGGTTAAAAAGTATTTTGTGACGGATCTGTGGTGAATAAAGACGACTGGACTTTCCAGTTACAAATTGCTTTGGGCAACTGTTAATGGTTGAATATTGGTTATCAATTTGCTTTAGGTGTTTTGGAGGATACTGCTTGTAGAAAATACTCTGGAGTTGAAATTGCGTAGCGTTGTTGGCATTTAAATTCACTGGTTTATTATATTTTACAAAACTGTTTTCAGAAACATATATTCAAACTATACTTACGCTCTTCGTATACTTTAATTTATAGTTTCGATCACAATTTATATTTGCTGTGTAATATTTGAGTCTACAATTTTTATATATGTAAGATTTTTAAGTTTCAAGTTAGTTTGGAGCTCTCGTATCATAAAATCATTGACAACAAATTACGCATCCAAATGTTGCAGGCAAGATACACATCAAATGTAAATGAAATATTCTTCAGTTTCAGAGTTTCATATGAAAAAGAAAGAGTGATATCTTCAAATCATCCAGAAATCTAAACCAATAATGTGACGACTAGTTCAAAAATTGTTTAAGCACTGTCTAGGGAACCTGTACCTATGAGCTAGTACCGAAGCTCAGTCTTCTTAGCCCACTGTATTATTCCTTACTAATAATTTGATATTTTCCGTTTCTTTTTTACTATTGATGAATACCAATTGTATTCTATAATTTCAGCTTATAAAAAGTTGTATCTGAATAGATCCACAACTTTTCAACTTTAATTGTTTTTAGATAAACTTGGCAGACGCCGACTTGAAGAAATTTGCAAACGTACGGATTTTGGTACTGTTGGGCAATAATTTGAGGGAGTTGCCAGGATCGTGTCTACCTAGGAGACTCTTGTATCTAGAACTGTATGACAACTTCATATCAGACATTAAAAGTCTTGTAAAAGGGGCACCAAATCATCTCTTACATTTGGGTTTGGGAAGGAATAAAATAACCAATGGTAAGTCATTCTAAATATATTATGAAACATTCCCATATATTTTGAAAACAGAAAGTGACGAGCAAATACCCACGATGCTTTCTTTGTCCTCGTTATAGATAATAGCACAGCGCAAGTATGTACAAGGTGTAACAGTAGTAAGTATTCAAAACTTGTGAGCTTGTAAAACTAGTCGAAAAATTACGAAGACCTTAGTACAACTTTTGTCAGTGGCGGCTCCTAAGGGAGATACACACGCTTAAAGGTGTAACCTCAGAAACAGTTTTTAATGCGTAACATCAAAACGGTTCAACATTAAGTCACGAAATTTTGGTGATATATTAACCTTGACGTGCTTAATAAGGCTCATGAAATACATTTCAAAATTTTCTACAGGGGCGTGAGAAAATACAAGGCTCTGATACAAATTTAATCATATCTTTTTTGAAGTTAATTTTTTCTAGTTTATGACTCCAAAATATTAAAATATTAAGTATTTAACATAAAAAATGTACTCTTGTTAAATATCAATAGGATGTACCGTTTTTCAGTAAAATCGATTTCAATCATTCCTAACGTGATCCACATTTGACATCCAATACATAGCCAAAAAAGTTAATTGCAGTGTGCCATGGAGAAAACAACTAGTCTGACAGTTAACAGAAATGTCAAGTATTTTTAGTTTGAAAATTGTGTTATTTGAGTCTATTTTATAATGAACAAAAATAGATAAAAATTATTTAAAAATGCAACATTATACATGTTCTGAGTATGTGATATGCTTTTGACGTTAAGTGGTGTGTCATGGGAGCACAAGAGCAGCCGCACACTGATATGGTATAAAGTTCCCCAATAGAAATGTACCCAATTATAAAATATTTCTTTGCACCGAAAGGCGTTGTTTTTCTGTTATTTATATTACGGTATTTTTATTTGTACTATTGTGTTTAATTGTTACTGTTAAGTGTGTTAAAAATACTTGACATATTTGTTAACTGTCAGATTAGTTGTTTTCTTCATGACATACTGCAATTAATTTATTTGGTTATGGATGTTGAATGTGGGGCACGTTAAGAATGATTGAAATCGATTTTACTAAAAAACGGTACATCCTATTGAAATTTAACAAGAGTACCTTTTATATGTTAAATACTTCAAATTTCAATATTTTTGAGTCAGAAACTAGAAAAAATTAACTACTATAAAGATATGATTGAATTTGTCCCTGAGTCTTGCATTTTCTGACGCCCCTGGAGAAAGTTTTGAAATGTATTTTAAGAGACTTGTTGAACACGTGAAGGTTAATATCTCACCAAAATTTCGAGACTTAATGTTGATCCGTTTTGATGTTACGCATTAAAAACTGTTTCTGAGGTTACTCCTTTAAGTGAGCGTATCTCCCTTCGGAGCCGCCACTGACAAAAGTTGTACTAAGGTTTTCGTAATTTTTTGACTTGTTTTACAAGCTCACAAGTTTTGAATACTAACTACTGGTACACCTTGTATACCATTTTGGTCATAATAATATTTACGTTGTTTCAAAGTTACATGTTATATTTCATCACCTTAAATTTTTGTAATATGTATCTTACTGTAATATAACAGCGATGTTATTTCTAACACGTTATGTAGAATTTTAACAGAGTTTCTTAAAGATAAGGAATTAGGTGTCGCTATAGCTCAACGTATGTGTTATTAGAATTGTGAAAATAGGTGGCTTATTAAATTTACATTTAATTCGCAGTTTTATAAATGCACATCGAAGATAAGTTGTAACATTTAAATCCATCGAAGAAGGATAAAAAATTTAAGTAACCCTTTTGATTTGCCTGATGAAAAATAAAAAAATATATTTTGACTTAGTGCAATGTGGCAATTTATTAACGAATTAAGACCATTTTTGGCAGTTCTTCAAAGACAAAAGCATTCCGACATAGCTAAAGGTAAAATTACTACTTTCTAATTTTATTTTTTGATAGGTGGATTGGTTCTAGTATTTGCAACATTATTATATTTAACATAAGGTAGTTACCAGACATGTATTGGTGATAATTTTAATTTAGGACTTTCAAAACACAGTTAGTAACTGTATTACACAGGTAACTAATGCTGTTACTGAATATTTGTTAGAGAGATAGGTAAAATGATGTTTCCAAAAACTCAGCAAACAAGAAACCACATAAAAACTGAGTAAGCTGTATCAAGAACAGTTTAGTTTAAACGATTTTAATTATATTTCGCAATTTCGTCTCGAATTATAAATTTAACTACTTGTAGTTTGCACTTTTCAAACTCACCCGGTACGTACTTTAAAGACAAAACCCTTATCTCTGTTACCACATTCCCAACACGCTCTTACTATCATTGTATTTTTCGTACCGGCCCGGCTACGACGTGAAATAAGAGAGACAGAGTGAAAAAGTGTTTATTGGTGTCGGAAATAGTGCGAAATAGGAAATCTCGCAGGAAAACATGGTTGAAGTTGCAATATAACGCTTCTGCCACCGTTATTATATGACACACTGTTGTAAAAATGAATGGGCATAAAAGTGAAAATCTGAAGATGAAATTTAGAAAAATGCTCAAGTTCTTCAAGTATGTAGATTTTCCGTTTTTCTATTTTTCAGAAATCAGTCAATGGAAGGATGTATTATTTTCTGGTGTTTGAGGTTCACATGAATTCTCACATAACACGAAAGAACGTTCCACAGAACTTTAATTTGCAGTCACATGACTTGCATATACTTCCTAACTCCTCTACATACTCATCGGGGCAGTTTATAGAAGGATATATATATATTCCTCTCTGGTGTTCGAGGTTCACATGAACTCTCATATAACACGAAAGTACGTTCCACATAATATGTGTGAACTTTAATTCGCAGTCACATGACTTGCATATACTTTCTAACTCCCTGTACATATGTATATCCGGACATGCAAGTAAGTAAATAATTAAAGGGTTAATCTACTGAGTAAATGTAAAATTATATATGAGTTATAATATCCCCAAATGTTAAATAGAAGGAAACAATAATGCAATAAGTAAATAGAACTGAAAGTTTTTGTCAAGTTCGCAAGTTTTTTGCTCCAACAGTTTTTAATAATTACTGTACCGATAAAAATATAAAATAGGAGTATTCTCATAAAAGTTTTTAAAACTATTAATAAACATATAATATAGGGTGAATCAAGAAAAGTAGATATGACTCATATAGCTAATAATAAAAGCTAATATTACACACAACACACATAATTTTAATTAACCTTCAATATCTTTATAATGAAATGTATAGAGTTATACATACATTTAGATACAACGTCTAATGGACTGTTGTTACTGTTGTTTATAGATGAATACATATTCATATTTTCTATACACATATCGATTAGATTCAACCTCATAGGACGACTTCCACATGGAGGAGTTCCAAAGCAAAATCTGAGGTGTAGGGACACACCTGGATTAAGTGCTGATGTAATGGTAATAATAAAGTGAGGACCCAAGTAAATCTGAAGCAGGTAAACAATAGTGAAACTGCTAGATAGAAGTTATTAACCAACTTTTGGAGACAGGAGGTGAATTTATTTCTTCATATTTGCTATCAAAAGAGTGTGGGACTTTAGGTTTATAATCGTTAAATCCCCACCCCAGATTAGAGGGTTATCACTCTATATTGAATTTTACTTATACAGAGATCTTAAAATAAAATAAATACAATATTAAAAATAAATCCTAAAGCAATGATCTCAAGAACGCATAGTGTTATATAACATCTATAAAACAGAAACATTAATGTAACTGTTTGGCTAGCAGTGACATCTTGGTCTTGATTTTGTCTTGGTCCGCAAGACAAGACTAGACTTGGCAAGAAATATTGCTAGAAGGTCTGGGGTGAAATTTAAATGAACGTTAGTTGAAATAAATAAATAAATAAGTGACTAAATAAACACACATTGCATTTCTAATGTAGGCATATTCTTTATTTAAAAGAATTAAGCATATAAAATTAAAATTCAAGGTGCTTAGGTGTAGCTCTGCTGAATACAACTAATTATAGTGCCAGTTGACTGAAAGAGCTCCGATTTGGCACGCCTATCTCGTCCATTGCTTATTATTATTATTTATTATGTAAAACTAGCCGTTTCTATATTTTATAACGTTTACCAATCGACCAATATCTGAGCTAAGTAAGTTCCGAGCGGCACCATGTCCGACCGAAAGTAACTACCAAAGTTAATAGATTGGTAATAAAGTTTCATGTTTCTGATTTATATGCAAAAGTCTCACAAGAATCATGCAAATTTGCGAGATCTTTCGCAAGACAATATAAAAGACATAATGTTGAAAAATCAAGCAAGCACAAGGCTTTATAGAAACTTTTGTTTTCTTCTGCAAGACAAGACAAGGTTTTTCAAATTTTTGCAACAATTTTTGTTTCCCATCCAACACTACTTTTCGCCTCTGTACGGCACCTTATGTGTTTACGGACATGCTTAATACCTTTATTATAACCTTTAAGGTCTTAGGTACAATTACTTGCACATAATATTTAAATGATATTTTAATAAATGGAAAATATCAAACAGAATGTTTATTTTATAACGATAAAAATATTAATAAAAATAGTCAAGCTTTGCTTGTACCTAACCGGGACTGTAAGGTCTAAGCTTTATTTATAATACAAATAACTTTAGAATATATAAAAAATAAAATAAAAAATTTGAAATCACACCTGCTGTAAAATTAGAGAGTGGTTAGGTTTTGGAGGAACGTTAGTTGCAGCTCGTTCTGCAGTAATGTTCTGGATGGAAGGTATACAAAGAACTTCGAAAGAGAATATTTTGCTCTTAAATATATAATAGAGGATATTTCGATAAATATATACGTAGGTATCTCAAATATAACGAATAACTTTTTATGGAGAGAAAAAGATAAAATCCTATATTCAACTCTAGAAATCTATTTAGATGCCTCCCTTGTAGGGGGAGAGCAGGAGGTGAAGACAACATGGGCTTTACATATTGTCCTAAGAATTATTAACAGTTTTCAATGCTCAAAAATCATTTTCAAAAAATGTTAGTTATTGCAAATCGATAACACAATTGCTATTTCTTGTAATAACCTGATGGGGACTGTGTACTGTGTGTAGACAGATAAAGCTTAATAATAACGTAGGGAAAGAGATATGGGAATGGTGTGAAATAAGAAAAATAGGGATATATGCATTCTACATCAATATACTGAGAGATATCGAACAATAAAAAGTTTGCTAATATAATCTTTATCATCGTTGGAATATTCTGTTAGTACTGCAATGCATGTACCAAGAATAATTTATTTATTTGCCCGATTTTATTACATTCAGTCGGAGTTTTGCTAAAACAATAGACTCTCAGGTTGAATAGACGTATTTTCTATCACTACTTTTACTAAAGCTAACTAGATAACTTAATGAGTAGGTAAATGACTACTTATTAACGGTTAAAGTAGGTGCGTAGTAGGATATAGATATATATGTATATGCATATATATAAATAATAATAATAATTTACCTGAAAGCTGAAAGGCTTCAAGCTGTGAAATGTGTAACAAAGCTATATTTGGTTAGCGCGTCGTGGGTAATCTTTACATATGCACGAATGCATAGCCATTTTATGCTTAACATTACAACAGGAAGAACGGACTGGACAAGACCTTAATAAATATATTATTACCAATATAGGTAATATCTATCTCGTGGCTAATCTTTACAAATGCGCGAATGCATAGCCATTTTATGCTCAACATTACAACAGGAAGAACGGACTGGACAAGACCTTAATAAATATATTATTACCAATATAGATAATATCTATCTCGTGGCTAATCTTTACAAATGCGCGAATGCATAGCCATTTATTTTATGCTCAACATTACAACAGGAAGAACGGATGGACAAGACCTTACAAAATATATTATTACCAATATAGGTAATATAACCAACAATAATTATTTTGTGATATGTATACATTATGCGAAGTAAGTTATATAAAAAGCAATAATATATACATGATACATGAGAGAGTGTGAATAGGGCATGTGACAGTGTTCATTAGCCATCAACGTTAACGAATTTTTGTTTGCTATTAAAAAGCTAAAATTGAAGGGCGAGTGGTAGTCGAGTTTGTTCAAACTGTAGGTATCTTCCATATACCATGCCATTGAGTTATATATAACTTATATAATCAATGATGGTAACTTCTTTACAGTAAAATGAAAATTTGGAGACAAAGGATAAATGAACTAGAATTCATAATAGTAGCTATACAGTTACTGACTAAAGTTACCTAGGATGAAAGACTGTCAGCTGCAATATACATTTTTGCTAGTGTCAAAAGTTGCAAAACTTCTGTAATAAAATAATGGGTCCCAGTTGAGTCTATTTAATGCAGATATTTTGCTGGGATTAAACAATGTCTATTAAAGGCTAAAACATATTTCCTTTAGTGTACCCGGAAAAAACAAATAAATATAAAATAATAAAATACATAACAGTATTTCGGTGTTTAAGAATAGAAACCGAACGTTCAAATTTTTGGAAATATTATGTAACATGTTCAAACAGCCTGAAATAGACGTGTTTGCAATGCACAAAAATAAATAAATAAATAAATAAATAAAATAAATAATAATAAATAAAAAAGATATCGTAGAAATGAAATCCCCTCATTCCATTATTGTGGATGCATTTACTGTCACACGGAATCAATATATATTTTATGCATTAATATATAACTAAAAATGCAGGTAGACGCTAAATATAAATATATTTTTGATATATAATATATAGGTATGTATATTTGTGTATATACATATATAAAGCAGTATAAAAATGTTTTAATTTATCAAAAGAACGATAACTGGTCAATATGTAAGATGCAGGATATAAAGTTTCTGTCTGCACACTAGATCGCCTATAATTCTTTCAACATCTACAAGTAGTTAAATTTATAATTCGAGACGAAATTGCGAAATATAATTAGTAGATCAATCGACTTACCTGTAAGGAAGTTTGATCATAATTATATGAGCAATTTCGTCGAAGAATTATAAATTCCCGCCCAAAATTCCCACCCTAGGCGATCTAGATAGGAAAATACAATGATAGTAAGAGCGTGTTGGGAATGTGTGGTAACAGAGATAAGGGTCTTGATTGTCTTTAAAGTACGTACCGGGTGAGTTTGAAAAGTGCAAACTACAAGTAGTTAAATTTATAATTCTTCGACGAAATTGCTCATATAATTATGATCAAACTTCCTTACAGGTAAGTCGATTGATCTACTAATTATCATATTCATATTATTATATTAAAATTATTAAACAATAATCGAATTGTCAAGTTCAATTCCTAGTTAACTCCATTTCTCGCCAATCCTAAGATCGGTAGTTTAAACCACTGATCTGCGGTAATCTGTGACTATACAACACATTTTAACAATGTAAGCTTGGATCAAGCTGATTTGATGGTTAAACTCAGTCGATACAACCCACCTTGAATCATACATTGTTGAGGACGCTGTAGAAAGTACCTAAGTACATTTAATACCAGTAATATTTCGCCGGAATGTTTGTTTCTCTGGATCTATACAGAATCCATAACATATAAATTTATTATATGCATAGCGTAGTTTAATGCGTCCAAGAACTATTCCAAAAATAACACATCCAGAACTAAGTTATAACTCGCCCGCTATTCTCGTTAGCATAGTTTTAAACTGTAATATAGTGGCGTTATTTAACGACCGTTATAAAATTTATGATGAGTTTTACGAGTGGCCGCCGGTGTTCGCAGGGTACGACTCTGCCGAATTACGAATACGTGTACAATCCGCACAGATATGGCGATTGCTAATTAGTCTAATTGAGGAATGATGAATAATGACGGAGGAATATATCACGGCGGTTTCCAAATGGACGAAACGACCGTCGCCGCCGTCGCTCTGCGCGCACATAAGACACGCCGCAGGTCCCCGAAGGGGGTGGAATTTGCGATAATTGAGTTTCTATGTTTTTATATTAACGAGTCTTTATTGCGAGTGCGACCGTGGTAAAAAATAATGTAGGGTGTGGCGGGGTACCTGATGATTTGAATTTCAAGCAGCGGCGGCTCGTCATGACAGAAAAAGGAAAGGAACAAGTTATTCCCATATTCAATTAATAATATATTAATCCTATAATTACATTAGCTTTAATAATTATTTGGTTTTTGTTTATACTTTTAGGTATTAACAATGTGAAACTAAACTACTCTGCGGACTAAAGCCCCGACCAGCGTTGAATTACACCCATAATGTCACCCATATATTCTTTATTATTAGCTTTTGTAGCTAATATAAATCAATTATCTTATAATTCTTATCAATGAAGTCATATGTATCCACTCTGACAAGAGACAAAACTTTATTCAATAATTATCTAAAATAAAAATTAATCTAGCTAAATTAACTAACCTGGTTTAATGAAAACATTCTATAAATACTTAAGTTTACTTTTGAAACTGTGGGAACTCGAAAATTCGACCACAATAGATGATATTTGACCTATTTCTGCATTTTTAGGACTAAGGCCCCGCAGACTAATTAGTTTCACACAATATTGTTAATACCTAAAAGCATAAAAAACAGATTATGTAAAGGGTATTTTTTTTTTTGGATAAGTAAGTTGATAATGTCATGTCTAATTTGAAATTGATTGGCAGGTTAACCTCACTTTTCACATTGTCGATATTTAATTTCAAATAATTTTAATTTGTTGGTATAATAATTTTTATAGACAGATATTTGACTCAACTTAAAGGAGGCCACCTGAAGAAGTTATTCTAAATATGCAGAAATAGGTCAGATCTCATCTATTGTGGTTTACGAGTTCCCACAGCATTCAAAAGTGAACATAGGTATTTATAGAATATTTTCATTAAACCAGGTTAGTAAATTTAGCTAGATTAATTCTTATTTATTATAATTATTTCATACAATTTTGTCTATGGAATTGTTCATTAGCATACCTAGATGTTTGGAATCAGAGAGCATACATATGACTTCATTGATACGAATTGTAGGAGAATTGATTTATAATAGCTTACTTACAGTACCTTTCCGTGCCAAAAAACATAATTGTGTCCATTTTTTTTAATACTTCGACAGGTTTCAAAGTTATTGAGATATTTGAAACTAAAATTCTAGCATTCAACGCCCTGTATTTTTGAAACCACCAACATTCGGATAAGGCATATCTAGCTCAATCGACTTTTTTTGGTCACCAGTATCTCCAGCTCCGAGATTTCCAAACCTTTCACAGACCCTGTATAATATCTCAGAAAATTAAAAAGATAATTTTTTCTAAATTTATTTCTCTTAACGCTTTATAGATCTTTTTATTTTGGTAACGGAGCATTTGCGGACACATGTTTATAGAAATTTCTCATTAGCAGAATACTCACAGACCACCAGAATACCGTTTAATTTTGGAATACTCATTATAATTTTCACATAAGTTGGTATATACAAAATATATTTGCCTTCAATAAAATCTATATAATTTTTATATGTATTATCTGTTCAATTACAACGAAACTTCACAGAATATTAGTAACTTTACAAATCGTAAATAAAATTACCAGACAGTTATTAGCATATAAGAGCCAATTTTAACAACTTTTGTTTGTTGTTTTTTTTGCACTGTGTTGCAACAACAATGTAAAATATTGAAATAAATATCCTTTCATACATTGCTGAAAATGTATTCTTTTCGAGAAAAATAGATTGCGTCAATATCATCACTGTAAATAGTCTTTTTTAAATTAAATATATTATCTAATACTTTTCCTAAGTAAGCATAAAACTTAGAAGAGATATAAATATGATTACTTTTACGTTTGCTCCATTTGAATTTTGTATAATCCGGGAAAGTAACTTCCAGACGACTCCATGCAAATCAATAGGGAGCAAAACTTCTATTTTTAGTTGCCGTAAATCTACCGAAGCACTTATGCGCTATTATGAATATTTGTGGATAGGTAGCGCAGAGTTTAAGTTTTTGTTAAGGAGTACAAAAAGTAACAGGCAATAACTCGGAGTTCAGTCATATCGCAATGAATGCACGTAGGAAACCATTTGTCATGCTGAACTCTGTGGCTTCAGATGTCGTACGTGATGTTTACACAGATTTTCTAGTTTAATTATACCTGTATATTTCCATTGGCAAATTTCAGAATCTTCGGTTACCTTATTAAGCAATGAGTAAAATTTGACGGCAATTCTTGGTGTGCCAAGAGATCAGAATGGTAGCTGAGATATTTCCAATTTTTAATGCAATAGTGTTAGTTACTTAATATGTATCAATAAAAATATATAGGCATAAATACAATAGTTTTAGAATAGCTGGAACCATTTAAGAAGAACATATTGACTCCATTCTTGTCACAACTTGATATAGAATTTTAAACTGATGTGCAATACTCAAATCTTAAAAAGATAATTTGTCCCGAAATTAGCATAACAGCGAGTATACAAGACTGCGGTATGCTATAGTCAACTAGTGTAGGTAATGATAATACTTGGTGTTTGTATAACAGGTTCAGGATAATTTAGTCCAAATGAAGCTAAGAACTTTACAGACTCCAGATTGCTTGAAAAAGCGGCTTTTCTCTGCTCAAATAGTAAGGTCTATGTTTTAGCAGCATTTACATTTATACTATCGGAAAGAAAACGGTCTTGTTTCATCATTATTTTAGCTTGACTGACTTTATCATAAAAGTGCATCATCAAAATTAAGGTATCCAGTTAACGTATATTAAAAAAGGAGCTGGACCTAGAAGTGACCCTTGTGACACTCCTGTGTTAGTAACTATTCGGTGGATATCATATTGTTATGCAATACGTATTGCTGGATTGCTGCCTATTACTCTTAGGTATTGGTGTGTGAGATCAGCACAGTACGCTGTAAGACCATAATAATTTGTTGGCTAGAAGAGAATACGACACACAGTCAAAGGTTACAATTTTACAATTACAAATGGAAGTCAGTTTCAATAATATGATTGGTTTCAAATTTATAATTTTTTTAAAACTTTCATTTTGACGTTTTCTGCAACATTCCAGGCAATATTCAGGTTGATTCAAGGTACGTTCTAGAAGATCGAGAACCCAAAAAATATACAGAAGTGGATCGGTTCCGCCTCCACAGTCAGTCCTATTCCGAGAAGTTGAACGAGAACCTCAAAGTAAAGATTCATGTGAGAGTTGAAGAGTGAATTGTTTGAAGTATATAAGTGGTAACAATAAATTTTGTTTTTCTAAGTGAATTATTTAAAATTTAATTCAATATAGAAGTTATATTGGTATCAGATGTGGGATTATTTTAGATTTTGCGTCGATTATAAAAGATGAAATGATATTACTAAGAAGGACAGCTATTCGTTGCCAAAGGTATAGGACACTCTGGATACACCTGTACCAATGGTTTTTACATTAGACCAGAAAAGTGGCTATTGACAAGTGCAACTTCATCTAGATGACAAGGATAAGACAGTCTTGTGGCAGTTCAACTTTATGCCTTTTGATATTTGAGACGCATCAGCCACGTTGGAAAGACTTATTGTAATTAAGTCGTAAGAAGTGCAAAAGGAAGTTTTAAAATGAAGTCAAGTATTTAGGACACATTATTTTCTCTGATGGAGTGAAGACTGTGAATCATTTGAAAATAGTCTGTATGAAAAGACAAACATGAATTAAGGAGTTTCCTGGGACTTTGTATTATATCTGGAGTATAGAAAGCTAATGTCAAATACTAATATACTAGATGTAGTAGTGGCTGAATTTTGTGTGAAACAGTTATGAAAAAATACATTCGTACTTATTAACGACAAAAGAAAGAACCACAGTTTTGAAATCAGATATCCTTTTGTATACCCTTCTGCTACACGTGTTATTTCCGTTGGTACGCCGCTGCATCATAAAACTACAATATTAATATGATTTATAATCATATTTTCTATATTCCGCGTCCTGACAGGGTTGATACGGGCCCGTAACATTGCGGTAATATCACACTTCTCCGCAAAAAAAGCCGGGCACATTAGCTGTATAAATATTAATTATAAAACTCGAATGTAAAGTAAGCAGAGTCATTATATCAAATGTCACCGGGGTGTCTGGGAATTAGCGTCGAAAAAAATTTGCACACATTTCATTTTACGCCGGCTCGGCATCCGGACACAGCCCGATGGACCAACAAAGTCTGACAAAACGAGATAAAAGTTTATACAACCCCCTTTACGAGGTCATAATAATTAATAATACGGACGGACGTACGGACGCGGCCGCGTTGCCGGCACTAAATCATAATATGTTTATATGGCCGCCGGCGCTAATATGTATATGTCTCGGTGTGTGCATTTCGGCCCCGTTGCAGGGGGTGGCCAGGGGTAAGGTGCGAGCCCGTTTGTTTGACATTGAGGGATAGGTAAGTGGGCGTCAGCGCGAAAGTGAAAAATATGGGGGTATCAGTCCGTTCGACGGTATTTTTTCGGGGCGCGTTTAGTAATTTCGTACACTGAGAGAAAGGGTTTATTAATAACACAACCCCATAATTTTCTAACTAATGATATTAGCAGCGTTATTTTTGTTCAGGTTGTTGTTGATAGTGGGAAATTAGAGGCCAAATTTCAAAGAAAACACCAAATTTTCTCAATTGTCGACGTTTCGTCACTTATCGTGACATCCTCAGGACACTATAACATTTAATAAATTCAAAATTACATCACAATTTATAAATAACAAAGTTAACATTAAAGTATTAAAAAAGTGTAAATGTAATTGTGTTTTCTTTTTTCATGTTTATACAGGGCGTAACTAAATAAGTTTAAAACATTTAAGGGGGTGATTCCTCATCGAAAAAAAGATAGGATTTTTCATATAAAGAAACTTCACTGGAGCATCCCTTGTTAAGATACAGCATAAAGGGGGGAACATAAAATTTGTTTAACAATTTTTTTCACAAGCACTAAACGCGAAATTAACCTGACATTTTCTACTATCAAAAAGACACTTAGACAGTAATTTATTTGGTTTACTCCATGGTTGTAAGGGGTGGAAAACGCAACCTCTAAAATTTATTTCCAACGTAACTTTTTGTCTTATTATTTGTTTACCATTTAAAAATGTATTTCCGATAGCCTGTTTCATTCTAAAAAAAAAATGTCTCTTGATTTTTTTGCCCAATGTGTATAAACCAGTTCGCAGCAAAAAATTATTTTACGAACAACTACAGAGATACATCGTCATAAATGCGAACTGGATTTACTGTTATTTTGTAGTTACTACCTGCATTAAATGATTAAAGGGGAATAATCAAAACTAATTTATTAATAACAAAACATACAACATGTAGAAATCATAGTAAATGTTCAATATGTCTACCTTCAGACATTACGCATGCGTCTAGACGTCGGCGCATTGAGCCACGTATTCGCTCAAATATTCCTGGAGTCTCTCTAATTACCCTGCACGCATCGATAATGCGGTTTCTTAAGTCCTCTACATCGCGAACAGGAGTACGATAAACCAAATGCTGCAAATGGCCCCAAGTAGAGAAATCGAGAGGATTGAGATCCGGGGATCGAGCGGGCCAATTCTGTGGTCCTCCTCGACCTATCCACTGATTTGCATATGTTTCAGTTAAATGCTGACGTGCTACTTGACTAAAATGGGCGGGAAACCAATATTACTTAAAACCATATTCCATCTGACGCACAAAGGAACTTCCTCCAGCAGTACGGGATGCACTTCTAAAAATTGAACGTATGCCTCACCATTTAATCGAGGAGGTAGAAAATCAGGCCCAATTAAATAATCTCCAATAACTCCGACCCACACGTTAAGAGAAAACTGTTCTTGATGGTTAGTTTCGACAATAGCGTGAGAGTTTTCATCAGCCCATATGTGGTAATTATGAAAATTAATAATCTTGTCCCGAGAAAAACTACATTCGTCTGTGAATTCGATCGTCTTCAGAAAGTCACGATTTCTTCTAATCATTTCCAGCATCCAATTGCAAAATTCAAGACGGTTCGGAAAGTCTCGCGGTAACAGTGCCTGTACTCGTTGCAGATGGTAAGGGTATAAGAGATGTTCCTTTAAAATTCGAAATACCGTCATATGATCAACATTTAGCTGGAAAGCAATCTTTCTAGTACTGGTAGTAGGTTGTTCTTCTATCAAATTCAGTACTGCTTCCTCAAGCTGTGGTGTTCTTACTTCTCGATGGCGACCACAATCCTGCGTTTTGTTGAATGAACCATATTCTCGTAATCGTTGATGAAGTCGGGCAAATATTCTATGTGAAGGATGCTGCCGTTGACGATACATTTCAGCATATCTTCTAGAAGCTTCTAACCCATTCCCCTGCGACAGACCGTAAACGTAATGCATATCAGCCATTTCCTCATTTGTGTATGCCATTTTAATAACAAGTGAATTATTAAAGTAACAAATTAAGAACAGAACAACAATACACAATTAGTATTACTTCAATTTCAAAAATTTACAAACTGACAGCTTGATTCCAATTTAATTGTCAGTATCGCTATTAGCGGCCTACTAGATAAATCGTAATTCGTATTTTCGTTTTATGGCGATATGTATCTTGTTCGTAAAATAATTTTTTGCTGCGAACTGGTTTATTTTGGGCAAAGAATTCAGGAGACATTTTTTTTAGAATGAAACAGGCTATCGGAAATAAATTTTTAAATGGTAAACAAATAATAAGACAAAAAGTTACGTTGGAAATAAATTTTAGGGGTTGCGTTTTCCACTCCTTACAACCATGGGATAAACCAAATAAATTACTGGCTAAGTGTCTTTTTGGTAGTAGAAAATGTCAGGTTAATTTCAATATTGTAACTTGTTTAGTGCTTGTGAAAAAAATTGTTAAACAAATTTTATGTACCCCTTTTAAGGGGCTGTATCTTAACAAGGGATGCTCCAATGAAGTTTCTTTATATGAAAGATCCTATATTTTTTTTCGATGAAGAATCACCGCCTTAAATGTTTTACACTTATTTAGTTACACCCTGTATAGATATTGTTGTGTCATTTTATTGTAATGTTTTAAACACACTTTTTTAATACTTTAATGTTAAGTTTGCTATTTATAAATTGTGATGTAATTTTGAATTTATTAAATTTTATAGTGTCCTGATGATGTCACGATAAGTGACGAAACGTTGACAATTGAGCAAATTTGGTATTTTCTTTGAAATTTCGCCTCTAATTTGCCACTATTGACAACAAAATGAACAGCCCCATATTTTTTTCCTCAGATCTGGAAGTTACACTATGTTTACTACATGTTTTGGGGTCGCTGAATCCGAATCCGAAGTCCGTTTAATCCCATCACGTCGCCATAACCTTCATTTTCAGCACTATTAGTAGTATCTCTTTAAGAGGTCATTATTTGTTCAGTATTACGGTTTCAAGTCTGTCACTTTTATTGCTATGTCTCGTGTACGGCAAGGGTCTGTCCTTGGCCCCCTTCTTTTTAACTTGTTTGTGAATGGCCTTTGCTTTGGGATAACTTCAGAAGTCCTTTTATATGCCAATGATTGCAAACTGTTTATCAAAATCGCCTTAATAAATTGGTTCATTGATGTGATATTAATTTGTTAAATCTTAATATTTCTAAATGTAATATCTTAAATTTTACCCGCAGAAAAACACTAACTAATTTTGCCTATACTATTGATGACAGTAACATGAACACCCTTACAGGTTTTCAGGACTTTGTGGGGACGCCAGCTATAGACCGATTTCTGGGGACTTCGGACTTACAAATCGAACCCGATGTAAAATTGTTTACTGGTCACGTGTATCCATTCACTTCGCTTTAACACTCCATAGAATTATCATAAATCGAGAAAATAACTTGTGAGGACGTACTCGTAATCGGGTTTGTGTGTCTGTGTGAAAAATTGTGGGGACAGTCCCCACAATCTGGTAGTGTCTATGTATTGTAGGGACCTTCACACACACTTTTTATTTACGCTGTTGCCAAATCTTCAAGTCCCCACAAGACGGGTGTGTGATACCCACTGTGTATTTTAATAATTTTAATTTTGATATTACGTTTTTGGCCTGTTACAGAAAATTAATGATGGAGTTAATTGATTAAAGAAAATTTTATGAGAAACATTTACATTTTTTATTTGCACTGGAAACTTAAGCAGAGTTATTATAAATTAATAATAAAGACCATGACAACAACAAAAATTAAACTATGTTCATAAACTCCACCTAAATTGTGAGGACTTGTGTAAGTCCACATAATACTGTCAGTCCCCACAAGTATAGCAACGACAATGCTCAGGTGTGTGTGTGTGTGCTCATATCCCCACAGAATGGGAAAATTTACTAGTTTATGTACTTGTGTGATAAATTGGGGACAGTCCTCACAATTTGATTATGTTTATGTATTGTGGGTACCTTCACTCACACCTCTGACAAACCGTCATAGTATATGTACAATTATTAAGGGGACATTTCAGAAAATTTTATAGAAAATTAAATTTTATGGATTTGTGTAAGTCCACATAATCTTATCAGTCCCCACAAGTATAGCATCAACAATTCTCATGTCCCTACAATGGGCGGAAAACCTACGTCAATTCACTGGTTTATGTATCTGTGTGAAATATTGTGGGGACAATCCATTGCCATTGCTTCTGTAATATGACATTTTTTTTTTGTAAATAGCCTACTATAAATGTAGGTAGGCCGTTATTTTAATATTGTGTTTGCATTTAAAATTCAGGGATTGATTCATTCCAATAAGGCATCGCTATCAGTTTAAAATATATTTCAATAATTTATTATTAAACCAATACTTTTAGATAAACACTAAACAATTCTTGAGTAATTTCAATTTTAAAAATAATATTTTGTAAAGAGTTGAGTTATTTAAATTTATTAGCTATATGCAAATTGTCACATTTTGTATTTTAAATTGAAAAGATTATTGTGTGAGATTTTGGTATTCTTCATGACTGTTATGTTATTTAGAGTAAAAAATTTAAATTTTGCTGGGGCTTAATTGATTACATAATGGACATGGAAATTAGATAAATATGGAAAACTGCAAAACTCGTCATCTGAATAACTATGTCTCTAAATTGAAATTTAAATTTATTCCGGTTGATTTATCTACTAGAACTAGGACTCGAAAGAAATTGTGAAAAATAAAAATATTATTACATGGATATTGCCAGTAAGATTTGATAAGTAGTTTTGAACATAATTTGTTAATTTGTATTAAATGTATCTTTATTTATTTATTTTTAGATTTTGGTGTTCAATTTCAATCCTATATTAGGCATCTAACTGCCGGTTTCATAAAGCACTGACTAACTGACTAGTATCAAAGTAAAAATTATAGAGTCCTGACTTTGAAATCTCATAACTCTATAAACACCCAATAAATTTCAATCTCACTAATACAGTCTATAGAAAAATTATTTTTATACATTTCCATATAATTTGATAATTTACCAACTACCTTTATTTATTACCTTAAGTTTATGTTTGGCCCCTCTCTCATCAGTTTTAGAAATATAAACTTTCAAAATCAGGGCTCTATACTTTTTACTTTGATAATAATTGAAAAATTTAAGGGTAAATATTTCGAAAATAATTACTCGTAGGGACACTTTTGTAAGATATGTCTGATTACGTAAAACAGATAAGGGGACAAAAAAATATCGAACAGACGGATATACCGAAGCAAAAATACGACGCGCTAATGACATCGAAGATGCAGTAGTATGCGACGCCCCTACAAGTAATAGAAAAAATATGATAAAATTTTAATTGGTCATATAATCCACTTTCTCCAAATTTTGTATATAACATAACGTTTAAAACATACATTTTAAATTTCACACCCCCCATCATCGTTGATAAGAACTTTCAGACTAAGGCAAGTTCCACTACATAGTATTATTTTTATTGAAAGAATCTACACTTTCTTTGCGCCCCATTACTTTCGGGACATCCTGCATACATTTTATTTACTTTTATAAATTATGTAAATATTTCGGACTAATGGTCTTCATCGGGATGGTAATACTGTACTGTTATACGTAATCTGCAAATATAGTTGTATTATTATTTAGTAGTAGTAGTAACTAATATAAAACCTATAATATAGCAGATAACTTATTATTCTCACTCCTCGCCGGAGTACTTATATTTAAAATTGGTTTTATCAAACTTTTTCTGCATCTCTTAATACCTACTGTTTTCTGAAAGCCAGTACTATATAATGAAACATCCTGTATAGGTATATGTATTTAAAATATCATGAGACCCCACAATAAGAAACTGTAACGTTACACACAGGCCCCAAATACAGAACATATTCTATAATCATATTTTAAAAATTAAGTCTCAGCAAGTAGTATGTGGCAACGCCGCATTTTATAGTTCATGGACTCCGCGCCGTGTCGAAGAGGGCGCTGCTCTACAAGACACTCGGAGGTCCACATAAGTTGAGTTAGACTACTACACAAATTCTGCATATAGCTAAATTATGATTGAGGGACATTTTTAGAAATTGTTATTTTTATATAAAAGGGACCTCGTAGATCACGTTTAGATAGGTTTTAAATTGTGGGGACCTGTGTAAGTCCACACAATCCTGTCAGTCCCCACAAGTATAGCATCATTAATGGTAAAGTCCCCAGAATGGGCGGAAAACCTACGCAGATGTCCCCAATTTAATGACCTTGGAGTAGTATTCCCTTATCACATTAATAAGATTCTGTTAGAATATTTTAGAACTTTAGATTTTGGTATAAGGAACTTCAAGTGGCTTTTCAGGGCTGATTCAAATAAACTCATTTTTAACGCTTTTGTTAGACCTATGTACCTTAGAGTATGCAGTATTGTTTGGAATCCTGGCTATATCTTATATGTGCCTGTCTATGTGGTGTCTATCCATGTCGTGATATTTTACAGGAAGTGCTAAACAATAGGTTTATTGTACAGTTGTTAGAAACGCGCCGAAAATATTTTGGAGTTTTATCTTTATATAAAATTAAATAGTATAATTGATTATCTTCAACTATTATCACTTATTAATTTACATGTCTTCCGCTAGCACGTACTAACATTTTAGATTTTTCTAGGATGCATAAGATTTTAAAATAAATGATCTTCTCGTACAGGCTAGCATTGACATTTTTGTTTGTAGATCTGGGGATATTAAGAAGACTTTTGTTGGCCCTCCAACTTATTAATAATGCTTTTTACATATTTATTGATTGATTTTGTATATCATGCATTTGATCTTCAATTTATATTCGCAATTCATGTAATATTTTTGTTGTATTTTTAATGTTATGTATTAGTTACTGTGATACGCTTAACTTAAGAACTGAAGTTTTTGTATATATTGCTCAGAAATTTACTATTTCCAATATTTGAATTGTAAAAAATCAGTGAGCTCTATAATTCTGACTACCTTCGCTCCTACTACGATTCCATCATGTTTTGTTCTTTGTATTCAGAATACATGAATATATTCCCCCCCGTGATTATTGTTTTCAAGTACGAACTGACGCAAATAAATTGCCGAAAGTTTCGACAAAGCATATAAGCCACTTTGCGTTGACATAGAAGTGGAGAGTGATGTCCGTTTCCCAGTCGGGGCCCTTTGATTAATGGCTGTGTTCCTAAACAAAACTGGCCAAATGAAAGGGCTAAATGTATATATTTATTTTAAATTTTAGCACGCGTCGGTGGGCGCCGCGACACCACTTCCAAGTTTGCTGGACTATTGTCAGCAGCTGCAGGAATTCGTGTGACCAAGCTGAGTGATGTGAAAGGAAACGATTCATTGGATGATGAATGTGGGTCTTTGGAAATGCTTGCCATTAATATTGTAATTAAAATTGGCAAAATGGGATGTTCTCTTGCCCTGTTACGTCAATTTATTGCGAGTCGTGAACGCTGCCCACAAATATTTAGTGACTGTGACATCGATTTTGTAGGATTTAACAAATTTCCTCCAATAGTTTGGGTTGAAGGCTTCCATGGAAATAGTTGAGCTGTTTAAGATTAAGTCACATTGTTTATATAAGGTTTATTTACAGTGGCAGGTGAATCTTTTAACTATTCGATCCAGAAACAAGCTGAATAGAAAAACTACATCATCTACGATCCGTTATTAGAGAAAACGGATATACCGAAAGAAATATTGAACGAACAAGCTCCTAAGATCAATGAAAAGAAGGAATACGTGGAAACAACTTGGTAATCCTATATAAAACAATGTACTAATAAGCTAGACCACATTCTTATGTGAACATGGTATCTATATAGTTTATAACATCTCAAGGAGTCTTTTTCAATGCCATTATGCTGCAAGAATAATATAGTCCAAGGCCCTGATATTCCATCCATTTAGTAATATTACTGGTCTCGTCAAGCGATGATCGACAACACCTGCTCAAACGTTCAAGGAAAAGTGTTGTTCTGTTGAATCGCGTGCAGATTTTCAAAATCTCAACATCAGTGCTATGAATTTCCCAGCCCTTGTTAAAATAGCTTCATCTGTAACTAATACGTCAGCTGTAAATCTGGGATTTTGCTGCAACAACCATTGAAAAAATTCAATTCATAAGGGATAATACCTTAGTATTAATGCTTGGACACGCTATACATGGTATGGATATAATTGAACCTCGTGTAAGATACGTCATCCTGTTGATTGGGACATGCCTTGTACTTGTTGAGAGATTTGTCTGGTATTTATTCTCTTCAACAATCTCTAAAATATGTTCCTAAGCTGCTTCAGTACGCCATTGATGCCTTGGACCTCCATCTCTTCCACGATTCGGTTACAATTTTCCGTTGAAAATCCGCGTTGCACTACTGCGGTAAAAGTAGCTGCATTTAGCTGATGTATACCGGAGAATTGTTCTGCGTCTCCTAGATTGATAACGATAGGTTCCATAGTAACGTCAATTAAATTATCGAGTTCCCACAGTTTCTCTATTCTTTTTGTACATGATGTATACATCTTTGCCAGTTATCTGCAGTTACCCGTTCCAAGGAATTTTGTAATAAAATTTTCACGTCACTTAATTTAACCGTCGTATTATTTCACGCTACATATACTTTTCCTGCGCCCAGACTAATTCGATTGGGTTAAGTTCACAGTGATAAGGTGGTAACCGTAGTATCGTTATTTGGCGATTTGTTGCCATTTCATCGATAACATATTTTTTCTGATCTTTGTTAAGATTGACAAGTGTCAAAAGTTCCTTTTTCACCATATTTGTTTCAAAAAAAATGTTTTTTCCGGATAACCATTGAATTATATCGGTTTTCCTCCAAGCAGTCGTAGGCGTCCGCTCGGTCTGCCGTTAATGGTAACTGGCGTTATCCATGACAATTACAGACCCCGGACGAATAAGATCCAACATCTGTGTAAAATACTCTTCGAAAACATCTGCGTTCATGTCTTCGTGATAGTCACCTGCATTTTTAGATTCAAATAAAAGTAAACCGCCATCTACAAAACCACTGGCACTACATATATGTGTCACTATTAATCTTTGCCCTTTACCTGAAGGTGCCTTGAACTCTGTTGAAAGTCCATCCAAAAATGCTTGTCGAAAACTTTTTACATTTTTGTCTTGCCATACTTTTGTTACAGTATATCCCTCGTTAACCCAAGTTTCGTTTCAATAATAAATATTCCTCCCTTCGTTACGGAATTTTCTAATTGATCTTAAGTAGGCTCTTCGCCAACAAATAATTTCATCTTTATCGATAAGAACTGATTTCCTGTTCTGCTTTTCCCAGCAAAAAATCAACTCTCGTAAGACGGCCCATAATTTGCTTCTACTAATTTTTGTCCTCTGAAAGTTCACTTAAAATTTTGTTTAGCGTAGGTATTTCTTTTTTAAAATAAAATGAGTGTACTTTTCTGCGAATTTTTGAAGAAGTCATCTATAACGACTTTTGACCTGCATATAGATGATTTTGGGGGATTTACAGTATCTTGTTCATTTTTTGTTTCCTTTAAAAGTCAACACTGTTGGTAGGATCTTGGTGTTTCAATGCATTAAATACATTTAATATAATAATATTCTCATTCTGAGACAGCGCACATATTTTCACATTTTACCCAAACAATATTATATTCACTGGCACAATAGTCACTAAACACTAAACACAAGTCGAAGTTTACTCTACTGCACTAGCACGTCTTCGTATATTCAGCTCTAAGACTGGATTGATCTGTCACAATACACTGGCTCCTGCCCTATGATGTATCCAGTAATATACTAATGTACACCCATTACTTGTTAGCATTAGTGTTACCCGATAATTACCTGAAACAAAATATTACCAGGCCCATGGCCGGTTCTTATCTCGGGGTTTTATTACTCTCTTTCATTTCGAAACAGACTATACCATGTTGTAATCACTACCCGGCAGTTATTTGAAAGAATTCAGGAGTAGGTGAACTATAAATATGCAGAAGTAATTTCTGCGTAATTGATACCAGTATGTTTGATTTCATGTTTGAAAGATTATTATTAACAGAGAGTAGGTGTGTCTCAGGGATCTGTTTGGGGCCCACTATTATGTATGACGAGTAATAATGATAACATCGAACGCCAATTATCTACTATGTGCTGATGACTTCAAATTATTGATAGAAATTGACTTTGTGTCGGACTGACACTCAGGATTTAATATTTTGCATATCTTAAAGTGCAAAACAGATTTATTGCGATCAAAATCATTAAATTTTAATTAAAAGTCAACTACTTTCATTAGGTGTATAAAACAATAAATTATTATCAATTCTGATAGACGACGGGATATAATTCAAGTACATCGTGTTCTATTTTACATTTGTTAATCAATTTGGACGAGCGCCGCCACACACGAAGGATTATAACGTAAGCAAGGTTGCGCTAATTAATAATTATAATAAAACCGCCCTCCGTCAGCTGAACAGTAATTAGTGGACCCGACCAACTTTCTAGAAGAGGACGACAAGGTAACTACACGACAAGGTCGGTTCATTGTAGAAGGTGGACGACAAGAATGAAGTGCGTGACTTTTACTTTTCCGACAGAAGAATCTATCAGAGGCAAAAAGCTTTTTTCTACTCTTATATATGAAAATCGTAATTTTTCCACTGCCTCGCCGGAATTCAAAAGTAAAAAAGCTAAAGTTTTACTATAACAACAAATTTAGACATTTATGAATGACGCACATGATGATAAATTCCTGTTTACAAAGCCAAATCGTTATCGTTATCGTTATCCTTATCTAGGTTTAATGTTCATTCTTTAAAGAAAAGGAGATTTATATACTCTATCAGATTTCTATACAATCTCTTGCACAATTCAATTGACTCTCCATATATTTTATCACAACTTAATTTTTTGGTGCCACATCCTTCGATTAGGTCTCATATGACGTTTTACTGCCAATCTGCTAGAACTAATCTCATGTTAAAGTCTCCTGTATACAATATGACATCCAATTTTAATTGATTATGTTATATTTGTGATATATAATAATGTCAGTTTGAACCAGCTGTTAAGGATTGCTCATGACGTGCAGTTATAATTTTTTCTCATACTTAGTTACTTATTTATTTTTAATATTTTTGACAACTACTTATTGCTGTGTTTTTTTATTGATAGATCATGTTTTTAACAGTACTTTTTCATACTTTTATATTTTTTACTTATCTTATCTATACATTTATTTTTTTTTGTGTGTTAGACTAGTTTGGTTGTTTTAACTTTATTTTAGGAACTTTTATGTATTTAAATAATTTCTATTATGGTTCTGTAATTGGGATTTTGTTCCTGTTGGACTATTAAATACTATTATTATTATTGTTTGTCGCCCACATGAGTTACGGGATTTAGAAATGTTCAAAATCTAGAACTAAATTACCTAATATAAAAAGCAACACGTCAGGTTCTTTTAAAATTACAACCAATTACTAACCAAGTATATAAATCTTTAGTATGCGGTGTAGACAAGTAACAGACACAAAGCGTTCCACATCGCAGTAGAAACTATTGAAAGGTAGCGTCCTCTGTCGCGAGTCGATGATAACAATATGTTGCAAACACGGAATTCCAGGAAACAACTACTCTGCGGGCTGATGCCCCGATCAGCATTAAATTACACCAACTATATAAAGTTTTGTTCATTATAAATAAACAATACAACATCCCGATTTCGTCCTTATCTATATAGCACAGTCGTTTTAAAGATATCCTTAGGACGTCTAGTTGATGCCCATTTGGGAACGTTGGACTAGTTCCTTTGCAGCCTTTCATTTGTCTACTAACTCACGATTGAATCGTTACCTCTGTGACTGTATTAGTAGTATTTTTGACTTCCCTTTCTACAGCAGCTTCAAAATAACGTTATGCTTAGTTAATTTATGGAAGATATAGAATGTGTATTAAAAATAAATACATTTTTTGATTGTCTCGTAATCTTTTGTTTGGCGACGTAGTTTATTGACACTAAAACTTACCTCATAGAAAGAAATATGTTCCTTAAATCAAGCAGTCCTCCAATTTTGAAAAGCCGCAATAACAAAAAAATCTATCACAGGTAGAGCAATTTATAAAAGCTTAGAATAAAAGTCATATTATAACTTTGCTTACAAAGTTACAATAACAAGATGAACTACCACGCAATGAACTTTTGACATTAGACAGGACTGTATTATTTTATTGTCGTGCAAATTCAATTGTTTTATTTTTGACAGTAACACTGTGAATAAATGCAACTACACTGCTGGACGTGCCATGGACGTCCACAACTGTGCTATGTGGGTAATTATCAAATGAAAGTGATTGGATTCAATATTTTGGAAATAAATTTGAAAAAGTTCCCAAACAATTGCACCGTTTCTTAATTTGTCCTTTGCCGAACTGTACACGGACCATTCATTAAGAAGGTCTTCTACCACTGTTTTTGCAAATAGTGGAGCTAAAATATCAGAAATAAAATAATACGTAGGTTGTAAATGAAGCCCAGTGGTAGAATAATACTCAAGAAGTCTCAATAATTGTTTGTCTATATCGGAATCATTGAATTGTTAATATCTGACTTCATTTTTAATGGAAAAATATTTTTATGCTGGTACTTTCACAAAATAACTGAACGGATTAATTGAACCTGAATATAAACGAGTGAAAATGTAAACATTTTGAAATAAATAAATATTACATAGGTACAACTAGAAATATACAGGGTGTCCGCAGTTAGGTGTAACGAACCTTGTAAGAAAATTACAATATCCTAAACCTACATTGAATTTTTGCTTGATTTCAGATTTTCCTTATTAGTACTGCCTTCTGCTTAGATACGTCAGTTTTATTTTAAAAATTCGATATTCTAGGCATATTTTGAGAAAATTTATATCGTATTTTATAGAGAAACTAGGTGTCCCGGTAAACGTTGTTTTGCTATATGAATTATTTCTAGTGAATATTTTGGTAGTCGGCTTCGTTCTCATCCCAACTCCGTGATGTTTACTGGGTGAGAAGCACAAACCTAGAAAAAATATAGACTGTGCCAGTGTCATATTGCCGGCGACCGCTAATTCATGGTTGCCCTAAAAGGTCCAGAATCACTAAAACTTGGTTTTTATGCCAATTTACGTTGGTTGTATTGTAGCGTGAATCTCATTTGTTTACTGTGATTGGTCACATTCATGTCACATTCTTTAATGACATTTAAAATGACAGCAAGTTAGTTAATTTCATATTGCAATGCAGCCATCATATTTGCACACCAATATAAAGCAAATAAAATATCAATTTTCTGGACCTAAGGTCCCTAGAAAACGCGGCACCTGCCACATGACCTATATCATGAACCGACGCTGTCTATATTTTTGTACGGTTGTGGTCAAAAATTAACACCGGTAGACCCGTGGCGGGGATAACTGATCTAGTGATAATCGATCCGTTATCTACCAGAGTTAAAAATGATTATTACTAAATTGGCTATTAAAAAATAGGGGTTTGTGATAGAAGGGTGAAAGTTAAGGGTTGTATGTATTTATAATGCCATATCATAAAAAAATAAAAATTAAAAAATTCCCAAAAAAAGAGATTAAATTACTAAAATGGCTATTAAAAAATAGTAGTTTGTGATAGAAGGGTGAAAATTAAGGGTTATGTATTTTTAATGCCACATCATAAAAAAATAAAAATAAAAAATTTTGTCCAAAAAATAAAAAAAAAATTTTTTGGGGTGGACCACCCTTATCACTTAGGGGTATAAAAAATAGATTACGACCGATTCTCAGACCTACCGAATATACATATAAAATTTCATAAAAATCGGTCAAGCCGTTTCCGAGGAGTATGGTGACTAACACTGTGACACGAGAATTTTATATACAGGGTGAGTCAGTCATAATGTCATTAATTTTAACCACGTATTCGGAAGGCCTAATAAAGGCAGAAAATCGAAAAAAAAAATTTTACTCGACCTTTAAAAAAATAAACAAATCACCCTATAAAAATCGGTAACACGACGCTCCTGGTACGCTCAAACTTTCTGATGTCGCAGCCATATGATAATCTAATTCCGATGGAAGGCATCGTTGCCACATGTTTCCATACATAACGTGGTCTAACACTTCAGCGTGCGTATTATTCAAATTTGCCACCATTTAGTCGCACTTTCGCATTTCCCGCATTTCTTTCCTCAAATTTAGAGATCACACCACACATTTAGAGGGGGGATGGAGAGAATACGAGCAGTAGTTTGTTTATTTCGGTCGTGTATTGGTCGTAAATTCACATCACAATGCCTAATTTTACTAATTTAGAATATGCGGAAATGCTAGTTTTATACGGGGAATGTTTACGAAATGCGAATGCCGCTGCTGTCGAATACCGGAGACGTTTCCCTAATAGGCTTCACCCAAGTGCGCGAACCTTTGTCCAAGTGTTTCAATGTGTTCGCGATACGGGATGTGTTAAACTCGAAGTGGAATTTTAAATAGGTTAGTACCATATACTACTTAAAAGCAATAAATTTCTAAGCTAGATGTATGTAAATGCTAATTACAAACTGAATAATTATATTATACTTACGACTAATACTACAAATTCATATTCAATTGTAAAACGTAGTGAAAACGTAATATCAAAATTATTAAAAATAAATAACCTAACATTCGAAAACATTTATTTATTATCTACATTTGTCTTTATTAAAAATAAATCAATATTTAAGGAAAATTCATTCATGTATCTAGATAAAAAAAAGTTAATTTTACTCCTTGTCGTTAAATAACAGTACAAAAACTAGGTAACTAGGTTATTGACCTAGTCTTGGACAGTGTTTTGTCGACAACACAAGGTTTTTTTATTACTTTGTATTTAAACACGTTTTAAACGTTTTTTATGTAATGTACAATCGTTTGCAATAATAATGACACTCTCTTAAAACACTTCTGGAAGTTCTGAATAGAAATATCATTAAATCTCTCTTGGTAAGTGAAACAACTAATAACTAATGTTAAAAATTTAAAGCAGATTTCAATATGAATACGTCAGAAGTTCAAAATAAATTGCAAAATTCATTTTAGTGAGTGTCATTAATATTGCAAACGATAGTACCTAACTGGTTTATTACTCAGTTTGTTATTAGATACGTTGGAGTTTAATATTAAATACTTTTAAACAAACCAAGCTAATTTCTTTGCAGTCATAACAGTCACATTTGGTCGGACGAAAATCCACACGCTACTCGTCGGTTTAGCTTTCAGAGGCGATTTGTTCTCAACGTATGGGCAGGAGTTTACGGGAATCATTTGATTGGGCCGTATTTTCTACCGGAGAGCCTGAATGGACCGCGTTACTTGCAATTTTAATAGAATTGATTGGAAAGCGTTCATTGAACATTAACATTTTAAATTATTATTGGCAGAACTGAGCAAAAATAATATGATATTCAAAAATAGTCAGTACAAGCGTTTATTAATGATGAATATTGCAAAGATAGGTAGGTACTAGAAAAATATTTCAACTTGGCAACATTGCATCAGATCGACATCGAGTTGAATTGTCAGCTGTAACCGACCAAAGCTGTGAACGGTCAGTGACAGTCTGAAAAGAGGGTTTAAATAATGATTTGAAAATATTTTTTTTCGGCGTAAATATGCATTTAGATTTTTTTTAATCGCGTATTCGCATTATACTCATTATTCCCTATCTCCTCTTAAAATTAATGACATTATGACTGACTCACCCTGTATATAAAGAAGATTTAAATTTGCTACGAGTATTAGATACGTAATTTCTTTTGTTAATATAATTTTCACAACTTGGCAACATCGGTGAGTCTGTTTTTTCTGACTAATTTTCTCTATCGTGGAAAATTAGAATTACAAAATTATACTTTGCTGTGACTTATTTCCATGAAGAAATATTTGAGTGTAATTAATTTATTATTTATTATAAGAGATTTTGAATATCTAGATTATATCTTTAAATTTAAAAATACTACATTTCTCGCATTGGCACGCCTCTGACGTCACTTGTATGACCGCCTATCGGAAAATGGCCTCACCTTCTGACCCCTTCCTTGGCAGAGCTGATAAATGGGGATCGACTCGACTGAGATCATACGCGAATGTCACTTGCTCTCATCATGGAGCTCTCTGATGTATAATTGGCTTGTCACCTAATGATTTCTGATTTATTGCTGTACGGCGACACCGCGTTAATCACACGGCACACCTGGATCCCCGCTCACACTGAAAATGCTGATACGCCAGAAGCAGTGGCGGAACCGTGAAGCTAAAATGTATTTATGAGCAAACCTTACGTTTCTAGCAGAAGTATTTCAGAGTTTTGATACGAAACACAAAAATCTATTCCACAAAATGTCAGTCAGTGTTTGATTATTTTTGTTTTTCAGTAAACTGTCGACAGTGGCGTAGAATTTTTATAATTCGGAAATTTCTTAGAATAAGCTATGTAGATTAACGTTTTGAACTGAACATTTTCGAAAAGAACGTTTTATAATCCCTTGTTAATTTTTTTCAAGTACTTCACTGGCTTACCATATAAAGATAACGACCTAAACCCGTGTGTTCTTGCTGCTTGGACAACATTTAATTAATAATGACATGCTTCCATTGTCCCACGAGACACAATCAATTAGTTATGGGATACAATTTATGGTACGAAGTTTTACAAAAATACCTAACCTGACCTTTGAGAATGAATAATTATGTAACATGTACCATTTCATTAGGAAATTTTTCAAGAGTCCCATTTAGAATTACTTAATTGATTAATTGAAATTACCCAAAAGGGCGTGCCAGGGGAGAAGAAAGGTCACTTGCTAGATGAAGAAATGATCATAACTTCTTTTTTGTCTTTAATTTCATTGAAATTTTGGTTTCCTTAAAGACTTGAAATTTAACAAAATCCGAGCCTCAAATCAAAATTTTGAAAAAGTGAAGAAAATAGTGTAAAAACACGCTCTATCTAAAAAAAAAATATTCTGAAACCATGGGCGTACTCAAAAATAATTAGAGAGGTTCGTAGGTACTACAACTCCCTTTCCTCCGTTCGTGCTCCGTTTGAGACCAAAGTTACATAGAAAGTGTGACGACTTAAGATAAAAATATGTGCTAAATTTCAAACAAATATATCAAAAATCAACGGAGCTATCATAAAAAAAATTATATTTATTTTGACAACTTGTATTTTGGAAATGAAGCTCCGAAATGAAAAGTGACATAAGGAAAATCCTATTATTTTAGTTCATAGAATATGTGGTTAACTGCGTGACCTACTAATTTATAACACCCTGCATATCAAACATTAACATTTAAATTAAAATCATGTATTATTTTTTTTATTTAGACTTCCATTATAGTTGCATTATTTGTTTACCGATGTTATTTTGTTGTTAAAATAGTTAAATAATGTATGTTTATATTTTTAATTGTCCGTTCACCGTGTAGGTATCATAAAATGTAAAGAGCTACGTTGTTTAACATATTTTGCATTATTTGCATTTATAAGCGTTGTAAAAACTGTCTTGAAATATTTATACGAACAATATATAAAGAATGTTTTATATTCTTTTAGCTTCTAAGACACATCAAATTGTTAGTTGGGATTTCTTTGTCATAAAATAAGATTTAACAGCCATATTTAGAATAACGAAACTTTGAAATTGTCAAATAAGAATATTAAATAACGTCCTTGGAAAATATATTTGTATAAAATTATTTCAACTTGCGAAATACCTATAAAATGGAACTGCAACTCTGGCATTCAGCCGAAATATTAAGTTAATAAGATGAGGGTCATATTGCTTTCAATTCCCAATCTGTCAAACTTTGAAAGGTCCAAATCCTGGTAGAGCCGAACAATTTGCTCGCGTTCGGGTGTGCGGCGATAAGGAAGCTCATCAAATATATGCCTCGATTTTATGAAACATTCCCATGTATTCTGAAGACAGAAAGTGACGAGCATATCGCAGGATGCGACCTTTGTACTCGTTATACATAATAATAGAATCAGCGCAAGTATGTATCCCATTTTGGTCATAATAACATTTACGTTGTTTCAAGGTAAAATGTTATATTTCATCACCTTAACTTTTTGCAGTATATATTAAAATTTTATTTTGTGATTCTCAATCAAGCAAAAATTCGAGAAATCATTTATTTCTAAATGTTTAACAATAATTAACACTTTTTTCAAAGTATGACAAAATTTTACACTACCTTATTTTATTTATGATGTACAATGTTAACATTAATTGTACAGCCAGTACACGACCCAATATTTATTCCTAAACCATATAAGTCACATTCAGCTCGTGATACTGCAGTTTTGGGGGTTGGAAAATTATCCCCTTTTGACGTCGAGGCAATTTTCGTAGAGGTAGTACTTGATTCTGAAATGTCACAGTCCAAAATTTTATTTGATATTTGAATTTTATTATTGATTGAAGATTTCCTTGCTCCGTGTCTCTTCAAACTACATATATCGTCCTTTCCCTCCATTAGCAAGAAGTGTAGCTGAAATTCTCCAAAAACAATGACCAGTGTAGGCATCAAAATTTGGTAATTTTAAGTATTCTGCTATTAAGCTAGGCATCTTTCCAATACAATTTATTCCGACAATTTGGTTAAAACATCTGTTATTTTTATACTTAAGAAACAATCGGCGACTGGGGAAGAGCAGCATATTTTCGGTAAATGTCAATATAATTTAAATTTGAAACTGTACAAATTCGTTATATATTCGTATTTGTATCGGGTACTTTAACAATCAAAATGGAATCTTTATCTTGTATATCATCGACCGACATTTTAGTAAATTCGTCACGGCGACAAGCACCCGAAATACCCAGTATTAAAACTATCTAAAAGGAAATCATTGACGATATTTAGTAATTTAAAAACACATAAAACAATCATTACAAATGTACCTTAATCATCAAATAGATTTCATCATCTGCCTCTCTTATGAATTGATTAAATTCCTCTCGAGTTAATGCCTTAGTTTTTTAGGATAATTTCCAGCCGAAAAGTTTTTCAAATATGAAACCAACTTGGTAAATTTCTTAAAATCCACGTTTTCTTTAACATTAATTGTTAATTTCAACATAAAATATACTGTCCATAACGTCGAAGACGTCACGTTCTTAGACTTTTCTGTAAAATATGCCAACAGCACATTTTCGGATATTTTTCTTGCTTTATTTGCTTCACACCACTATTTGAATTGCTGAAATGCATTTTCATACTGCCGCCTAGATTTCTCCGGTAAAAGATTTTAAATCACCGAATTGGCTGCATCTATCATGGGGTACTGCTTAGTTCATCGTTGCTCGAAATTTCCATTATTTTACAGTTAAAAATATCAGGTACTGGAAAACTGACCATAACAAAATGTCACTTTTAAATAATGATTGTTGTCAACAATTGCCATTTTATTTCCATAGTTACAGTGATTACTTGATTTTGAAAAACATTTTAAGCCAGTTCCACAATATTAAACATTACTAAACTTATTTTAGAATATACATATTTTGATGTTTGTCGAAAAAATTTGTTTGCAACACGTGCGCGAACTACTTAGGTGATCTCGACTAATTTTTTAATTTGGCTGCACATCGATAAAAAATTCAATTCTCGATCACCAAAGTAGCATTTCGCGCGTTAGATACAAAAATAACTATATTTTCGTTTTTTCTACATTTGACAATGCTTTAAAAAGGCCATCTCTGGCGATGACTGTCATAGACGCGGATTTCCCGCAGAAAAAGAGAGTTTTGCCCCATTTTTTAAACCGAGCTAGAATTTTGAAGTAATTTTTTAATTGTCTTTTAGGCCTCCCCGAGCAGGTGATTATAATTTTTGTTATAGTTAACCCTGTAAGCATATATAAGCGAATCTGCTCCGTCCCACAGTCAACTTGTTTTCAGAAGTAAGACATCTAAATGTCAAAGTAGAATAATTTGACAGTGAATTTATTTGAACTCTCTTTCAAATTTCGCATTGCTATTTTTCATAAATTTCAATTTCCGTTAAAACATGGTATACCCATGACAAGAATTCAGATGACTTACGTCATACGAACAAATAAATAATTTACTATATTTTCATTTCATCAAAATGTTTAAGAAACTGCAACTGATAGTAATAAAAGTACATACTATACTAAAAGTTTGCATTATATATTGCAATAAATTGCAAAAAATGATTTTAACGCGGCCAAATATCGAAAATTACGTTGACAATAAAAACAAATGTGTAACGTCAGCTGACGTAAGACGTCTGAATTCTTGACGCGAGTATATTAAAAATTTACTGGCACATTGGCTTTAACACACTTTTCGACACAAAAAAATTCATGACAAACTATTATAACTGTTCAATAAAATTTGCTTCAATTTTATCCGGCGCATCTAGAATAATACTACGCAGAACACTGCGCATCAAACTGACACATCAAATCGTCGTCAGCTGTCCACCGACGTTGATAAATAAGGAGAACCTCAACAGAAGGAAAACTTTAAGCGTCAAAAGGAGAGTGAACCAAGTCGATTGAATAGACTTATTGCATATAAACTGCTATCGATTGAGTACCCTAACGATCAATGATGATAGTTCCTACTGGTTGTTCTCAAATACACTGATTTAAAAGAATTAAATATGGTTATGGAAGTTAAACTGTACATATTATATAAGGTTACCTGGAAAGCAATGTAAATGGTTTGAAATTGCCAAATAAATCGCATATTATCCTTTTGAAGTGGCATCAGTGTGGTGCAAGGCTGATTTAAATATTCCCCAACAATGCACGTACAGGTTAAACCGTCATTGGGGAGAATTATAACGGTAATAAATCAGTTTCCAATAATACATAAGAGTCATTAAATAAATAACCAATAAATAATGAGTTAATGAAGCCATACTGTGCCACTATATGCGTGTTCGTCTCACATTTATTATCGCAATATTTCCCGAATAGTTTGTTGTGACTGAATAATACCGGAGTTATTAATTATTTACAATTATTTTTTTAGCCGGCTTATCGATCGCCGTCTGTTTTATTCTGCCCCTACTTTGCAAAGTTTAAATTTTAATTAAAATACCCCATTTTGTTTGATTAATTAAAAAATGATCATTAAAAATTTATACTCCGCCATTACCAACTTTTGCACAAAACGGACGCGTTTTTCATTGATTTTACGCCAATTATTATTTTTAATTATTAATCACACTAATTGAATAGTCCGTTACTCTAAACTCTATTTTATTTTATATGCATTTTTATGTGCCATTGTGGGTCTGCAAAACACGACAGTCTGCCCGTTTTATTATACCGAACGCGAATTTTGAACTAACAATACCGTTATTTCGCAATGCTCGTTATTTTTTCGGTCGCATAATGTGGCTCTTGACGATTCTGGAACGAATATGTCTTTACGTAAAATCGAATAACGCTGAAAGATTCCTCAATTTGTCTATAATTGATCAGTCAGGCACTGAGGATGGTTGAAAACAGCTGGAACGTTGTAGTAATGTTCAAAGAAAGTCCTATAATTATACAGGCTGATTCTAAACTATAGCACGTAATTAGAACAGGAGATAAGGAATAGTTATTAATTATATAAAGGAATTAACAATCGAAATAACTCGGCTGCGCCTCGAGTGTCCATTTTTTGTTTATTTGTCAACAAGAGTGAGCAAATTTGCAAAATCCACTAACAAAATTTAGTGAGAATGCTGAGAATATTTTAATTCCGGCTATGTACGAAAAGGAATGTGTGGAACTCGATAACTAGCAAAAAAAAGGGGCATGGGGAAAGAAGCAATTTACAGAAGTGTACCATCCTTCTTTTTTGCTATGTGGAAAAATGGTTTGCTGCCTTTTCGATGTGGACAAAATATTTCATGCTAGAATTTATGTTGAAAGTGTACAAGGGTACTGATATTTCGAAGTATGGTAAACTTGCTTCATATTTGAAAGTAGAATCAAGAAGGCAAAGATACTGGAGCCAAACCAACTCGAAAATTTTTTTTAGAAAATTACCACTCCATCAGAAACTCCTTATCGAGTGAATTTAAATAATCCCAGTCAATGGGATAAATGTTAATAATAATTCTAAATAAAATGCTATAAAATCGAAATATTGTATTAAGAATTCTAATCCACTAGTTTGTTAAAAGGCCTTTAATCCACGGAAAACAAACGTATAAAACCTTTTTAATATAGGGATCGAGGATAACTTATATTAAGCAAATAGTTTTCTATAAATGTGGGTCCAAACAAACTCAGTAAAAAAGCAAAGCGATGAATGTGCCCAACCAAAATTACCTTCCAAAGGTAATAACTTCCAAAAGGATTGTTACATGTAAATCAAACTTGGTACACGCCTTTATAGGTTATCAATTGTAATGATATAATGTAGAGATACTAGTCGCGTCAAATTAGCATTTCACTTGCAACTTTTTGCGGAGAGGTCCGATTGAGATGTGGTTTTCTGCAAAATGTTCAGGGAATTGTTTATAACGAAAGGTACATCTAACCTCTGTAAGCTCGCAAATTTTTAATTGTTTCTTTAACAAATGACACATTTTTGTTGAACATATGGCAAATGTCACATACGATTCAGCGAAAATGTCTGGAAAATGTTCTCTCGGGGGTTTTCGAGGTCCCTCTTTATCACTTTGGTGTTAGCTTTATTATTTATTGCTAAATTGTTGTAACTGGATTAATTAACAAATTAAAAACTCCACCCCCAAACTCACTATACTCCATTTTTAAACTAGAGGAGCGTTTTGAATATTGCGCGCCAAAATGTTGGTTCCTTATTGGTTAATTTCGAACCTACTTTACACTGCTAATAAATTTTACATTCTGGCATTTGTTGACATTTTGCTTGTCAGTTGTCATCAGTTCGTTGTCATTGTGTTTTTACCTGTTTTTCTATCTATTTATTATCTCAGTTACGTATAAATCAGTTCTTATCAGAACTAAACAACTTATTATATTGTTTGCCATTCGTTTTTTCCAATTTTTCATTGGATATGGATAATAGTGTGCCGACCACAAGTAAGGCAGGCGCGGGAATTACATCGCCGTCGCCCCCAAGGAAACGAAAACAACTCAGTTTGGGGCATTTATCTCTGGCAGAAAAACAAGCAATATTAAATTTGTACAAGAAAAGCCTAGATGATGAACCTACTCTTAAAACTGTCCAACTTGTATCCAAAATAGCGATGACATTAGGTAAATTTATATTAACATTATCTACTGTTGAACTATATTACACATTATATTTTTTTAGGTGCTGCAAAATCAACAGTATATCGAGCCATAAAGCAGTATAAATCTACTGGAAGGGTGCCTACTTCCAAACACTGTGGTGGACGACCTGGGATTGTTACATGTTTGGATGAAGTAATGAAGAATTCCATAAGGCGTGTAGTACACAGCTTTTTCTTAAAAAATGAAATCCCCACTTTGGACAAAATATTAACCGCAATAAAAAGTCGTCAGGATTTGGCACAGATGTCCCGTTCATCATTATACAAAATTATGAAACAAATTAACTTCAAGTAAGGTTGAATACATATCTCAAGCAAGTATAATTGCAATAAAAACATTTTTTTTTGCAGATACTTAAAACGAAGTCGTAAAAGTGTGTTGATAGAACGTGATGATATAGTGAGATGAAGACTTGACTACTCGATATCAATTAAAAAGTTTAGATCTGAAGGTAGACCTATTTATTATTTAGATAAAACGTATCGTTGTGAATTGAACCCTATAGAATTGATTTGGGCACAGGTGAAGAATGAAGTAGCAAACAAAAATAAAACATATAAACTGAAAGACGTAAGGGAACTACTAATAGAGGCTCTTAATAATGTTACAAATATGAACTGGAAAAAGTGTGAAGAACATGTGATTAAGGAGGAAGAAAAAATGGGAACACTTGACGGAATTATGGACGATCTCATTGAACCTTTAATCATATCAATTAATAATAGCGAGAGTGATATGGATACTGACTCGTCAAATAATTCAGAAAATTGTTAAAGACATGATTTGTCCCTTATTTTTACCAATAATATTCTAAATTATTAAAAACTTATTTTGTTACTTTGAACACCTGCAGATAATATATTACGAACGAAGTTCAGTTATCATTTATTTAGCAATTATCCAGTAACTTAATAAATGTAGTTCGTAGAAGTGCAACAATTCAAAGTAACAAAAACACCATTATATGATTACTCCAATGCTAATTGTAAAAATGTGAATCAATAAAAAACAATTTTAAAAGTGAAAACTGGAATCAATCATTTATAGATGTTTGGTTTGTAGTAAATTATTTCATTCATATTATTATGTTATGTAGGAAGTACCTACCTACCTACTTTAAAAATATATATACAAAAGTTAAATAAACCTAGAATTAGATATTTATTCATTGCACATTATTTTGAATAAGTACTTAATAAACCCATTTGAAAGTAATGAAAGCTTATTGTACTCAAATTGAGGTTAAACACTTGCAGTGAGTATATTCTTGATAGTCTGATGCTATCTCGGGTAGTTTTTAGTAAATTTTGCAGTGTAAATTTGTCTTTGGCATTCGCTCCTCCTAGTTTAAAAATAGAGTATAGAAAACTCACATACGATTCAGCGAAAATGTCTGGAAAATGTTCTCTCGGGGGTTTTCGAGGTCCCTCTTTATCACTTTGGTGTTAGCTTTATTATTTATTGCTAAATTGTTGTAACTGGATTAATTAACAAATTAAAAACTCCACCCCCAAACTCACTAGAAAACCGGAATTTTTTCCAGGATTTCTGGCTTATTAAGGCAAACCATCGGCACAAGATTATTGCAAATATAATTGTTTATTGTTCGATTGTTGCAACCTCGCTAATTAACAAATTAATAACTCTTCTCCCGGAATTCTTAAAGGTTTTCCAAAGATAAGGGGTTTAACTTGATGAATACACAAAGTCAGTTCGAATCTACACTTACTTTTTCAGTTTTAGTATAGTCAAGTTAATTTATATCCACCCTTTAGATTCATGGTGGCCGCAATTTATATTAGATGTGTAGTTGAGGGTTGTTTAAATGTGTACGTTAGTTATTATTTGTAAATAGTTTTATAACAAAAAATAGTGTAGGCCACGTTTTTTCGGTTTCATACTTTTGTGGAATGTTGGATTTTTAAAAATTTATTTCTATATTCTGTTAGCCTCTTTAACTGCATGACATATTATTTGTATAATTAGTGAAACATTTTATGACATATACGTTAGTATTGGATAGTTTTTTTGACAACTCTTGTTTAATTAAAATGTAAGTATTTATTCTTGTTTAATATTAATTATATCTTACCAATTTTTCAAATTTGTATTTGTAAGTCATATAATAGGTTGTTTGTTTATATTGTAGTCCTTGGAGACCTGAAGATGTAGTCAAAATAAATTAAAGCAGTTTATGAGATTTGGACTTTGTTTATAACACCCTTAATATAATTGTTTATTGCTCAATTGCTCCCAGAATTATTGCAAAAAAAAATCCGATTTTCTAACGATTTCGGGAGAAGAGTTATTAATTTATTAATTAGCGAGGTTGCAATAATCGAACAATAAACAATTATATTTGCAATTACTTTGTGGCAATGCTTCTCTTCATCATTCTAGAGTTATTGCAAAAAATCTGTTTTTCTAGTGATTTCGGGCGTCAACTTATTAATTTGTTAATTAGCCAGGTCGCAACAATTGGAAAATAAACAATTACGTGAAACAACTTTGTGCCGATGGTTCTCCCATGATCCCAGAGTTATTGCAAAAAAAACTGGGTTACCAACGATTGCGGGAGTAGAGTTATTAATTTGTTAATTAGCGAGGTTGCAACAATTTAACAATAAACAATTATATTTGCAAAAATCTTGTGCCTTAATAAGCCAGAAGTCCTGGAAAAAATTCCGGTTCTCTAATAATTTCGGGGGTGGAGTTTTTAATTTGTTAATTAGCCCAGTTACAACAAAGTGATAAAGAGACACCTCTAAAACCCCCAAGAGAACATTTTCCAGACATTTTTGTTGAATCGTGTGTGACATTTGCCATATGTTCAACAAAAATGGGTCATATGTTAAATAAACAATTAAAAATTTGCGAGCGTACAGAGGTTAGATGTACCTTTTGTTATAAACAATTCCCTGAACATTTTGCAGAAAACCGCATCTCAATCCGACTTCTCCGCAAGAAGTTGTCCATTTTCACTTTTTTCTTATTTGACGCGTCTATAGTGCCAGCGGTGAATCTAACAGTATCGAACGCGTGGGTCGTTGCCCTTCACAACTGACTCGCATTTTGAACTTCGTTTTTAGTTTTAGTTATTTACGGAACGCTGTAATAGTCGGTGTCACGTCAATACGTTTTTTTTTTGCGTCTGCCATAAGTTGTATTTATTGTGTGAATTTAAATAATTATTTATTAATATTAACATAATTTACATTGACAACTATTAATTGAGAGAAGTAAAGCAACATGCCTAAGGAGCGAAGAAATAGACAGGAATTATTTCAAATGTGATTTGACAGCCACCCCGAAGGTTATAGGAACATACGTATGACCTGTTTTGTACCGTGTGTGAACTCATTATAAATTGTTCTTACAAAACGAAAGTGACTAGATATTTGGAAAGCCATGTCTCGTCCAGCATTGAAGACACGTCTTACAAGTAATATTCCATTAAACATACTAGAGAATCCCAAGTTACGTACGTTTTTAGAAAAATATATGGACCGAAAAATCCCTCATGAAAGTACGTTAAGACTAAGATATGTCGATATGATTTACAACAATGTAAATACGTGAAGACATTGCGAACAATTTTGTTTATTTCATTACAGACGAAGCTACTAATGTATCTGCGTAAGGAGACATGTCAGAACAAAAATTTATTTGAAGAAAAACTTTGTTTTGTCGAGAAGAATCCTCAGTTAAATTGTTTATTCCTACTTTTGACTCACCCTGTATAGGTGGTTAAACGACGAACCCTTAACAAAATAAAACAGCCCACGTAAAGCATAAAAATAGTTCTACGGACCTTATTTCATTCCAATTTACGAGGGCGCAGCGCACAATATCCGAACGAGGCGATGGCTTATTTATATCAGTAATCTTTTAAAAGTATGGATGGCCGGTTTCAGGAAATAAAATATTCATTGATGAATTGGTGCTATTAGCTACAAAAGCAGCCGCGTTTTCCCATAGAAAATCACCTGAGGAGGCCTTTATTATATTTATTTTACTTTGCGCTGATATATCATTACCTGATGAAATATTAAATGGACTCGTGTCGCCATCTGCTTCTCTAATTTTTCGTTCAATTATTCAAGAGGGATTATTTTTAACGTAGTAGACGAGGATTTCACCAATTTCTATAATTAGGCCGCGATTACACCGAACGCGAATTCGTACAAAATCGTAGGAGTTCGTAATGTCGGATTGAATCCGATAGATAAGTAAGTACAGTGCTTTCGAAAAGTAACGAATAAATTCATTATTTTAGAAATTGCAAAGTTTTCGAAAAATCCCTGGCACGTCGATTTTGTTTTTAAAAAAGGCACTTTCACATCGTTGTTCGAGATATGACGTCATCGACAATTTTTTTAAATGGCAACCCCAAATTTTGACCACGCCATTTGAAAGAGCGTGTCATTCTACATACATACATCATGAAAAATTATGGTTTTACATAACAAAAATTTCAAGAAAATAATGTTTGAAGATTTTAAAATTTAATTTTCACAATACTGAAAATATAATGATTATGTAAAAAATCGACTAAATTAAATGTTCAAATTGTGCACCGTTGACTGCCTGACAGTTAGTAGCCAAGACAATTAATAAATTCTTTTGAACATTATCAATAACTTCAGGAGGATACGATGTATCTCGTGACAAATTCTTGCTTTTAAATCATCTAAATTAACCGATCTGGTAACGTATACTTTGCTTTTAAGTATCCCCACAAAAATAATCTAGGGGTGTCAAATCAGGCGATCTGGCTGGCCACTCAATCGGCCCCTTCTCCTATCCAACGATTCGGGAACAGCTCATCTAAATAAGCAACAAGGAAGACTCACATAAGTTAATACTTGTACGTGAGAGTAGCAAACAATAAACTTAAATTAAAAATACAATTTAAAAGCTACTAATATAAAAAACAAACAAAACAATTACGCAACAATCTAAAATTCAGGTAATCCAATATAAAATTGCAAGTAAAAGATAACAATACAAATAGATAGACATAGATAGGTAGGTACACAGTTAAGGTAAGTAAAATACAATATATATTATTAAGAGTTAGGACATCTAAGCATTTTTTAAATCAACCATTTTATGCATTTCAAGTCTGTTGTGTTCTCTCAGCAAAAATTTTAACTTATTTTTAAAAACGTTTAACTTTAATTAATTTTTTATACTTACAGGTAATGAAGAGAAGAGCCTGGGAGCCAAATACAAATATCCACGCTCGAATAAAATTGTATGCGGGAAAGGTATTCTATATAAGTAATAGTTGCTATATCTAGTATTATGAATATTTGGTAATTGTTGCAGCTGATCTTGATTTCGATATTGTTGTATGCATACATGTAGAAAATACAATTGTATTAAGTCAAAGACCGAAGCCAATACAAATAATTTGTAGGGTAAAATTTATCTTTTCTTAAAATTATTTTTAGAAAACATTTCTGTATGATTTCCAGGGGTGCAATATGGCAATTTAAGGCTTCTCCACGTACTGCTAATCCATATATTAAATGTGATTGAAGTAGTGCAAAATATAATGACTTTAATTCACCAATAAGTAAAAAATCACGTATATATTTAAATTTATATAGAACACATCTCAATTTTTCAATGACATAATTAATATGATAACTTCAGTTTAATTTTTATCAAGAATTATACCCAGGTATTTCATTTCTATTTTCAAATCAATTGAGTGGGTGGAATGATCATTATGAATTTCAATGGAATCAAAATTTAGTGCAGACCGTCACAGTAAAAAGGTATGTAACTGGTTTTTTTATAATTAACAGTTAGAAGCATGCTATCAAACCAACACGACAATTTTGTTAAATCTCTTTAGACGTTACTTTTTAGTAGATCCCAAGAACATGACTTGTCGAAAATAGCTGTGTCATCTGCGTAACTAATGATCTTCCCACTGCTTTGAATGGAGAACAACTCATTTACATATATTGTAAATAGTATGGGTCCCAGAACTGTATCCTGCGGTACTCCATATTCAACTACTGCAAAGCCACTGGTGCAATCATTTATTTTCACACATTGTTTTCGGTCAGACAAGTAATTCTGGATGATATGGATATAATTTCACAACATTTGAAAATAATATAACTATTAATGAAAACGGGTTGGACTGCTTTGAGAATTGCTCCAAGAATGAATGTAGTGGCAGTTTCAGTGGCTTATTTAATTTTAATACTTGTTCGAACTGCGTATTTAATATCAATGTGGATAAACAAAAATTATCGTAAATATCGTGAAATAAACTTTTATAAATTAAAACTTGAATAACACTTTCAATCTAAGTATTAAAAGCGTCAACTTTAGCTCCTAGAAAAGTGAATACTTTTGTTGCTAAGACCATTTTTTCTCAGTAACGAAAATGCAAACCTTAGAAACTCCTGACAGTGAAACAAGTCATAGTTTTGTGACGGTTGGAGAAAAAAACTTTTACGTTCTGTTGAGACTTGATAAATGTCATATAAAATAATAATAATAATAATAATAATAATAATAATAATAATAATAATAATAATAATAATAATAATAATAATAATAATAATAATAATAATAATAATAATAATAATAATAATAATAATAATAATAATAATAATAATAATAATAATAATAATAATAATAATAATAATAATAATAATAATAATAATAATAATAATAATAATAATAATAATAATAATAATAATAATAATAATAATAATAATAATAATAATAATAATAATAATAATAATAATAATAATAATAATAATAATAATAATAATAATAATAATAATAATAATAATAATAATAATAATAATAATAATAATAATAATAATAATAATAATAATAATAATAATAATAATAATAATAATAATAATAATAATAATAATAATAATAATAATAATAATAATAATATCTCTACCCCTCATTCTAATCACGGGGATTAGCCCAGAAGTCGGAGACTTGTGCGGGAGAGGGGGCGGCATATTATTATTAAGCAGGCCGCATTTGCGCCCAGGAACGACTTACGTTGGTAGGCCCTAACCACTATTCAGTGCAGGAATGAGGGAAACCTGGAAAACCTCATTAATTAGGGAGGTAGTCAAATGTCAACCGGTATCAATCTCTCACATTGACCCAAGCCAACATTCCTCCACCCTACCATACCCGCAGAGAGGGTGCCAATCTTCTCCACGAATATAGCTTATATACGGTCTACCGGCAGCGGGGCACGAACCCACGCCGATCCAGTCACCTCGATTCAAGTACTGACGCCTTAAACAGCGCGACCACTGACCGACCCAAATATCATATTAAATCGAATAAGTTGAGTATACGGTTTTTATAAATTCATATGAATATTTGAAACAATCAAAACCGTTTGTACCATTAGTGTTTGTGCAGTCATCCGACAAGGTTTCATATAATTTTCTACGAATTTTCAACCAACCAGTTTATATTTGCAGCCGCCTTATACAGTGCGCAAGAAACCAATGCCACCTGCTTTGTAACAACTAAATCGTTATAAAAGTTATGTTTGCCTTTATTTACACGGAATTTTGTGTAAATCCGAAAAAAATTGTAATTAATCACCGGCCGAATCAAGCTCGACCGATCCAGCACTGCTTTAAAATTAATTACCGCCGAAACGACAGATTGGAAAGATTGCTAAGTTTTTGCTTATCAACAATTAATCTTGTGTCGTGTACGACTTAATGTCCAACTACTATTAATAATGTTGATATTATTTATGACCCGGCTGCATTCGAGTGCATGCTTGGCGCGCTCTATTTTTATCGACGGAGGCCGGGGAAATATTTGAAACTGTCGCTTCTGGCTCGGGACAGTTTTTCTTTTGTTTCACTTTTATAATATTATACGGTATACGGTTCACGTTGATTTTGGTGACAGCTTTAAACAAATCGTTACACATTTTACGCAGTTGTTAAATAACAAAACGTATACAGGGTGACCGATTTAATTGGAGAAATGAGTTTTTCTGGGATATGGCTGAGAAAAATAAATTATTTTAGAAACTGCCAAAAAACGATAAATTGATAAAACTGATGTGTGGTGTATAATTGGCCATGCATCTTTATATAATTAGACATACAAAATTGATTCACAAATACAGAGGTATTAATAATATCTAGTACTTTTTCCTGAAAGATGTTATTTCGTAGGCTTCCGCGGGTGTTATATGTGGTTGTAAAATTTCTCCGGGTTCCTTTCCGCGATGAATCTGCATGGTCTTCAAAAGAACCATTTGTTTCGGTAAAATCTCATTCACCATCTTCGTTACTACGTTCGGCTTACTGGTAGATGTTTGTCCAAGTGGTGAGTTATATACTGTGTCTTCGTTCCGGTGTGTGGTTTTCTTCGCATGGCTGCGCGTCACGGGTCCTGCGGTTAACGGTGCTGTAAGTTCTTGTGTTCTGCTTGGCCTACTCTCAGCATTGCGTATAACTCGTTGAGTGATCTTCTTGGTTTCCGGGAAAGGTTTCCAAGCTGTTGGTAATCTTTGGGTATCGTCACGCGTATTGAGATTTTGAGGATTTTTTTCAATTTCGATGGCCTCTCTAATTATTCTTTTTGCCTTATGCTCCATTCTTGCTAGTACCTTAGTATTATCGAAGTCAATATGGTGGCCAGTGTCTTTTACATGTTGAGCTAATGACCAAGTTTTTTCATTTTTCTGAATAGCATTCCGATGTCCTTCTTTCCGGGTTTGAATTATTCTGTTAGTTTGTTCAATGTACGTCTTCTCACAGTCTCCGCAAGGAACTTCATATACTCCTTGGTCTTCTAGAGGAATGTTTGTTTTGGCTGATGGTAGCATATTATCAATCTTCCTGTCCATGTTGAAGATGGTTTCTATTTTATATTTCTTTAAAACCCTGTTTATTTTGTCGGTAGTTCCCTTGACATATGGCAGGAGAGCTTTGGCTATTGGTTTATCTTCTTCCTTCTGTTCTCTCTTTTGCCTAGGTCTTAGAGCCCCTCTTGATGTTGTTATCAGAGAAACCATTTTGTTGTAAGGCTGATTTAACATTTTTAATTTCCTCTTCTTTGTGGTCGTCGTCAGAGAGTCGTTCTGACCTTGTCATTAGTGTTTTGATCACTGATCATTGTAGCTGCGATGGGTGGTGGTGAGATTCTGCATGTAGGTATCTGTTCATGTGTGTTGGATTCCGATATACCGTATAGCCTAGACGTCCATCTTTTATTTTTCTTTATACATACATCGAGGAAATGTAGCTGGTTGTCCTTTTCCCGTTCCATAGTGAACTTGATGTTTGGGTGTCTGTTGTTCAGATGAATTAAGAATTCTTGTAATTTCTCCTCGCCATGTGTCCATAGACAAAGGTGTCATCGACATATCTCAGCCACATAGCTGGTTTATATTCTGCTGCGTCTATTGCTCGTTCTTCTAATTCATCCATGAATAGGTTGGCTATGACTGGTGACAAAGGCGATCCCATGGGTGCTCCTTCTATTTTCCTATACTTTTGGTTTTTGTACACAAAGTAAGTGTTTTTTAGGCAATGTTTCGTCAATTCCACTAGATCCTCTCTTACATGGTATTTTCTCTGGATCATGTCAAGCGCTTGTTCCACTGGAATGTTTGTAAATAGGGACATTACATCAAAACTTACTAGCAGATGTTCTGGATCCACTTTTATGTTTCTAACACGCTCGATGAAGTGGCTCGCGTTCTTGACGTAAGATTCGCTTCTTCGGCGTATGGTTGTAACTGTTTTGCCAGGAATCTTGCCAGATGTTGTAATGGTGATCCAATGGAACTTAGGATGGGTCTCAAAGGCACTCCTTCTTTGTGGATTTTAGGTAATCCATAGAGTTTTGGGCACCTCGATGATTTCTCTCTTGGGATAAGTTGCAGTTGTTGTTCTTGTCTGATGTTTCCCGCTTTAATTTTAGCTTTTGTGGTCATCTCAAGGTATGTAGTAGGGTCTGTGGAGATAGGTTCGTATGCTGGGTCGTTAAGTAAAGCCATGATCTTCCTGTCGTAGCTTAAATACATGCCTGCCACAAAAGTGACACTTAATCTTGATATAACAATATACTATTTTTCACTATTCGTCATTCTCCTTCGTTCGTCTTCTGTTATAATTTCTCAAGTTTATGCGTATAGATTAATAATCACCTTGGATATTCAAATGTTACTGGATGTATTAAAAAGGTTAGATGATTAAAATAAGCAGTTGATAATTGTCATTTGTTAGGTAGGTACTGATTACTTTTAAATTTATACTGAGACACTGCCTCCCTCAACGTTTGTCACTGGTTCTTGTAACAATTGATGTGTCGAAAAAGGATTGTATCGTGAGATGCCGATATATTATTTCAGTATCAATCGTCCGACTACGGTAGCGGCACGCCAGGCTCTGGCAAAGGGGCAGCGTAAAACTTTTACGCCGAGTAATTCTTCCCGAGGCAGCGGAGGCCGCTCCCCGGCGGCGGCCCTTAATAATGTAAACGTCCAGTCCGAGCCGACTTGATGGCTTCCGGAAAATGAACTTCTCAATTTTTATGCGCCTGCTTTTAATATTTCAGAGGCAGTCCGGTGGTCGGACGCCGTTTCTCAACGGTTAGACGAATTGGTATTTGACAACATTTATCTGTTAATATACGGAGTGAAGATAGATCCTTGTTAGTCTCGTGTTAGTTTGGAATGTGATGCATATGAATATGTTTAGGAGGTTTGTTATTTAAATTAATAATATTTTCTACGTTCATGCAAAAAACAATACTTTATTGAACTATATTTAGTGGAAAAAGTGGTTCTTTATTGCACTCATCTGTCATTCTACTGCAGCGTTTTGTCATCATGACAAACATAAACCTTCAAATCGACGTCACATTTTTCTAGACTTAGTGTCATCTAAATAACATTTTTTTGTTTTTGCATGAACGTAGAAAAAATATTGTATGCAACTCGTACAAAAAGTGCTTATTGCACTCGACGTGTTGTCAATTGTTGTTGTTGACAATTTTACGTCGCGTGCAATAAACATTTACTTTTTACACTTGTTGCATAAATAACTATTATTTACAATCACTAATTATTAAAGTACGGTTTTTTGCCTGACAGTGTCAACGAAAAATTCACGACACATGTCACTTGCTTGGCGATAAAATCTAGCAAACGATCGTCGTCAATAAGTAGTATTTTTAAGTAGTAAATTTAATAATTGTTAAATTTTGTAAAATTTGCCCAGTTTAGTTGAGATAATTTTAGTTGAAAAAATAATGGAAATTGAAAATAATGACATTGATATTCCGAATGCAATGGGGATTAGAACATTGAAGAAACTGTAACTTTAGGTTTGTTGGCAGAAAAATAAAAGATGAGTACAGGAGGTGAGGGTTGCAGGAGACAAAATTTCATAGGCGTACCACTTGAGAAGGGTTTAAAGGACACAAAATTATCAAAAATAACTTGACGTCATCCTCTCCTAAACTATAGAATGCCGTCCCTTTGGCTAGCGATGGTCCACCATCACCATTAACACACAACATACTACACTCTATACACTACCGGTTTCTAGAAATGTCACTATAACGGTTATACAACTATAGCACCAGGTTCCATATGCAGATTCAAGCCTTTTTCTAAATACTTACATATCCTCATGATATGCTACTGGTCGTCGTGATTCAAAAACAAATAAACCATGTGTCAAGGTGGCGTCATTTTCCAGAAAGTGTCTAAAGAATCAATTGAAGATTCTTCAAGAAATTCCTGTCGTTTGATTAGGATACAGTACCGTATAGGCTTCATCCATTTATCCATGTTTCGATTCAGATTTAGACCTTCTAGTATTTGTCAAATATGTAGTTTTTTTACCATATCACTATTCCGTGTTTTTCTGTCGGTATACTATATCGATTTAGTTTTATAAAGCGGATATCCATGTCACGCATAATTTGTAAAAGCACCCTCCTAGACATTCTAGGTAAAGTTTCATTCTGTAAAACAGTAACCTGAATTCCTATTATTTTCGAATGCTCATTTTTAAAATAAAAATACCATCTATGAATTGTTCTACGAATAGCGTATTTTGCGTAGTCATCAACCACTATCTTCTTTCCTCAGCGAGTTTCCACTATTTTCCGTTTAGCAGTTGTATCTTCTTCTTTGTCAATCTTTATTTCTGAAGAAGAAAGCGATATGTCAAAGAAACTACATCGACGACTTGGCGAACTGAACAGTCAGAAATTATTCTACCATGATTAATAGTTATTTATGCAACAAGTGCAAAAAGTAAGTGTTTATTGCACGCGACGTGAAATTATCCAACGAAGCCGTCAGGCCGAGTAGGACAACACGTCGAGTGCAATAAGCACTTTTTGTACGAGTTGCATACAATATTTTTTCTACGTTCATGCAAAAACCAAAAAATGTTATTTAGATGACACTAAGTCTAGAAAAATGTGACGTCGATTTGAAGGTTTATGTTTGTCATGATGACAAAACGCTGCAGTAGAATGACAGATGAGTGCAATAAACATTTTATTGCACTCATTTTAGTGCAATAAACATTTTATTGCACTAGTGCAATAAAGAACCACTAAATTCAGTTCAATTATGTATTGTTTTTTGCATGAACGTAGAAAAAATAAATTACTTAAATGTTTATTTTTTCATAAAAAATTAAGTTTCTGTTTTTACCTTGTATGGACGAATGATATAATAATTGCTGTTAAAGCAATACTGTGACAGCTATCATTCAATTGTTTTCAAAGTACACTTTGCTTACATCGTAAAAGAAATGAGATTCACCAGTAGCTATGTCAAAAAATTTAAATGTTGATATCTCTGCAAACGGTTATTTTTTTCGATTTCTAACAAGAGTCCTAAGTTTTTAGATAAATTATCAATTTTTAATGAAAAACCATCAAAATTTCAATAAAATTAGAGACAAAAAGTTATGATAATTTTTTCACCTAGCACGTGCCCTTTCTACTATTTAGGGAGCTGTATGTTTATAAATGTTTTACCTGAAACTGCATATTTAAAAAGGCAACAAGTGTGCATGCCAAATTTGAAAAAATATCCAGTATTAAAGAAGTATGTTCTAGTAGTATCATTCCCTAAATTTTTTGCGCGAAGTTTCCGTACACCCAGTAAATATCTACTACATTTTCTTTTCAGTAACTACAATAATGATTTATTTGATTTTCGTAATTTTGGATCCATTATTTATATTTTCGAAACAAAGCTAAAACAATAAAAAATTACGTCGTAAAGTATAGACAAAAGAATTCAGTATGTAAAAATTCTATCGATATCTTTAGAAAATACATACAGTATGCGCCAATAGTATGGAATAAATTCAATAAAAACGATACAATTTTTTTTTTAATCCTCGAACAGGTCGATTTTTAATTTAAAAAATGCATATTTTAGCGTAAAATGCGATTTTCAAATGTCATTTGTTTTATGAGTAAATGACGATTGAATATTAGAAAACTATAGATGTAAATTTTATCCATAAAACATAGTAAAAGATTCACTGGTATAGGTATGTAAAATAATTGTTAAAATTTATTAGAATACGAAATTAAATTTGTGTCATATAAATGTCTGAATTGTCAAAAGTGTACATTAATAAACCACGTAATTTAGAAGAATAGTAAAATGGATAAACAAATACACAGAGTTACCCCAGAAATCATTCATAATGTGCAAGAAGAATTTCTTCACAGACTTGCGCATTGTCAAGAAGTTCGTGGATGGCAATTCGAACATTTAATTTAAGTATAAAATTTAATCAATTGTATTTTATTTTACATACCTCAGAATTGTTACTTTTTTATGGATAAAATTTACGTTTTCAATCGTCATTTACTCGAAAACTTTCCTATGTAAGAAGGCAAAATTTTAGTACTGTCTGATAGAGAATTAAACGATCTTTCAGAATCAAGGAAAAAAATATGGTGTTGCCATTTAAAAAAAAATCGATGACGTCATTACTCGAAAACAAATGACATTTGAAAATCACATTTTACGCTAAAATATGTATTTTTTAAATTAAAAATCGACCTGTTCGAGGATTTTTCCCAAAAAATAATTGTTTCGTTTTTATTGAATTTATTCCATACTTTTGGCGCATACTGTATGACTATTTCAAATAAGACTGTAAAAATCGTTTCTTTATTTTTTTACCAACTCATATTTACTTACACCGTTTCAAATTTAGTGCTGCAAATTCTTACATCATTTAATTTACTTTCAGACAGTTCCCTCTATCTGCTAGCAGAAAGTTGTTTGTTCGAAAGGCTACAAAATCTGGACTTGTCTAGCAACGCCATCTATGAACTGGAGCCTATAATGACTACCCTAACAACGTTGAAATCTTTAAGTTCATTTTCCTTGGAAGGCAACCCTTGTGCGGTAGGTTTCTATATAAAAAAAATTAGAATACAGAAAACTGTTTCAGTACCGATTTCTCTCTTAAACTTTACAGATATTTTTATCGAAAATACTATTAATTATACTTTTGGACAACAGATGGCGCCTGTAAATGTAAACTGTAATAGCAAATTTGAACTATAAAGAAAATTTTCTTCTGTTTTCCGTAGATTAAAGGTCTTTTAACACACAAGTCATGGACGTATCTATGATTTTATCTTGGAGGAGGTAAAATTGTAAAGACTTATAACCTCAACAGACTAAAGAACTAAACATAAATAAAGGCTTTAGTTAAATAAAATAAGTTAATATCCAATATCAATAATAAAATATAAATTAAAAATGTATGCATTGCAGCAGTATTATAAAAATAAAAGATAATGGAAATTTAACTAATTTTTCTATTTTTTTTACTTGCATATCAATAAGGATTTTTATGAACAGAATAGGGAAAGAGAAAGTTTTCGCAGGGGACGAAAGCGTATTTAAAAATATTTTATTTTTTTAGATGAGGTATTTTCAACATTCATATATGCAGCAACATCGAGCAAAATTACAGAATGTAGGCTTGAAAGTCACATTAGTAAACGCTAAATATTACTTATAGAAATATTACTAATTACACAATTTAATTTTGTTTGCATGCGATTATCATGTAATTCAAATTACAAACTTTACCCCTGTTTTATTACATGGAAAATTATAAAGTAATGTATTACCCCAATTACCCCCAAATGGATACGCCCGTGACACAAGTAGATTCGAATTCATAATACCACACTTCGATTTTATAGCACTTTATTTAAAATTGTTATTATTAACACTAACATTTATCTCAAGAACAATCATGTCTTCTTAATCGGGATTATTTAAATCCACTCGATAAGGAGTTTCTGAAGAACTGGAGGACCCACAACTTCGCCAGATAGGAACTGGATTTTTTCAGCAATTGCCATCTTGCTGAACAGTGAATCTTCTATAATTTTCCGCTAGCGTAGTCGATTTCCAACCACCATGATGCTCCACAGTGGTAATTACACCCCCAGGATTGGCTGGAAATGTTGCCGAAGAACGCTTTATTTCATGTCCGGTAAAACTTTCTGGATCAGGGAGTCGAAGACATGCAGCCACTTTTGAAAAGTTTTTGAAATTGTGTTGTGTAGTATATTTTTCAACCATATTTTGCAAGGAAAATCTTCCACCAGTCTTTTTAGGTCGCAGATTGTTGTATTTTTGACACATTTCTACAGCATTGACTGAAAAAGCTTCTTCCATGATCGTGAAACTTCTTGAAATATTTGTTTTCGCATCCAAAATGAGTACGTATAGGTAACTGTCTTTGTCTTGAACATGGGTGATATCAAAAAAGGTTAATTCATTGCATCAACAAGCACCTGCGGCTCCTATGATCGCTGCAACCTGTAAAGAGTTCAAAATAAATGCTCAATGTATAATTTGAAATATTAAAATCAATCAAATATTCTAGCTTAACTTGTAAATATTCCTCATCCGGTGCTTTTTTCAAAAATTCTTCGATTTGGTTTCTCTCCAGTATCTTATTTGCTTTCTTTGAGTTATAATTTCTTGATCCTACTTTCAAATATGAAGTAAGTGTATCATACTTCGAAATATCAATACCTTTGTGCATTTTCAACATTGATTCTAGCATGGAATATTTTGTCTACATCGTCCTATGCCCCTTTTTTCGTCAGGTATCGATTTCCACCAATTCTTTCTCGCACACAGCCGGAATGAGAAATTCGTAGCATTCTCACTCATTTTTTGTGTCGATTTTGCAATTTTTTTCAGTCTTGTTGACAAATAAACAAACATAGATAGATCATAGATTCCAAGACTTTCTAGTATTCAACTGTCTATCATTAATCTTGATTAAAATAAATTTGTCAAATATGAAGTTTTTCAAAACCATAATTCTTCATCAGCTTTCACACGGCTTTAACTCTCCTAATTGACCGGTTGTGGCTGTGGTTGTGGATAAAATGTTGAATTACATTCGAGAAATTAACCAGCATTTAATCATCTTGAAAAAATATAACTCTCGTTTGCGCCTCGAGTATCCATTTTTTCCAGTGGATTAAAGGCTTGTTAATTTGCTTATAGGTATAATTAATTATAAGTGTTTTGTACCGTTATAAAGTTTCTGAAACCAATTCAAAACGTCAAATTATCGATTTTTGCTGTTCATTTAGGTTGCTGTTCTGTACCGAGATATTGTATTTCATTATCTGCCATTCCTTCAATACTTGGACAACGTAGAAGTTCTGACCACTGATCATGATAAGCAAGAGGCCTTTTCTCATGGATGCAATCAAGCTCAAATAGTATTCAAGTGCTACAGAATCTTAGGCTTACCCAAACCACCCAATGATGTACAGCGCGTAAGAATGCTTACACCAAATCATACTAATGGTTTATTTTAGAAAAAATCCATACAAACAATACACGTCGAAGTAGAGTTTCCGCTGATGGAAAAAGTTCATTTTCCCAAAATGGAGATCCCTCTGGTGATTAAAAGTTCTGATGGAGATAAGAAGGAAGAGAAAAGACATAGTAAGGATTCTAAAAGTAAAAAATCAAATACCACTGTGACTAAAGAATCTTACAACGTGAAAAAGCAGTCGCCATATTCAAAGCCTACGGAATACGATGAAATGGATGAAGAAAATAATTACTACTTCAAGTCCGTTCGGATGCCTTGGAATAAAATTATTGAGTTCCCTCCCATTTTTATTGAATCACCTGAGAAAGATCTTAGTAGTGTTAGAGACACGTTCAGAAGTATTGTGAATGTTAGGGTGGTTTACCTCAAGGTAAGACTTAAAAATTCCTTTATGCAAATGCTTAAATACAGGAGGGGTTCGTCTGAACATGGAATGAAAGTTTGATTTCGAATTTACATAAGATTTACTTGTGCTGTCTTGCTTTAGGCGCATGAGATTTTTTAGGTGCCAAGTTGTATAATTAAGACAATTTTATAAGTACTTAAGTTTTATATTTTTTTTATAAAAAAGTGCCAGACTGGCATTGCGAAATATGATAATTTCTTCTGTTCATTTTACAATTCATTCACTTTTTCCAACTATATTTCACATTACAAGCATTATTTCAAACACACCTACTTTGACGAGCAAGTACACTTAGAGACATTTATACAGGGTCAGTCAAATTTAAGTAGTCAAGAATAGATTTCTTAGAAATAAAAAAAAAATGTAAATACATAATTTACCGTTCTGAACAACTTCTTCAAGTAACATTTTGCTGTACTTTCAGTAGAAAAGGCACTTTACCTGAAACGATAGCAGTTTTCAATCAGTGCACTGGATATTTCAAATAGGATTATTTTGAAAACTGATACTCCTAACAACTTCAACAAGGTATATCTTTTCCAAATATAACGGGACGTCAAAATTAGAAGCAAATTTGAATTTCTCGCTCGCAAAAACCCCTGATTTTCAAATTTTATGTAAATATTTGGATTTTTTTAAAAGTTGTCTGCAAATATCGAAAATAAAATTTGGCACCTTGTATTTTTTTATTATACGACTTGGGATATAGGTTTTGCTACTTCATTTAAAAGCACCCTGTAGAAATCGTGTCCTAAAATACGGTTTTTTTTCCTAGGTAAGTAAACCAGGTCAGAACAAGAAAGGTGGCAAAAAAGAGAAGCCATCCAAACACGACAAACGTGCTGGAGACATTGTCCTGGCGCATTCTGAAGAAAATATCAAGCCTAAAGAGACAGTTTTGAAGAAAGTTACATTGTGCAGCTTCTTCTGTCATTTGCGGGATGTGAGCTGGAGTGAAGAAACTGTCGATTTTTATTGGGTAGATCACAGCACCTTTAGTGCAGACGCTTTGAGAGTTGACGGGTGCTTAAAGGCAAGTGGATATACTAATATATCTTTGAAAAATGTAACACTCTTCTGGTTTTAGGATATTAAGTATACCGATAAAAAGGAGAAAAAGACTAAGCCGACGAAGGGCCAAAAAGAAATAGCCTCAGCTAACGTTTCAGCTATAGATGTGAACGTACTCAATCCTATACCAAAATTTCTCACTTGTCAGGTTGGTTTTGGTTTGAAAAGAAATATGTCTCTGGAATAGTAAATAGTTTTGTAATTTTTTATCGCGCAAAAATGTTATGGTTATGTAGATGGCTATAAAGCTGTATTGGTGCAATTAGTGGATTGTAATATGTCTGAAATAAATATTGTATAAAGTTTTAACAAAGCATTGGTTTTATTGGTCATATTCAATATCTTACTGTTCTGTTTTCTTTTTTGCTCTTGGAAATAATAATAATAATAATAATAATAATAATAATGCATTTATTGCCCAACAGAAATAATCCATTTACAGGACAAAATAAAAAAAAAGTGTGAGAATATTTCTAACAAAATAAAGGAAACTTAATAAGTTACATACAATACGTCAGTGTGATAAGTGTAAGTAATACTAACAGTTTGTACAGAAATTTATACCACAACAAACAACACAACTACAGATCAAGTATTAATTAACCTAAATATCACGAAAAAATTGAGATCCCACCAATAATAAATTTTTAAGAGTACAGGTATTTAAATCACATAAGCTGGATATTTGATTAAAATTGATAGACATAACATATACTGGAGATTTCATACCTAAATTAGTTCTTACATTATGACAATAGAACATACAGTGATCCCGTGATCCAAGTCTAGGAACTCGTAGGTCAAACATATTCAACATAGATGCTGAATCAATTCGGTTGTGAAATAATTTAAATAAAAGTGACAAACTCGCAAGCACTCTTCTGGTATGTAAAGAATCAAAATTAAATCTTTGCAGCAACAAACTGGTTATATTCCCTAGGTGGATAGTAACCATCAGTACGATAAGACAAAAACTTTAGAAAACGCCTTTGAACTGATTCCACTAAATCAATATGTGTTCTATAAAACGGGTACCAAATAATACTACAATATTCAAGTTTCGAGCGTACTAGAGAATAATAGAGGCATTTTAAAGCAGCAACGTCATTAAAATTTGAGGAATTTCTAATAACAAAGCCCAATGTTTTATATGCAGTGTTAACCATTTGATTAATGTGATTGGAAATAGATAATTTGTCATCCATGATAACTCCAAGGTCCTTAATACTATTGCAACGTTTAAGAACTGTAGCGTTGAGATTATAGTTAAATAAAATAGGTTGAGTTTTAAGAGTAAATGAGCATATTTTGCACTTGTCAACATTAACTGGCAATTGATTTTTTGAACACCATTCCTCAACTAAATCAATACTTACCTGTAAATTTAAACAGTCACTTATAGAATGTATATTTAAGAAGAGTTTTAAATCGTCAGCAAAAAACAAATGATTAGATCTTAGTGACAGAGACAAATCGTTAACAAATAAAATAAAAAAAGAGGTCCAAGGTTGGATCCTTGGGGTACACCCGAAGTGGCTAAGAAAGTATTAGATTTAAAACCGTTGTATGAAACATATAATTTACGTTGCGAAAGATATGATCGGAATAGTCCAAGTAAACTATTACTAAAACCCAAATGGTCAAGTTTATATATTAATAATTCATGATTAACCTTGTCGAATGCCTTAGAGAAGTCCGTGTATACCACGTCTACTTGACCTCTATTGTCAATGTTGCTTGAAACAAATTGGGTAAATTCAGCCAAATTTGTTAACGTAGAGCGTGACGTAACAAATCCATGTTGATTTGGAGAAATAAAATTTCTAACTTTATTAAAAAGAATTGTATACACAGCCATCTCAAATACCTTCGCAAAGTTGGATAGAATAGCTATAGGTCGATAATTTTTTATATCAGATGGATTACCATCTTTTAGTATCGGACAAATTCTTGATAATTTCCACTGCTCCGGAAAAGTAGCAGTAGACAGAATAAGATTAAATAAAGCACACAATGGAGCAGAAAAAATCACAGAACAATCTTTAATAAAAAAGCTAGGTATCTGGTCATCTCCACATGTCATCTTATTTTTTAGCTTTGAAATGGCATTACAAACATCGGTTTCGGTGAAGCTAACAATATTAATAGAAGTTTGAAAACTATTTAAATCTAAATGAGGTTGAAAATTTTGACTGCTGAAAACACTTGAAAAATATTTGGAAAAACCATTAACAATTTCAGGGGGAATCGTAGTGAACGTCATCCATAAAGCAGTTAGATGGTATACGAGTTGAACGTTTTTTACTCTGGATATATGACCAAAATCTTTTTGGGTCAGTTATGAAGCTAGCTTGAACAGAAGTAAGGTAATTGCGGTAAGCATTTGATGTAAGTGTTTTGATTACATTTCTTAGACGTTTAAATTCATTGTAATAATAGATGGCATGAGTTTTTTTAAATTTATTATGGTAATATGACTTAAGCTTAATATTTTTAATAATATCCGATGAAAACCAAGGAGGGTATTTGCGTTTAAACTTTTGTATAAGGGAACAAATTGATCAAGTGTATTATAAATTGTGTCATAAAAGCTTCACAAGCAGAATTAATGTCAGTGTAATTACTTAGAAATTCCCAATTGATGCAGAGAAGTGCGTTATATAACTCATGAAAATTAGCTCTTTTAAAATTGTATGACCTATCATTAAGATTAACTGGAAAGATATCTGTACTTGATATGTTTAATTTAGCAGATATTAACAGGAAGGATGATAAACATCTTCAGTAACAATTGGATTATAATCTCTGTTAACAACACATTCAAGATCTGAAATACATAAATCTAAAGTTCTTCCATAAGCATTTTTGATATTGTTAAATTGATGAAAGTTATTAAATTGAATAAAATTTGTAATTACCCGTGATTTAAAATCCATAAAATCCGGCACTGTAAAGTGAGTAGAATTAAAATCCCCAATAATTAACACATTTTTCATGTCTACAAGTATAAGCCCAAATAATTCGAGAAATAATTCAACATCTATATTGTTGACCTGTGGGGGAATATAAACTAGAAATATATATAAAACTAAATTAGTTAGGGTAATCTTACAAGCTATCAGATCAATAGATGGACACTGATTGGTAATATGTTCATAATCAAGCAATACCACGTGGTAATTCGAGTTGAATGCAAGTAGAACACCTCCTCCGCGGGTTGTATGAGTTTCATTAAAATTTCTGTCTTTTCGAAAAACAGAATAGGATTCTGGGAAAAATTCACTATTGAGAATGTCAGGTTTTAGCCATGTTTCCACTAAGGCAACACAATCATAGTTCATATCACAGAGTGATATAAAAACATCTGACAATTTGGTGTTAAGTCCACGAGTATTTTGAAAATAGATGGAAAAGTCACTAATTCTGCTGGGCGTTTCTAGTTTGTTGAACTGACAATTTGAGGATATCCACGAATATACTTAATACGTAAGTTATCTTCACCGTTTGCAGTCCTCCTAGCTAGTTCATCCTTAAGTTGACGGTAATATTCTTGTTGTTTAGGAGTTTTATCTGAGGATATTTTAACATTGCCAGGATCGCGAAGATTTTTTAGTGTATATGCTTTACGAATTGCATGATGAACAAGACTTTCAGAAGGCAGCACAATTTTTAATGGTCGGGGCGTGGTTCTAGAGTTGTCAAATTTACCCAATCTTAATGGTTTAATAGGAGCTTCAAATTCAGTTTCATGCAACAAATATTGCAGAACTTTCGACGTTTGTTGCTGATCATGAAGAATTCTAATGTTACGTTCCGTTGACGAATTTTCAGCAATACCATAAAGTATAATATTATTCCTGCGATGTTGTCTTTCAGAGACTTCTTTAACCACCTCTTCAAATTCTATAGATGAATTAGGTACAGATCTAATTGTTTTGAGGTTTTCAATTTCACGCTGCATTGATACTATTAATTTTTTGAGTTCCTGAATACTATTGCCCAACGCAGAACATTTCTGACATGTCCAGGTAATGTTCTTTTTATTCTTGATAGATCTGATTTCCGAAACATTCAGATCAACACACGTATGAAAATATGTATCGTTACAAATTGAACAAGATATCATTTTATGTTCTTCATTAGATTTGTCGCAGCAGGCGCACTTTAGTAAGGGCATATCGAATAATTAATTGACTAACTAGGAATGCAATAAATCGGCAATGTGTAAGTATATAAACATATACCTGGAAATAGAATAAGCGGCGATTTAAATCCTTCAAGATAAATGTGAATATGAAAATTGTTTATTTTTCAGAGTAATATTTATTTATTATCCTTTATATTCCTAACCATCATTTCTGGTTGAATATAATTACAGTTGAAGCAAAATTAATTACTGTAGAAGCTTTTCTCCTGTTTTCAAACAATCCTTGACACGTGTCGTAATAATCTCAGCAACTTGTAGGGCTGTTACTAAAACTATTACATTATTTGCTGCTGGTTCACTCTATAATATTTAATTAAATTAAGCCTTTACAGCATAATTTTATGAAAACAACAACAAATTTTTAGATAGAAAATTCACAATAAATAATAGAATATTCATTCGAGTGAAAAACTAATGCCGAGTTTTCAAAATTTTAGAAAATAAGTATCCATTCAAGTGGACCCATGAAGCAAGAGATATATCAAAAATTTTCTTTTTTGAAATCAAAATAAATATACAAGGTGTTTCAGAAATCTTAATTGTTTGTATAAAAGTTTCAGCGCTCCTGGTGGATGGACAGTGAACTATTTTTTAAAATTTTAGATCTTTATTTGAAAATATTTTATTTACATACATAGTGGGGAAGTAGATCATTACATCCCAGGCTTTGTTAGAGCCGCCAAAAGCCGTAGCTGGAGTGAACCTTCCCGCGTGGTATGTTTATTATTCACAATCGCTTAGTTACAAGTTTTTAAAAACATTAATTTTATGAAAATTTGTTATCACAATTTAATATTTTTTTCGACAAAGAGTTCCATGAAACTGTTGCTAGGCAATATTATCAGTTTACTGGTTTTGACAACTAAGTCAAAAACTATTCATTCCGTTACGAAATTTTATTTGTTTTGCTTAAACAAGTACATAATGTCTGATTTTGAATTAATCTGTACTTCTCCGGAAGTCTGAGAAGCTGCGGACACTGCGCTTGACGGAATAATTCCGGAGAAAAGCAAAGAAAGGTACGAGAACAAATTTCCGTCTTACATTTAATGGTGCACAATTAAGGTTGTGCAACTTACTTCAGAACCGATTTTGCTTGCATATTTTGTTGAAATGAGTAAAGAAAGTAAAGCTTCAACATTATGGTCTCGATATTCGATATTGCGAGTTTAATATCAAGCAAAATATCGACATTAGCCAGTATTCCAAATTGTGAGCATTTTAGAAAAGACAGAATGCTGGATATAAACCTAAAAAATCGAATGTTCTTTCAGAAGAAAACATCAGTGCCTTCTTAAATAAGGCTCCAGAGAAATATCTTGTTCAAAAGGTAATATTTCTACTATTTAATTCATATAAATTTTGTGTTGAATGGTATATTTTACTTTAAGGATGCTTTAATTATTGGCATATCTGGCGCCTGCAGATGCGATGAACTAAATATGAAAATGGGTGATCTAGAAATTTTTGGAATAAGCATAATGATAGTTATTCCTGTAACAAAAACCTACACTTCTCGAACATTTGCAATTAAAATCGGAATGAATAAAAATAATAAAGCAATACTATGATCTTCACAAGACCATTGGTTCCGATCGTTTTTATACAAATAAGGAATATCAAGATTACAAATCAGCCTTGTGGGAATAATGCTATTGGAAGTTTTCCCAAAAAAATAATAGCGGCTTTTTTAAAATTAGAAAATACTCACTGGTTTACCAGAGAGTTTAGACGTACTTCAGCTACATTGCTAGCAATTACAGGTAGACATCCTACAGTTAAAAAAATTAGGAGGATGGAAATCCAGCGCCGTAGCCAAAGGATACGTGGAGAACTCGTCACATGGTCAAGTAAAAATTGCAAATATGTTACAGAAAATCCGGGAACGTCGGCCTCTTTGTCAAGTTCCGAGCAGTAATGAGAATTCAAATGTTACAATTAATTTTACAATAATAGTTTTGGTTCTTAATATTTTTCTTTATGTTATAATTTAGTAAAATAAATACCAGTTGTTTGTATCAACTTATTTTTTTAAACCAGATTAATTTGACATTGCTATACTTCGGAAAAGTGGCACATGCTTCTAGCCAGAAAAGTACATTTCCGGCTAGCGTGAAAGTGAAGGTAAGTAATGAGTCATTTCCCTACCGTTTTAAAGGTAAGAAGAGTCTATTTACTAACCAACTGATAAAAGTAAGTTACTTTTTGACACTTTAAACACTGACAGCATGCGTTAAAAATGATTACTGACGTTTGTTGAAAAAATAATTTGTATTGTTCTTGATTGAATTGAAAAATTTTGTATTTTTCGATTTCCCTCAGGGTAATAATGAAAGCTAGTTTAAAAAATCAACACTCTGTTCCTTGACCCTGCTGCATTTCACTCGCATATTATGGATGAACATAATCTCGTCCTAAATAAGATAATTACGTTTTATTTCAGTGACCCTTCTATACTGAGATTTATCTCCTTACATGGCTAGTACACAGTTTTGTTATATTGCTTGTTTTAAATTGTATAAACGTTGGGTACACTAATTTATTGTGAGCTGTTAAATGCAAGACAAGCGAGTGCTGTGCCGGATTTGTATCAATTACTATTCTCACGTGTAAGTACAAACGTGTTTTATAAGTATCTATAAGATTTTTATTGTTTGCTACTATTTTTGATCTACCAATTAATTTAATAAAAACGCGATGTTGGTGCTGTATTATAATCATAAGAGATACAAGTCAGTTAATAGTTCCAGAATTAGATAACTCATAACATACCGAAGATAAATTTGACCTATTCCATTGTGTTTGAGGTTATAGCATTGCAATTTAGTAGGTGCATATAATTTTTTTGTTTAATTGAGTATTGTTACCTTTAAAATATAATAAATATATTGATTACATAACTTCTTGCCCCTACTGGCTTGTTTGATTTTATTTTTTTGCATAAATAAAAAATATCACACTAGAAGAATGATGTTCAGTAGCATTCAATACATTCAGTTACATTTCAGTGATAAAAATATCCAATTACCTAACAAGATCCAGTGTATATCAGAGTAAAATTTGGTAAATGTATCAAAATATTCTGTAATTTTAAGGATTTGAATTCTACAAAGTTATTTAATAATTGATCAATCATTATAGACATTTATTTTAGTGTGTGTTATTCAACTGAAATCTTAAGAGAAATGTCTACCCTAATTCGTAATACAAGATCTTTGTCTTCAATTTTCTTGCTTGGTATAATGTACGTTTTCGTTTTTCTTTTAGACATTTTGGTTTCTTTATAGAATACGAGCTAAAAATTCCGCCACGAGATTCCGACAAGATTTGAATAATTTCTTATCTGGTTAGCTACATTCTGAATTATTTCAAGTAATAACACGGTAGAGATATGTTGATTATGATTATTTTTATGCCGTCTCTAGTAAAACACGCTTCATCATATACAAAGACAATATCTGCATACTCGTATAGTTCAGTTATAAATAAAATTTTATTTAGCGCCTTAACCTTTAGAGTCAACTGAATAAATAAAATGAAACAAATAATAATTATTGTTATAGCAACCATCATTTTTATGTATCAGGTCACTTTGATTTAAGTATCAAATTGTATTTTTTTACTGGACCTTTAAATAAGAAAAAATGTTTGAAAGTCCCAGCTAATTAGACTGAGATTACTATGTCATGAGCCTTGTCATGAGTCAAAAAAATGGGTTTTCATTAAAATAGTAAGAACGAGATAGGGTATACAACAACGGTCTAGTTAGAAATAGCATAAATTAACTGGAAAGTTTCTGATATATAAATATACCTACATTTATGTTTCTGTATCAACTTTATCCCACAAAGAAATATACATGGAAATGCCCAAAGGATACACACAACACTGCATTAAACGACGTCTTTGGGACTTCGGTTCCTTTTTCTTTCTTTTTTATTAAAGTTATGTATGTAGATTCCATTATACGTACCTTCAGATGAACAAAACAAAAAAGCCTCAGGTATAAATAATACCTGAATAATGGTATCGAGTATATTTTATGATGAACATGTATGTACCTTGTTATCATTTTGAAATCAGGAGCAGCGAAGTACCAATGGCATAAACAAACAAACAACAATTCGAAATAGGTTTAAGCTTGTTTTTAGTTTTATTGGGTTTTTGCCACACTTCTGAAAAAATAAAGATTAATTAAATAAGCCCTTGCGCCAAACCGATCAGTCAAGGGTTATTTTTGAAACTAAGTTTGCCTAATCAAAAAATCTCACACTGAAAAAAGCAGATAAGTAAAAATAACAAAAATGACATCACTTAAATAGCTTCAGACAATAAGGTTTAAGTTTGATTGCGATTTGATAATTTCCAATTTATTAACTCACAGATGCACAATTTTTTTTAATTAAGTCCTTATGAACCACATGTAGGTAATATTTTAAATTGTCATTATTAGGGGGATTTTAATAGAGAGAACTGTTCATTATGGAGGAAGAAAACAACGGTAGCAATAAAATTAACTTCACCAAAGAAAAATCTCCCGTAGCGGAAAGAGAAAAATGGGAAAGTAAAACAGAATTTTTACTCTCTTGCTTGGGTTATGCTATAGGGATCGGGAACGTTTGGAGATTTCCTTATTTATGCTATAGAAATGGAGGCGGTGAGTGAAATTTCCATAGAAAAATAATTATGCACGAATAATTATAATATTTTTTTTTTACTAAAACTAAAGTATAATATAATTAAGTACTTGAAAGAAATTAAACTATTATAATTTTATGATATTTCTCTTAGATATGTTAATATAAATATATTTGGGTCACCCAATACATTACATTTGAACCTATTTTTTACTATTGACTTCTAGAAGAAAACAGTTCAATGATTTATTGGTAACGAACATGCTATCCTATTTATCTTTAAATATTGGAACTAAATAGACAAGTGAATGTCCTTACTCGTATATTTTTATATTATATATCTGGTTCGTTAGTTGAAAGAAATATTATATTTTTAGGGGCTTTTCTAATACCATATTTATTGATGTTATTCTTTTGCGGAATACCACTCTTTTTTATGGAAACGTCGCTGGGACAGTTTTCAAGCACTGGGTGTATTACTTTATTTAAGATATCGCCACTTTTTAAAGGTAAATATATTTTTATTACTCACTACAAAATAGTGCTTTTCCAATTTGCTTGCAAAAATTATGAAACAACTACATACATTAAGTTTCTCATACTTTTTCCTACATTTTATAGTGTTCCCAGTTTCTCCATTCTTTAAAATATACAACTTTTAGGATATACAAGGTGAATCATTAATAATGGTACATAGCTTGGGCAGATTGTTAACGTTAAAATAAAGCAATTCAGCCCAACATGCCTTATTCAATTAATGTTATTTTCATTATACAGGGTGTTAAAGTTGAAAAAATGTTTTCGATTTTTTGCTATATGTTTTTGAGGTGGCAATTACGAATATACAAACAGTTTTATGACGGGGCATTTTAAATATAAAAAATAACAATAGGAAACACTACTACCTAATCTATGAATTGAGTGGCATTAACAGAAACAATATGGTATTGTAGTGACAGCTGTCTACTTATTATTTAAACCTACTACTTTGGAAAAAATAATTTTCTAATTTAATTCCCGCCGAATCTCAAAAACTTATATCGTCTGGTTGAGTTTATCGTTTTATAACAAGCATACTTTTTCTATTTAGAATTAAAGGTAGTTCAATAGTTTCTTATAAAAAAATTCAAAAGTGTAAAATACAAAAAGGTAGACATATTTTTCCATCGACAGTACAGTATAACTAGCGCCCCCTAGTCGTGATGGAAACACTGTTTGCATATTCGTTGTTGCCACCTCAAAAACTATAAGGCTAGAAATTTTCAAAACAATCGGTGTACGTTCTTAAAATATAGCAAAAAATCGAAAACATTTTTTCAACTTTAACACCCTTTAAAATGAAAAGAAGCAACAATTGAATAAGGCATGTCGGGCTCAATCGCTTTATTTTGACGTTAATAATCTGTCCTTAAGCTATGTACCATTATTAATGATTCACCCTGTATAAGCAGAAACTATCAATTTATTTTTACTTTCGTAGGTGCTGGTTACGCAATAGTTATAGTGAACATCATTGTAACAACCTACTTTAACACGATTTGCTCCTACCCTCTGATATTTTTAGTCAATTGTTTCCAAAGCAAACTTCCTTGGATGGATTGCGAAAACCACTGGAACACGGAAAACTGTGCAAAGGTAGGAGAATCCTCTTTTAAGTAAAACGTATGGACTTAATTGATTAAAACATTTATACAAGCAAGACCTTTCAGGACTAAGGATTATACGTATAAAAATTTATTATATTAAACGAATTCTCTTAATGTGGTTTTAATATTTAAAATTACCATCGAATCGTACTCGAAATAAAACCTTCCAAATAACTTCTCTGATTATATTAATATAATATTATGCAAGAGTTTAGGCCTTCGTAGAGTGGTATGAAAACAGTAGTTATTGGTTAAGAAATACCTAATAAACCATAAAATTTCAAGCACATTTTCATCAAACAACTTGAAAATCTCAGTTAAGCAAAATATCTTGAATAGAAAAGGAGGAACTAAATAATAAAATGTATTTCAAATCATGTCGTAAATATGCTTTGAAATATAAACTGTGGTAAAAGACTGCATTTCTGAAGCTGAAAAGATTTGTTTTAGGGGAATGTATTCACAGACAACATCTGCCACAGAAAATTCCACAAGCTTAAATTCCTTTAATTTTATGGTTGCTTTACAGTCTGCCTACAATAAAAATTGAGGCAGTATTTACGATACGCATAAGTAGCTACAATTTCTCAGTCAGCTGTTAGATTGCATTATTTACTTTTGTTAAGTGTTATAACTATGCCACATTTTGAAAGTAAGGTCCAATCGATTAAAAAAATCATAAAAGTCACACGTCATTCCAAACACCTTTGATATTGTGGGACTGTAACTAGGTTTGTTGAGGTCTTCTACTTTACATTTTTCTTGAATGCTGAGGTAACGGAAGAGATGGTCATTTGGTAGACTGTCATAAATTTCCCATGCATATCTTAATGAGAGTTATCATGAAGTTGTAAAGTTCCTTGATCTCAGCATTCCCCATCGTGATTTTCTCTCTCTTCAGAACTGATTCAACCAATCTAGGACACTATTGAAAATCTCAGTGCAAAAGTGGCTGCTATTCCAGACGATGGACGCCAACCATAGACCTTATAAATCATGGACGCGCCCGAAACCATTTTCTGCCTATACAAGTCGTTGATACTCAGATGAGTGCGACAGAGATAGAGCTAGTCCGGGCAAAAACCCACAGATCATTGGCCGGAAAAAAAACAAAAACCGTAAATGACAGACGTATGACAGACGTGTGACAGACCGAATTATATTGGATATTTACTCATTTATTCAGAAATTTAATTTATAATTACATTTTGATAATAACAATTTGTAAGGAAGGTTTTAATTATTTAGGAAAGGTGTTGTCAGGTTATGTTTATATATTTTTCTGTCATAGAACATCTGTTTTTCCCGGACTAGCTTCATCCATCTTGTACACATCAGGACAGCGGACCTCTCTTTCTAGGGCCCGTCCATGATTTATAAGGTTTATGACGCCAACACTTATTTTTTATTTGTTTTTTTATCGACTGATTTCCTACTTTGAAATGCATTTAATATTAACTTGATATAGTTTAGTATAAGATACATTTTACTTGTGTATATAATTTACTATTTTTTTTTTCAACCAGCTGGGAAGTAACAAACTAAACTTTACTTTAAATGAAACTTTCAATTCGACTCTCAAAAGATCCAGGACTCCCGCAGATGAATTTTTCCAGTAAGTTGAACCAATCAAACAATTCTAGATATACCTCTTGATTTAATGATTTTTCAGTCATCGAATCCTCCAAATCTCAAACAGCATTGAAACTCTAGGTGACATAGTGTGGCCAGTATTCATGAGTAATTTGATATCTTGGATCGTGACTTACCTGTGCATAATAAAAGGGGTGAAAACCGTAGGCAAAGTCGTCTACTTCACGGCAACCTTCCCTTTTTTCATCCTTTTCGTCTTGCTAATCAGGGGTTTGACTCTGCCAGGTGCTTGGGACGGAGTATACTTTTATATTTATCCTCAGTGGGACCAGCTGACGAATTTAAAGGTACCAATTGAGACAGTCGTGAAGAAACTTATTTAAGGTAATTTTTTGTTGAGGTTTGGGCTGACGCTGCTATACAGATATTCTTTTCGCTTGGACCTGGTTGGGGTGGTATAGTCAACATGGCAAGCTACAACGATTTTAGGAACAATAACAAAAGGTAATAGTTTGTATTTACTGATTGTTCAAGTCCATGTCTAGTTACAAGTTAGCCTTGCAAATAATTGTAATCATCAGTTTATGTCGTATTTGATAGTGATTTTAAACATACGATTTTGAACTGGAGATTTTTATCCAACTCACGTTCCAGTTTGAATAGTCATAAAATGTCAAATGGAAGTATTAGAAGGGAAAAGGGGGTGCTAAAAATGAGTCGCAACTAGATACAGTATGTACTACATGAACAGAAATGAATATGACATGCTTGAAGCAATTTCAGAAGATATTGTTATAAATAGAAGATCTCTTCGCAGTATTATACACGTACTAGATTACTGAAGGTTATTATTCTCTATGGCTCCCCATCTATTGCCTCATGACTAACTATGATGTTTGCAAATTTCAAGACCTTAAAGAGAGGAACCAAAATGGTAACGGCTTCCTCTTGAAAGGGGGTTTTCAGTCCGTTAGTAAAACAGTGGAATAGGTGCCTTAACTATGGTTTTAACTATGTGTGATATATTATAATTTCAATCGAATAAACCTCTTATTTAAGGATACAAATACATTTAGGTCAATACGACTGTCTGTAATCAGTAGAGTCAAGTTTTATTGAAAACATGACTTCAATTTATTATGTTTTCAGGGATTCCATTATAGTTCCCTTGGTAAACAGTGGAACTAGCATTTTTGCGGGTTTTGTCGTCTTCTCAGTGATAGGATTCATGTCACACAAAACAGGTCTTCCAGTATCCACAGTTGCTACAGGTGGTCCAGGTCTAGCCTTTGTCACTTATCCAGAAGCTATAAGTCTGCTGCCTTGGCCGCAGTTTTGGGCAGTGCTGTTTTTCCTGATGTTGTTCTTTCTAGGTTTAGATAGTATGGTAAGTTAAGGTATATTTTAAAGTTGGCAAGTACTAAAGAGAGCTAAATAGAATCTTTATATTTTCAGTTTGTGAATTTTGAGTCAATCGTCAATAGTATTGTGGATGAATATCCAAAATGGAGGAAATACAAACCGTGGGTTACTGTGTTGTCTATGGTGGTTACGATGCTATTGTCTATCATTTATACAACAAACGTAAGTATTTTCAAACTTATAAGTTTTAAAAGGACCTTATGTTACATCGTGCTGAATCGACAAGCCACAACATGTCGTAACATATTGGAGTGGCTTAAGAGATGTTTTGCGTTACTTCAAAGAAATAATAAAGGTGAAAATAAGCAGCAAGCAAATATTTTATCTAAATTGTCATAATTTTCAAGATATACAAATTATGAGATCAAAGAAACAGATACCTATTATTTTAGTATTCAAAATTGCTAAGTTGAAAATAATTGAACAAACAGTAGTAATAAGCTACTTACCATAAATTCTACATATATTTCTTCAAACTATTTTCCGCGTAGCGAAAATACGCTATTTTTAATGCCGATAATAGCTGTTCAGTAAACTCTCACGCTCACACCATATCTACTTATTTTTTATTTGTAAATGAATCTATAGCCGACGAGACACTGTCTTATAGGTTTGGTTTTTACCCAACTTCGGAACAGAAAAGTGCAAAACGTAAAAAGAAGTAAATCTATGGTAAAAACACATAATAGTGAGACAAACAAAAATCATTTAGAATCATTAAGGCAACAATTACAAATATTTATGTTTTTATTATACGTTTTACACATAAAATGTATAGGGGCATTTTGAGCAAGTTTGTTTACGCTGCTTCTAGGTGGAACATTTCTATTTGTCGCAAATTTTCTCAAGGGTAGGTCTCAGATAAGTTCAGGCAACGCATATTTTGATACATCCGGAAGATCCTATAATTATTATTTATGTCACTGTATGCGTTCATATAATAACCTGCTACATAAATATAAAATACTACTGCACAAACCATTTGCTACAAAATCGAAATCGAAAGAAATTTTACTACTACGTGTGGAGCCTTAATATACTTCTACATATTCATGTAATTTTGCCTACAAATACATTTCAAAACTGCAATAATATGCTAAAATATGTTAGAAAATTACAAACCGAGGTACAATTAAAGTTAAGTAAAAGCCCCAGTAACGGAATATGTTTTTTTTTGGAGCAGTATTAATGAAGTAAACAATTGAAGTTTCCGAGAAACTCGTTAAAACTGTAACTTACTGTAACGTTCGACAACGTTGCATGTGTCAGGCTGCTGCTAATAACCTAAAAGTAATATTAGTCATAGTAGTAGGTACGCATAGCTAGTGCGTTTCATTTTTCTCTGGTTTTTCTTTAATGTTTTTTAGTGAACCAAAATGAAACAGTTTATAGTAACCATGACCAGCTGCATATGCCATGTTAATTTATAGTTAATCTAGCCACTCTCTGGCAAAGAACACTTGTAACTATTATTCTATGTACTGTGAAAAGAGCTCTAAGAAAACTTTCACCGTAGGTACCTATGTTTAGGTGTGCCTCTTTGTAATTATTATGTATAAATACATAACAATCATAAGATAGTATGCTTGTTGCTGTCACAATTTTGTTACCGTTGGTCAGAGAGGTCAAATATGTTTTGTTTAGTACAACTTATATGACAAAATTAAGGCACTTATATTCTGGACACCCTGTATATATTGTCATAATAATTAAATATGCTTAAAATAGGGTGGCATGTACTGGATTCAATTATTCGACTGGTATTCAGCCTCTATATCCGTAGTGTTGATATGTCTGGTGGAAGTCTTTATTGTTGGGTGGACATATGGAGTCACAAATTTTAGGCAAGACGTGGAATTCATGATAGGAGAGAAGATTTCCTGGTTCTGGATAATATCCTGGAAAATAACTACGCCTGCAATTTTAATAGTAAATATTATTTAATAAATGAAACATATCAAAATTTTATTCTAACAGTCGACTAGCATAGGCTTTCATTTCTGTGAATGTTTTAGTTCATATTTTTCACAGCGATAGCGTATAACACAAGGATTTCCTACAATGACGTTGCATATCCTGATTGGGCAATAGATTTGGGATGGTTATCTTGTTATATGTCAATGTTGTGCATACCGATGTATATGGGATATAGGTTGCTGTATGTTGAAGAAGGTGATTTAATCGATGTAAGTTCAAGTTTTAATTGTTTTTAAACGGATGCTTTATATATGCACCGAGGTGACAAACTGTAGGTACTAATAAGTGACGTAATTAAAATATACAACCTAACATGCACTAGGGATTGAGTATTAAATTGCGATCAAAATATTAAACAATTATTAAAAATATTGGTATATCTTATTTATAACTGTCACATAATGACTATGATTTTCCACTGCTTCAAATGTCATAATGGCATACATTATCCCAATTGTGCTTTTTAAATTTATTAACTCAATCAGTGCGATAATGACATTGTAAATTAAATTAGACTCAGACATTTATTAAATAAACAAAATATCTAAGATCATACGAATTTTCTTAATCTTCATAATTGGATAATTAATTTCAGATTCTAACTTGCTTGGATAAGTGGAAATATTTTGTGGGAATATTTTCGGCTTTCAAGGGAATATTCTCGCTTTCGCCTAGAATATTCATAACCGTTCGTTTCTTGTTTTCAGTAGAAGTTTCGATGTAGCCTTCAGCGACAGAATTAAACTTCCAGCCACCATGCCTTGTCATACTCAAAACATAACAGATAGGCCTACACTCGCCTAAAAACGAGAATGACAAGTGTAAAGTGTAATAAGTGCACGCATTTGGATTAGGCAGTTTGAGAAACAGTGTTGGCACATTGCCAATAGTATTTATACCAATAGATTGATTGATACATTTACTAGTTTTATATCAAACAAAGAACATGATCACAATATTCAATTCTTAATTTGACGTATTTTCTTACCAGTTCTACTAAATTTAAGCCATCAATATTTCTATATGTTACAAAAAACCCTCTAGACACTTTTGTTTTGGTATTGGCTATCGTGACTTGCATTTTCCTTCATCTTTCAAATATTTTACTAGCAGATTTGTGAGTTCTTTCCATCGACATGCGCCCGCAAAACCAATAATCCAAATAAATATTATTAATACATTTTTTTTACTAAAAACTGTACTTATTTGTAATATGTACAGAAATTCATCATCGCTTACATTGATTAAAAATCTGGATATTTCCTTCTTTGTTAATATCTTGGACTTTTTAGGTTTGTATCTTCTGATTTTCGCTTATAGATATCCTTCTGTATTTTTATTAGTTTGTTGAATTATACTAATATTCCTTTCTGGTTAGTTATGTTAAATATCTTTTTTCTCTACACCATTTCGCATAGCGATCAAATGCTTGTTCGTATTTCTTCCGTGATTTATCTGGCACGAGCGAGATTGGACACAACTTCTATGATTACAAACTTTATATGCGCACGGTAATAATAATAATAATAATATCTATATCCCACTTATTGTGTAAATAACTATTAACATTTTGTATTTTTTCTAAAGAACGCATGTAGTCCTACTCACTTTTTGTTCATCATTATCGCTACAGAACAAAATTGAAACTTAAGAAGTATACGATATAAGAGCCTTGGAAACTTCGTGGATCCTGTTCAGTGATAATTCATCAGTGACCCTAACAGACATTTCAAATCATCAAATATTGTGGACTACATGTGTGTGTGTGTGTGTGTGGTTTCTTCAATTTTTCACGATAAATAGTTTATAGATATTTGACATGCGACTAGAGACTAATTTTAGAATAAATCAGTCGAAATTGAAATCAAGAAATTATTTATGATGTCATATTGTTGTATGTTTTACTCATTATGTAGAGTAGAAAACAGAAAAGATATTGCTTCTAATTCAAGTTTGCTCAGAACATTGTGAGGTCATAAGACTGAATATAAAATTATGTGAGCATTTTTACTATACAGGGTGATTCTTAAAATATACGCATAAACTTGGTAAATTATAGCTGAGGGCAAATGATGACGAATAGTGGAAAAACTGTAGTAACACAAATTTTCGTTTTGGAAGTTTACAAAAATTTATCAAATGCATTTTTTTTACAAAAACTGTGAAGTAACCAGTAAAAAATGTTTATTTTCGTTCATTTTGTTGCGAAATGGACTATATCAAGACTGGTTCTGTTGTTACATATGATCCTAAGTGTCGTCAATAAATATAAAAAAAACGAGCTGTAGGTTTCTTACCTAAGTGACTTCTTCTTATACTGCACTCAGAGAAAATTTTGCAAAGGAGGCAGATTGATTGCAATAGGTCAATAGTTTTAGAGAGAAAAATAAGAGCGATATTAACACAAAAAGAGAAAAAAGAGATGAGATTCTCAGATTAAATATTTTAAATTTATTAATAAACATACAATTAATTTACTAAATTTAATAATATAAAACAATAAAAAACAAACAAAAACGGAACACATTTAAAAGTTAACTATCTTTCAGATATTAAATATAGATATCATGCAAAATTAATTCTTCTCGAAAACTATTACCGACATCAAATAACGAGAGTAGTTTTTTATGAAAAAATCCTTAGAGTTTTCATTTTTGCTATGAAATTATGAAAAAAATATACACAAAAATGTTTGGGTATTTTTGAAGCACCACCGCCCCTGGACAAACTGTATTGATTTCTTTTTAGATGTCCAAAATTAATATAAAAAGTTATGAGATTGAGCCAAATTTCATTAAATTATCTCTACGCGTTTTTTAAAATACTAATTATGATAAAAAGCTAACCTTTCACCCCCTGTATATCGTAAACAAACTGTTTTAGGATACATGTTCAAAAAGACTATCTAGAAAACGCAGTTAAATGTATGCCTACAAGTTAAGAATCATCCTGTATATTTACTATGATCTATTTTAATTTATAGAAAACATAATTTTTGTTTTTTGGTTCTTTCAGAGAATAAAAAGTTCACTGCGACCAAGGCCCGAGTGGGCACCTGCCAAAAAAGAAGACAGAATTCATTGGGCCCAGGCAATATTGAAAAGAGTTATAGTTATAGGTAAAACAACCGTTTTTCTTAGAAAATAAATAATAGGGCGTGTGATGGTTTTGATTGAAACAAGATCAACTTTAGACTAACTTTATTTAAAATATCATGTCTCCAGCTAAACGATGTGGTCGAGCGATCTCAAGTAAAAACTACATTCTATTATAGATAAAAATATAAAGCCATAAAGGAGCGTACATACGTCCGACCATTACAGGGCGTATTTATTAAACAGAGCATTTGCTTTTACTTGCAGAAATCGAAGCGTTTACTTCATATTCTATTCATAAGAAAAAGAAAGAAAAGGTTTGGACTTGGAGCAAGAAGGTGTTGCTCCAAAGACAAAGGTTTCACTTTTTTTGGAATTTATAAGCACTAGCATTTGCTTTAAAACTGAAGGATTGCTTCAGAAAATTTGCATCTAGTCCAGACCTGGAATTTCCGTGACAGTGGGGTTTACCTCCGCATGCATCGTCTCCATCACTATCGTTTCCTATGGAAGTAAAGGTGGAATGCGTTTATTACCTGTTTTGTTCTTATCGGTTTTCTTTTTCAGTTTTGTTTTCATATTGCCCACCTTTTTCATTAATGCTTTTGAGGTAATTTCTTTTCCATACATCTGTCTGTAGTCTCTGACAACTTTCTCAATAGCCATTTGCTTCTTCGCTTTTTTCGCGGGGAGATAAGATTTTTCCAATATTTCAGGGAATTGTTTTACCCCTTCTGCAATATACTTACATTCAGATTGCTCATCGCCGGTGTTTTGTGACTCTAATTGGTCGTCTGACATTTCCTGGTCACATGCTATCTTCAATCACAGATATCCAACACAGCTCAACCAAATGTAAATTCAACTCCGAGTAGAATTGCTAAGTGCTTAAGTATACTCGTATGTATAAGCCCACACTCTTACATGGTCGAATACACTATTTTAATAACATTAATATTGCACTATGATCCTTGCCTTTGTCACTGCGAGTTGCATTTAGGAGGATTTATCTTCTCCTTGTGAGCTCTTTCTTTAACTTTGACGGAAATACTTTATTTTTATAAATACGGCCTAATTTTTTTTTACTAACTTTTCTAACTTTTTCTAAATATGTGTTTACTTTCATTTAAAAAAAGTCAAGATATATATGCGTTTCGATTTTGTTACAGATGAAGTTGAAGAAGAAGTCGATCCTGTTCATCAACAATTTTTACAATTATGTGCCATCGAAAGTTGAAGAATAAAATTATATATATATTTTTAAAATTTTTTTGCTTTTTATATTGAGATTGTTACACAATTGTGTCACAAAAACAGTTTTTGTCTCAGCTTGATTTGTTTTCAAATTACAAGGGGTTAAAAGTTTTCAAGAAAGAAAGGTTTCATTTAACAAATTTTTAACGAAGATATCGTTGTAAAATTTGAGGTACTGTATGAACTAAGGGTAGAACATTTATTAGCAAACACCCATTTATGTGTTTCTGATATAGAATGATGTGATATCTTAAGTAAAACACATTTTTGTGGAAAGAATTACAGAAGAAAGCAAAAATATTCTACATAACAGTAAAATATACTAATAATTTAAACTTAAATGATCAAAACTTTTGATTTCACCTATGATTCTTCCATCAAGTTTAGCTTGCACATAATAGCTATTTATATAAAATGTCCATTGGAGGATGGGTCTAATGTTTGCGGAAGAGGAAATAACAGGTCCAAGTCCAAGGACGAGTTGCATACAATTTGTCGGTATACTTTGCGAAAAATTAGTTCTTAACCGCAATTGAAACCAGAAAGAGCGAGAATGCTTGGACAAAATCTACTCCCAGTGAAATTTCTTGTGCAGTATGAACGAGAATACGATCTATGAAGAAGGGAAAACGGCCTAACTGTAAATGAAGATGCATTATTCACCCATCTAAAACATTCAAAATCTTGAAAGCAACTTCGCTTTTGTCAAAGTACTCCAGGCTGAAGGCGGCTCTCTCTGCAAAAGAAATGTAAATATTCAGATATATGCAATCGAAAGTGCTTAAAGTCACTTTAAAGTTCGCAATCATTTTTGCAACGGCTTGCAGCAGGTTCTTGCACCTACAACACCTTTTCCAAAGTTCTGTCTTACAGTAGTCAATTTGCAATTGCAGTAGAAGTGATATCAACACTTTAACCCGAATGCACACTAAAAATTAAGTAATAGTAACCAATAGCATAACATATAAAATAAAGATTTCAGATATTTAGCAAGCTTAATAATCAGACAATAATCAAGTAGAAGCGAAAGAAAGTGTTTAACAGTTTATCCTAGGAATTCTGTATGGTGCTAACTTTATAAATCACTAAATTATCCCCAGAATTGCAGAAATACTGCAATAAAAATCGAGCAAGACCTATATTTTTAAAGTGTAAGAGTCATTCAGATATGACGGCTTTTGCAATATGCTGCTGTTCTGTGCGCATACCTACCTACATGCAAGAAACTTGCAGCTTGCAGAACGAATTGTATACTGTAAAGTGGCTTTTACAAAAGAGAAAATCAATGGGTTTCAGAAAGAGCTTGACAAAATATACCTACTGTTGGTGTTTACGGAGCATGAAAATGAGGATTTCTTAATAATTAGGTACACTTTCTAATACTAAAACTAATTGCAAGAGACCATTTTCCGTAGCTGCAGGAGAGGTTTTATGACTTCAATGTTATCATATTTTTTATTAAAAAATTGTAATTTTCATTTTCATGTAATTTATAAGAAGTGGTTCTTAGTTTTTCTTTAATTTTATTGGGTTATTGCCACACTTCTGAAAAAATAATAAAGATTAATTAAATAAGGCTTTGCGCCAAACGGATCAGTCAAGGGTAATTTTTGAAACTAAGTTTGTCTAACCAAAAAATCTCACTGAAAGGAGCAGATAAGTAAAAAATAACAAAAATCACATCACTATCGCGCACTTCCGTATTATTGACGTTTCGAAAATCTCTCTATTTTCGTTCTCAAAATAGTGGTTCTTAAATTCTGTTCTTTAATAAAGTTTCGTTCAGCTTTAGCAGCGGTCTATTTTTTTGTAATATTTTCAATAATCAAAAATATTTCGTTAAAGTATTTCGATAGTCTTACATTTAGTATCTCAAGTTACTATAACGATATGGAATAGAAGGCTGCCAAGTCGTTTTTGTGTTAGGTATTAGGACATCTTAATTTGACGTTAGCTGTCAAAGTTGTGCGAAATTTTTGTTAAGTAAAATTTTCGTTTGTGCTTCATCTTCGCTAGATAAACCTTCAAAATGGGGAAGCAATCTGAGAGGCAGAAAAGCATCACTCCAAAAATAGAAGAAGACGACTATGGCTGGTGGCAAAAACAAAGCGTTCAATTCGCGTAAGTAGATTTTGACAATGTTTTTTTCTTCCATCGCATTTTATTATGCTTTACATTAGTTTTTCTTCGCGACTGAATATTTAGTTGTAGTATGTATAGTATGAGTCAATATTTAATTTTTGCGAGAGTAGTAAGATATCTAAACTACCGTCTGACGTCACAAGTTGATAAGTTTATTACAGGTATTTTTAGTTATCAATAATAAAATCATAATAAAAATAACTTTAAACTTGACTTCTCGAGGGAGAGACATATTAATCAATGTTGATTTAGAAACTGTTAAGAGTTTTATATTATCGTAAGTGTAATATTTTTTACTTCTGCTGCTTCTCAAACATTATGTGAAAGAAGTGCTCGTGTGTAGACCTACAAAACTTCTTTTGAGTAAAGTGAAAAGTGAGGTTAAAATATCATTCTCATTTCCACTAAATATTCTTTGCGATTTGTTCTGATAAGAAAAGGATAGGGTAAAATTATGAAGAAATCCGTCTCACGTATGTCACTGTTGAAATTAAAAGCGATCCAAATACTTTGTGGTTAGAATATACGTGTACTTGAATCATTGGTTATATAACGTGATCTTTAATTTTTATTAGAATAACTAGCAACACTAACAATAAAAATTCCAGCGATGATTACCTTATCCTTTATTGGTCGATTTTTCTGGTGATTATATTAGAAACATCTTTCAGATTGAATTGTTGAGAGCCACACTGTAATGTTTAGGGCACGCAGTTGTATATCGAAACGAAGGACACTCCTTTATGGGATAATTACAGTTTAACTGCCGTTCTAGGCTGACATGATTGGAGTATTTTGAGAAATTACCCGTCAAAAGTCACTCCAGCTTCGCATGCCAACTGGCAGTTAACCGAAATCAGCCCTGTACCTGCCAAAGGTGAATAATTCGATATCACATGTCACTTCTTCTGCATGTGATATGGACTTATGTGCAAGATTTAGAAGCGTTTCATATTCATGAGGGTATTTAGGGTTCGATGGGGTTGAAAAGAAAAAAGGCAATATGAGTTTCTCAAACGCAACTTATTCTTAATTCTCCAAGTTTTCTGATAAAAGGCAAAATATGCTAATGTTTAAGTACTTTATTTATCTTTAATAGTTTTAAGAGGTATAAGTTTATTTTTATACTTGGAATAATTGCTTACTAATACTGAAATATGTCATGTATATTCTTTTTTTTGTCATTCTCGTATGTACAAGGTGTCCCCGTTGTTACGTTCTTAACTTTGACAGAAAATAAGGAATGAAAAATAATAGAGGTCTTACATGTCACATACTCTGTTTTCTTTATATAGGGTGATTAACTTATTTTTTTTTCAGGAGCGTTACTTAAAAAATCATTAATGTGTAAACTCGTAAAATTCGCAGATTAATTGGGCGGGTAACCTCTCCCATTTTGCTTCAAAAATGTAATTAATTTGCAATATTTTGAATTGTCTACATTATTACTGTAACTAATTTTAATCATTGAATAATTTGACTACGCTGTTGATGGCTTTGTCTGTTGCGCCAGTTCTGACCTTCCTTTGAACACCATTTAAATTATTTGCAAACTGTTATTATCATAGGATAACCCCGATTAGAAAGAGTCTAAATATCTGAAAAACTAAGCTAATCAGTGAATTTCTCCAACAGCACTTTTCTCAGAAAATAGAAGTTTAGGGGGTTCAAGAGTGAACAAGACTCCATACCTACACCACTGACTTTAGTTGAAAGAAGTTATTCACGAAAAAATATTTATTTGATTAGTGGGTAGATATAAAAGAATTTTATATTATGGCTTCTTTTGTTATTATTCTAGAAATTTTTAGAAACAGCTACTTTATGGTTATAATTAAAATTTCGAAACGAAACACCTTTTCAGCTTTTCTAAGAACATCAACCCCTAAAATGTATTATGTCTATTTGCCTGCTTGTCTAATGTGGCTTTTTTTTACTTGAATACTAAGTATCTTAGGTAGTGATAAACAACTTTTTATACAAGTATAAGGTCTATGCAACGACTTTCTTTGATATAGGCTAATAAGCGAGCCGTTAATAATATGTTTCCAATAAATCATGGTGTCGTCGAATAATATCCACAATATACTATATAATCGCACTTTTAAACAAGTCTAATTGTGATTTTAAATTGTGTTGCTGCCACTTTCGTTGGCAACTGGAATCAACAACACCGGGACTAATCATGCCCATATACAAAGTGTTCGAAAAAAGTGTTAATAATTATTTTATTATCTGAACGCATATTTCTGTTTTAATTTTATAGTAAAATGTCCTACTAAACAGAAAGCTTAGCATATCTAATTCAAGTTACTGAAAGAAAGCTTACTTTTTCTTTTAGCTATAGAAAATGCATTAATATAAGTACCTATAATTTTTATTAAACATATTTAGAGCCTGTTTGATTTGATCAAGGAATACTTTGAGATCCTCCGACTACAAATGACAAGTAGACTGTGAATGGAAAGACATAAAACCTCCAAACTCATATGTATAGAAAAGGCGGTAATATACTTAAAATGTATACAGGGTGTTTTAATGAAGATTCCTTAGGTGAAAATAAATCGATTTAACCTAACATACCTATATCCCAAGTTGCATAATAAAAAAGATACAGGGTGTAAAAGTTAAAATTTTATTTTTGATATTTGTAAACAACTTCTTAAGAAATCCATATATTGACATACAATTCGTAAATCGGGGGTTTTTGCCAGCGATAAATTTAAATCTGTTTCTAATTTTGACGTCACTAGTAGAGGGCGCCACTTGTGGCACACCATGTTTCTTTTACGTAGCTTTTTTGCAGCTTAGTGTATCCATCTAACTATCGAAACAATCTATTCTCCTACCTGTTTTATTTGAAAAAGGTATACATTGCTGAAGTCGGTAGGAGTAACCATTTTTGAAATCCTATTTGAAATACTCAGTGCACCGAGTTAAAACTGTATTGCTTTCAGGTAAAGTGCCTTTTCTACTGGAGATACAGCAAAATGTTGCTAGAAAAATTTGTTCAGGATGGTAAATTATGGAGACGTGCAAAGAAGATCGGCGAGGTTTGATGAAACCACTTTTCAACAAAGCACAAAGATTTTATCAAAGCAGGCCGATCTTAAAATTTTGCACGTCTCTATAATTTACAACTTTTTCAAGTAACAGTTTGCTGTATTTTCAGCAGAAAGGGCACCTGAAATTATAACAGTTTTCAATCGGTGCACCGAATATTTTAAATAGGATTATTTCGAAAACTGTTGCTCCTAACGACTTCAACAAGGTATACCTTTTTCAGACATAACAGGTAGGATAATCGATTGTTTCAATAGTTAGATGGATACACTAAGCAGTGAAAAAGTTCTGCCATTTAAATGAAACATGATGTGCCATAAGTGGCGCTCTCTACTAGTGACGTCAAAATTAGAAACAGATTTGAATTTTTCGCCTACAAAAACCCCTGATTTACAATATGTAAATATTTGGATTTTTTAAGAAGTTATCTGCAAATATCGAAAATAAAATTTTAACTTTGACACCCTGTATCTTTTTTATTATGCGACTTGGGATACATGTATGTTAGGTTAAATAGATTTATTTTCACCTAAGAAATATGTGGTCTCTTTGTTGCTACTTCATTTAAAAATACTCTGTATTAAGCATATTTGGAAAGCCTGCCTACTACTTTTAGCAGTCTTATGATAAAAGCAGCGAACACTGTTTCTCGCAACAGCCAGAACTCGCGCTCATTTTCCATAGGTCGCGTGGCTGTGCCACCCTATAAGCGTCAAGTTGCACACCCCCAACACCATGCGATACCCGAGGGGGTAGCAGGGTGGCTATTCTCGGTAATAACCAATGAAACGAAAATCACAACACAGCCTTATCGTAGCTTTCCACTTGCAATGGGTAGCAAAAATTAAGCCGTTTGGTATTCTCGCATTCCCGTCACAATCCCGCGTGACACCGACATGATTCGAATACCTCTTGGTGGTTGATGAGACAGTTAACGACACCCGATCCTTGTCGGACCGCCTTAGCCCATCATTGAGTGAATCCGGGGATTATTAATCAAATCCAGTTGCGTGGAGCGCCCATTAAATTCCGGAAAAAATCAATCGGGACACACCGAGGGAGACCGGCATGGCGCATTCAGGTTTCTGGGAGACGATGAGCATCCTCGTGGATAAGGACTGGAAAACGGTGGCCATGGAGGATATCCAGGACTGGCTGGACAAGATCCTGATGCGGAAGGAGAACTACATCATCGAGGACGACGACGTGTCCGTGATAGCGAAGAGGAGGAGGCTGTCGCTGAGCTCGGAGTGCGAGATCCGCGGGGATGCTGATATAAAGAAGTTCCTGAAGAGTCTGAAGTTGCCGAAAATTGACTGCAAGTACGTACCAAATCATGTAGCGATTGTACAGATTTAGTTTTAGGTTCTTAGGTTATTGTTTTCTTTTTCGAGAAACGTAATATTGATATTGTACAAGTTTTTGCAATAATAATGGTGCTCTCTTGAAACATTTCTGGGACTTCTGGAACTTCTGAGTAGAAATTTTATTAGGTCTCTATTGGTGAGTGGAATAACTAATGTTAAAAGCTGATAGTAGATTTCATCACGAATACGTGAGCAGTTTAAAAGAAATCATTGAATTCTTTTGAAAAAGTGCCTTTATTATTGCATTAGATTGTACAGATATCAACCTAATAGTTACTATATGTTTTGTATAGCATATTTTGTTACCTTTATTTTTTTGTATATTTGAAAAGGTACACGGAAAAAAACATAAGATCGACCCTGTTATAAAGAGGATTATTTTTATGAAACTCCTTTTGTCTTCAAAATATCTTATACTGTAAATATTCCTCCATTTTGACTTTATTATTTTTGAAATAAATGTGAGTATTTATTTAATTAGACACTTACTTTTGTTTTATTAATCTCAAAGTATGAATTACATAAATAAACAAATAATAAAATTCTGGAAACAAGAATACATTATTTTTCGATTTTTCGAAAAGTAAACTATTAAAACGAAATGATAGTGATCGTATTATTTATTTTCTTTTCTTGTTATCTTCAGTATGAAAGTTAATATTCAATATTGAAATAGGTGTGGTGGTCTATATAGAAATACATATAACTAAAATTAAGTACTTTTTACAACAAAAGAAAGGTATTTTTTGTTATAAATATGATTTTAAATACAGTGCTATCATCAAAGGCCCAATAAACAATCATTAACGTAGACATTTTGATGTTAACGATAATTTTGACACCGACATTCTGTCATGAAACATAAAAATAATTGGGCTTTGTTATATAACACACATACTACGGGAGGTACTACAATTTTTTGTTTTGTCAACTCATATCATAAAATGTTGCTACTAGACAACTGTAACTGTTAGTGTCAATTAATAGTTAATAGTGTGACTTACTTGGTTTGTCGTTTTGTGTTTGTAATTATTGTGTTTATTGTTTTAAATAACTATAACATTAAGCATATTTAATAATCTAATTATCTCAATACCTGCCAACGTTACAAACACTTTACTGCCATTTTTTTGTCAGAAATTTATAGGAATTCCTAAAAATATTTTGAAATTTTAGAAATGTCATGGCATGATTTGTTTCCTTAAAAAATATACATGTCCACCTAGTAACTACGCCACTGGAGTATATTTTAAATGAGTTCATTGATAAATAGTTCATGTTGGAAAAATATCCCTACCCAAATATTGTCAAATAATCTTTTCATGTACCTATTTAAGTTATGGATAAAAGGATAAAAAAATAAAATTACAACACCCTGTAACTTCCTTATTACGCTTTGAATAAAAAATTTAATGATACATGTTAAGTAATGATTACTGTTATACAATTTTTTGCAAAAATTTTATTTTTTTTGTTTTGTTAAATTAGGAAATTTAAAATGTTTTTTTTGTAAGATCCATATATTTGCTAAATATAGTACCATATGCTTGATATATTTTGTCAAATGCCAAATCCAAAATGAGAAAACACTTTTGAATTTTGAAAAATATTTGTCTTCGGGTATCAATTCCGCGATTTATTTTGGAATATAAATTTTAATAGAATTGTTTGCCGTTAACAGTACTTCAATTTTAGGAATTTTCTAGAAAATTAAGCTTTAAATAAAGAAGAAACGTATTTTTTATGCAGAATGAAACACTGCTTCGAATACGCTGGAAAAAATTACAAAAAAAATATAAAATAAAATTGAAAAAAACCTAAATAGCACTACACCTAACTAGTGCAATCTATATCACTAAAAAAACTACTATATTGATTATATTAAGATAAACTGTTAGTCACAAACCAAATTTTATTAAAATCGGCTTAGGGAAGAAATAATTACAAAAATCAAAGTTTGGGTCCAATTTTACTCTCTAAAAAAAAAATAAGAAATCGGGAAAACAAAAAATACAGGTCAAATAATTTCTCAACTGATGTACCCAATTTTTTCCTAATATTTCTGAATGACCCTGTACGTCTGGGTATTTTTTAATTACCTAATAAATACTGTCTCCATTTATTTCAAAAACCCAAGAGAGATAAAGCGACATTTTACACATATAATTAACTTTATCTCTATAAATTCGAACTGTTTTTTAATCCATTAACCTAGGTATGTACTTCTTTTTATAAAATTAACAGATTCCTATTTCAATTTCTTCATGTCGTTCAAATAATATTTGAATGAAAAATATGAAATACAGTTCTTTGTTTCTTCCTTTTGTAACATATTTGTTAAATTATGACACAAAAGTAGCTACTTTTAGTCTAACGGCTCAATTTATAACAATAAAGGAATTATCAACATAAAAACACGAAGCGGAAGAAGGCGGCAGTCGCTCTTAGTTGTGTGGTTTTATTCAAAGAAGCCATTGCCATTGTGTAGGCATTACAGTTATATTAGGGACTGTTTTCTACTTGCTAGCTATTAATTATTGTACCGGGTGGTTTTAATTTTTAGTCTAAAGTATTTAAATTAAGAATTTTCGAGATGCCACAACGATATTAATTGTTTAAATGAGTTTTCATATTGATTGTTTGTAAAAAATACTCCGAACAATTAAAATAGGTTGTGTAAGGCAGGATTACTAAGGAAAAATATATTCATATTGTTTTTAAATCACCCAGCTAGGTAGCCAGTTGCGTGTCAGGTAAAACATTCATATAATTTTAATTAGGCATTTTATTGCTAAGCTAACAGTATATCAACTACTTTGTATATTACATGACAAAGAAAGGTAAGCACCGTTTAGCCATCATTTTATTTTGATAATTTTTTGCATGCTTACTTCTCTCGGGAAAAGTAAAAAACTGTTAAATTTTCTGATGTGTCTGTTAAAAAATGTTGGCTCACATTTGTGTTGCAAATGTTGTGAAGCTTGTTACAAATAACATTTTTTACAGCTGGGTATGCCTAGAGTACGTAGATTTGAACAGATTTCCCAGCTCCAGTGACGTTGACAGGGGGCGGATTGGAAAGGGGGGAATGACATTTCTAAAAGGTCTAACAAATCCTTATTTATTTATTTATTTTCCCAACAGGCATGGGTACCTAATTACATGGAAATAAATATAATAAATTACATTACATAACATTGTAGTACTTAATGTAAACACTAGAATAAAAAGGTAATAAACTAAAATACAAAGCACTATTCAAGAAGGGCGAGCAACCCCCACACAGTTGCTTCAACAACAAGTCACGCACGAGAAACTGATATTAATTTATTGCAAATTATCTATAGAAAGAATTTGCTTAATTTCCTTTAGAAATATTTTTTGGGGTAAAAACAGGTCAATGGAGTCCATGAGATTTTATTAATTAACTGGTACATAATTGTTAAGAGGAGAACATAATGTTTTACGTATCGGAATATGCAGTAACTGGTATTGACGGGTATCTCTGGAAGGAACATTAATACACACAGATTTGGCGCGTTAATAAAACTATTTAAAACTTTATAACCAAATAGCAATATGGAAATAATACGAGGGTGATGTAGAGAGTTAATTTTAAATTCTCGACATAGTTGATTAGTTCTTATGGTCGTAAAATCTGGTGGTCTATTGTATTTCTTGAAGTATGTTTTGTAGTTGTATTCTTTCAACTCGCTCAGTATATTTTTTGGGCTGACCGTGCCATAACAATGAGCCATATTCAAGTGTTGGACTAACAAATGTACGGTACAATATAATTAGGGTCTGAATATTCTGTAGACTATGGGATTCCCCAATAAGAAACCAAAAGCTTTATAAGCATCTGATATAAATTTATCGAAATGAAGTTTATATGACATTGCACTGTCTATCGTAACTCCCAGGTCTATAACATTACGAGTACTAGGTAACTGAGTACCATCCATCTTATCTGCATATCTAATAACGTTCAATTTACGAATAAGGGAAATATTGCAGAACTTTTTAACATTAAAATGAAGCTTATTTTCCCTACTCCAGCGCAATACAGAGTCATGTCAAGCTGTAGCAGAACACAGTCATTCATCACTTTAATTTGTCTATAAATCTTAAAGTTATCAGCGAACATCAAACAGTCGGAGTAACAAAGGAAGATCATTAATAAGGTACAAGAACAGGAGTGGGCCCAAATTGGAACCTTGCGGAACCACTGAATTCGCATTATAAACTTCTGAAAACAATCCATGATATTTGACACGAAATGTACGGTTTTGCAAGTAAGAAACAATCAACCTAATTAACTTATCATTTACCCCATACATAACTATTTTTTTTAAAAAGCACGGCGTGATCCTCCCTGTCAAAAGCTTTTGGAAAGTCGGTAAAAATCGATCCACTTGATATCCATTCTCAAAGATGTTTCATAGGCAGCTGTACCTCAAGAGATTAAAGGCTGGGTAATTTCCCGAATATAATTCAACGTTTTATCCACCACCCCGGTCAAAACCGGTCAATTAGGAGAGTGAAAGCTGTATGACAACCGGTGAAAAATTATGGTTTTCGAAAACGCCACATTTGACAAAATTATTTTAATCAAGAATATTGATTGTTAGCTAAATGCTAGAAAGACTTGGAATCCTTTCTATGGCCTGTGTTTGTTTATTTGGCAACAACAGTAAAAAATAAAATCGATACAAAAAATTAGGGAGAATTTCCTCATTCAGGTTGAAATCCAGCAAAAAGTCCAAAAAGCAACAGCGAAAAGAAGTATTTACGAGAAGGAGCAATTACAGAAGAGTCCTACTTTTTCAATGTGAAGAAACGGTTTGTTGCCTCATCGATGTGGACAAAAACGTTTTCAAAAGTGGCTGCATTTCTTGGGCTCTATGATTCAAAAAGTCGGATATGGCATGAGGCGTTCTTCGGTAACATTACTGGCCAATGCTGGGGGTGATATCACCACTGTGTAGCGTCATGATGGTTGGAAATAGACTACGATAGTGGAGAGTTATACTGAAGATTCACTGTCCAGTAAGATGACAATTGCTGAAAATATCCAGGTCCTACCTGACGAAGTTGTAGGCCCCTCCAGTCCTTCAGAAACTCCTTATTCAATGAATTTAAATAATCCCTGTAAAAATGACAAGACCGTTTTTGAGTAAATGTTAATAATTCTAAATATAATACTATAAAATCGAAACGTGGTATAATGAATTAAAATCTACTAGTGTGTTAAAAGGCCTTTAATCCGCGGAAAACATACTATAAAACCTTCCCAATACAGGGTGCCCGGAATATGAGAGCCGTAATTTCAAGGCTTTATATATCTGACTAAATGCAGTAAAAAAACTCTTATGAAAAAAATGTCTAAAATGAATAGTTTGTCTGCAAATACATTTTGAAAAATAAAAATACAACTGCAATAATATGCAAAACTATGTTACGAAATTACAAACTAAGGTTAAGTAAAAGTGCCTGTAAAATAATTTGTTCATAATTTGATTTTCGGATTAGTATTAATGAAATAAACAATTGAAGTTTCCGAGCAATTCGTTAATACTGTAACGTACGACAACGTAGCAGAGTCAGGCTGCTGGTGACCTAAAAATAATATTAGTCATATTGGTGCGTACAGCTAGCTCGATTTATTTTTGCCGATTTTGTCTTTACTGTTTGTGAGTGTTCTTAAACAAAAATGGAACAATTTATAGTAACCATAACCAGCTGCATGTTAATTTACGGCGTATCTAGACAAAACTTTCTACGAGACGTTTGTACAGTAAACGCGTCTTGCAAGAAACTGAAGTCATTTTAAACACTTGTAACTATTATTCTGTGTGATGAAAAGAGCTCTAAGAAAACAATTCACAGTAAGTACATATGTTTAGGTGTACCTATTTGTAATAATTATGTATAAAACATAACAATCCTAAGGCGTTGTCACATATTCAAAACCTGTTTGCTGTTATAATTCTGTTACCGTTGGTCAGAGAAAAAAAATTGTTAAGTCAAATATGTTTTGTTCAGTACAACTTATCATATGGCAAAACTAAGGCACTCATATCCCGGACACCCTGTATAGTGGTCGTGGATAAACAAGTTTATATCATAGGGTGTTTGTTATTTTCTTCTCGCCCTGTATATCTCTCTAACATGGTGCACTCAAACTTTAATCCATCCCAATGGTTCCAAAACGATGTTTTCAGTCACTGTATAAAACTGCCCCTACCCCTCCGAAAAAAATATCAGTTTACACCTGCTTAGCAATTATTCCGAAGACGGCTAGATCGATATTTACGGTGCGAGCGTGGCACCCCATGATAAATAACAGCGAAAGTATTGTCGCTGGGCGACGCACGGTGTCGCGGGTCGCGGGAACAGGTACGAGGCGTCACGGTGGCGGCGCTCAGGGCGACGTTGACGGCGTCGGTCCCGCCACCCTCGGGCACTCTCCGTCCGCGCGAAAGACGCTCATTACGCCGGATCAGGCCGTGCCGTGGAATTCGAAACTGCGCGGTCCCAATTCAATCAAGTAATACTTTTTTTGCACTGTTCTGAATCTGTAACGGACGAAATTTGGGGGATTTTGCGACAAACGCTTTCTTTGCTTACGAAAATTGTTGGAACGCAAACGAATACAGGATGTTTCTTAAGTAGAGGTCAGAGAGGCGTATTCTGAGGCGGAAAATAAGGGTTTTTTCTTATATACATGTGGGGTCTTAGGACAGTCATTGTCCAACTACAACGTATCAAAAATTAGAAAAAAGAAACACTTTTTAATTTCTAAACCACTTGAGATAATTTAACCATGTTTGGTGTGCTTATTTGGTTTGACAGTAGGTATAAAACAAAAAACTACCAGTATTAGAAACTTACCAGTGGTGGAGGTGTGGGATTATTGATCATTATTTTGATTCCACTTTTTCATTTGTTGCGCATATTGATGAGATAGTTAGTAAAGCTAATAAAATATTGGGATTTATACTGCAAAATTGTAAAGAATTTGGAAATAGAGAAACATTTAAAACATTGTATTATACGTTAGTTAGAAGTAAATTAGAATATGGCTCTATTATATGGTTTCCTATCTATCAATGTCATATTTTTTTATCAAATACTGTTATTAAACTTATAAAATCTTACCTAATGAATAGACAGCAATTTGTTAAATGTGAAGGATTTGTTTCATCGAGTTTCAATGTAACATCTGGGGTCCCACAGGGATCCAACTTAGGACCCTTATTATTTCTTATATTTATTAATGATTTGCCTAATGTTATCTCCTCTTCTAAACTTCTGTTTGCAGATGACTTAAAAATTTACACAAGTATTGAAACTGAAGAGGATTGCATTCGGTTGCAGATTCAAGTTAACCTTATTAACAATTGGTGTCATTCTAATCGCTTGAAATTGAATACTAACAAGTGCTACGTAATTTCATTTTGTAGGAAAAAAAGGGCATGTATTTACGATTATAGTCTTGATGGTGTTTAAGACGTGATACTGTGAAGGATTTAGGTATCTATTTTGATTCGACTTTTTCATTTGTTGCGCATATTAATGAGATAGTAAAGCTAATAAAATATTGGGATTTATACTCCGAAATTGTAAAGAATTTAAAAATATAGAAACATTTAAGACATTGTATTATACGTTAGTTAGAAGTAAATTAGAATATGGCTCTAGTATATGGTTTCCTATCTATCAATGTCATATCGACAATATAGAATCTGTCCAGAGACGTTTTCTAAAATTTCTTTAATTTAAGGAAGATGGTGTTTATCCCGTGAGAGGTATTGATAATCAAATATTGCTGGATAGATTTGGTATTGTTTCTCTCGAACTTAGACGAGTATTTAGCATTGTCGCATTTTTATATGGTTCGGTGCACTACAATATTGACTGTGAGACTCTTCTTTATAATATTAATTTTTCAGTACCGCGTATTGAGTCTAGACATAGTTCTACCTTCTATTGTGCGACAGCTAGAACCAATATTGTATTTAGAGCGCCTATATATAATGCATGCACTCAATTCAACAAGATTTGTAATCAGTGTGATATAAATTTCTCATCAATAGACGTGATTAAGAATATTATTTACATAACTAGGTGATTAAAATATTATATCCTACTGATATCCTACCGTGGTATCACATGCTATTATTTACTTTATTTTGTATTATTATTTTGTATGTTATTTAGTTGTAGTTTTTTCCTGTTTATGCGTTTCCTGTAACTGGGTGGGTTTTCACCTGTTGGAAATAAACAGCTTATTATTATTATTTGCCAAAAAAATATACCATCCTGTATAATATTACAAATAAAATAGATCATCATACGCGCCATTGTATTATCTTCACTTTTTGTATTTTTACACTTTTTTGTATTCCAAACCGATTAACAACAACATTGATTTATTTGATCAAGAGCATATTTTCACAATTATTTAAACATGTCTTAGGGAGGCCATGCAAAATAGGAATAATGAAAACCCGTCATCTTATTTAATATTGTGTCTTATCAAGCGTATTTTTTAAAAAGATTAAGTCTTAATAATGGTTTATGTATAATCAAATATTGAAATAGTCATTATGGTTTACATTTATGGCCTTGCAGATGGAAATGTTACTGAGGCCATCCAACTCCAAATTTAAGAATGTTAAGAAATGTTTTTCATCGTCTTTCTGAGTCAGGCTCATTCCAGAAAGGTCCTGGAAGACCTTTGATTGTTGTTGATGACTTTTTTTAGCCTTTTAATCCGCCTTGACTGATCCGAAACCTTACATCAATAAGCAGTTTTCACTGTTTGGAAAGCTTTGATAAACGATTTTCTCAACTTCACACAGAGCCTGATGGTGACACGTTGCCAGTCAATCACTTATCACAAAACAGTTATACAGGGTTAACTATGGCTAAGTACAAATATTTTAAGAGGGGATGGAAAAAAAATAAGAATTAACAGAATCTCCTTTCAAAAAATTTCCAAACTTCTTTATAAAGCGAAAAAAAAAATTATCGATATTATATAAAATCCCTATTTAACGCCGCCAATGCGAGAATCAGGGTATGCAACCAGCAAGCAACCGTCATGCAACAGTCGGCCACAGTCGGCAGTCAGTCCAGTCGAGTCGGTTTGCTGTCATGTTATAATTTAATTCCTGTGTTTACGTTGTAGTTTTGTGTTTTTCTTCAATTTTTAGTGCCTAATTTTAATTTTAAACGTTTTATAGTTTATAAATAAAGCAATATGTGTCGGGTACATATATTTTCCCACAATATAGTTCGCCGGTTTGTTTTTCTAGGTTATGGGACAAGACTGCCGCGGGTGTTAAACGTTTTCTCTTATCTATTAGAACCTACCTACTCAACCCTTTCTTCGATTTTGTTATAATACATAGGCATTGTATCTAACTGTACAAGTGTGTTTATCGGTAGTGAGTGAAAATGTAGTATTACCAGTTTGTAACTAAATAATGGAAAACGAATGCAAAATACTGGAGCTAACTGTATTAACTGTTACCTACCTATCAGGTATTATTACTAATAAGAATGTTAATTTTTGTCGTTTCTGCATTTAGAAACACTGCAAGCGACCGCATGGTGGTTATTGACAGATGTAATGTCAACTATGGATGGATCTAAGCCATAAGCTCAGTCAGTCTATACTCATCATAGGCGCCGAATTTCCGTAGGAAAAAAGGGTTTTGCCCCATTTTTTAAATATCGAGCTAAAATTCTGGAATAACTTTTTTATTGTCTTTTAGGGCTCCCTGAGCACGTGGTTAAAATTTTTGTACTTAGTCATAGTTAACCCTGTATTTTTACAAGAAGTAAGCATAACAACAATTAACAACCAGGTGATTACTTATGATGTTAGGTAGTATATATAAACTCAATGGTTATCTTTAAAGTAGCGCTGCCAACCTCACAATACTACAATGACTGAATGCTGCTTGATTCAAGCCCTGGAACATTTTGAATAGACCTCATATATTATGGGTACGTAGATCAATCTGGAAACATTACATATTCTTTATTTAATTATACCCCTTAAACATTAAATAATTTCAAGTACACAGTTGATATTTATTCATGTATTACATATTTAATCAATTTAAATAATTAAGAAAAATAACGTTAACACTCTCTGTATCTGGAAAATCAACAAAAAACGTCGTATGAACTTTCTCATTTTCCAAGACGAACTCTCCAACCAGCTTATTTAAAAAATAAGTATTCTTATGCTCTATAACTTATTTGGAATTTGACTCATAAGCAAACAATTGTTTACCAATTATACAAACTATACAATTTGAAATGATTATATCTATATATCATGACAAATCATTCCAAGAAAACACATTTTCTTTTGAACAATACAATTTTCGCAATAGCAAGCAGAGAAGAACAGAGTAGATGAGAGATTCTATTTAGCGCTTTTATGCTGGAATGTTGTATCTAATTATGCTATAATAACCACCATTTTGTTTACACCGCGTACAAACTTTGATCCTCCCTCATTAGTAAAACATGAAACGAGCTTTTAATGTATGTACCATTAAAGAACGATATGAAAGAAAAGTTTCAGCTATTACCATCATTAGTAACATGTGTCTCATATGTTAAGCACTTTTGCTTTTAATGAAATAGCAGAGAACTGTCCTATCACATAAATTCAGTTAATTATGGCGAGAAGATAGTAAAGCAAAACATTGTCAAATGAGTTTAGATATTGTTAGTCAAGACGAATTAACAATGTTCCATTTCTTTTATTAAATATTCCATTTCCAATAAAGCTTCCATTTGATTTTATTGCTTGATGATGATGAAGCTATCTTTGTAAACATTACCATGTTTTCTATAAATTTTACCAGCAAGTCCTTAACTTTCGTAACTTCTTTGGTGGCTATGGTGTTGAGTGTTCCAACTGCATTGATAATGATAATTACTGATTTAAAATAATGTTATCAAGTTCTGTCATCAGCAATGATTGACTAGAGAAAAGAGCAAAAAAAAGTTGTGATGTTATAATGTAAAATACTACAGATTACTGGAAATTGTGAATTTTGAAAATGAGAATCAAGAATGCTGAGAGAATGTTGATTTACAAACGTTATTAGGTTTTCGTTAGTATTATTGTCAGTAATTTATGGAAAAAGTCAGAATCTTCTTCTTACAACGATAATATGGAAGATGATATAGACGAATCAACAAAAATCGCGATTTAATCATTATTGCTTACAAAATCTAAAGATAAATATGAAAAAGCGTATAGTTTATTTGGAGATTGAAGTCATCAATAGAAGAGTAACTATTATCACTGAGCAAGTTCTATTAGTCTATGTTTAACAAAATCTAGAGTATACCAGAGCTTTACGCTGTACAGTCTTTACTCAATGATAGAACACGGAAAAAAATATTGACATAAAGAAATTTCCAAGTTTAATTGCTTTCCTTAAAGTAAATCGGTGTGACTTAGATCCAGGAATCGAGTGTTTTAAGAAAATCAGAAGTTAAGAAATTTTTAAAGAGGTAGATGATAAAACCTACTTGATGATGAAGGTAGTGTAATTTTCGCACGTCTCTCTAAATATTAAAATTGTTTCTTATTTTAGATAGTGTTGATTATTGGTATCAGTGGAGCATACCCTTTTGATAAACTAACATTTCTTCAGCTTGAACATATAAAAGACATGGGAGAAGATTATATTGATAGAGATTCCCAACACAAAGACGAGCGTGAGAAGAGAATTTACTATTTCTAATAGGAACATCGAAGAAGTCGAAATGTTTAGAAAATATTGTTCTCTTGAGCATTCTTCCTAGGATATAGAAATGGAAAATGTACAAGACAATGCATTGGTATAGATTCTATAGGTTTCCTTAAAAAATTGCAGAATTTTTTAAATTGCCGAATGTTGGGAATTACAACGACCATTGTTTCCGGAAAACGTTTGCCACGTTACTAACTGATGCAGGAGCAGACATCTTCACTCTTAAAAGCCATGGTGGATGGAAAGCAACGAATGTGGCAGGATAAATGCGCAGGACTTTTCATAACCAGTTGTAAAAAAGTAATGATAAGAAATTATTTAAGTTGACAATAAATGAATAGTTAAAGATAATGTATTTTTTTACGTGCGGACAAATTTTTCCCGCATTAGTTGAAAGAAATCTAATTTTTTGTCACTCAAATTAGTTACTAAATATACAACTTTTCAAAACATTTAAAAAAATATATAATAATTGCTTTAATTAAAGATAGTATTTGTTATTTTTAAAATTTGCAAATACATACATCATAATATAGTAATAAAGCTGTTCTATGCACTAGTGCAATAAAGAAATACTTTTGGTTTAAATATAGTTCAATAAAGTTTTGTTTTTTGCATATTCTTCAAAACATCAAGTTTGAATTGAATATGATGGTTTCTTCTTGCTTACAGTAATTCTAAAATGCTGTATAGTCAGTTTTATACTCGTACAATTTTTAAGAAAAACCTTATATTAAATTTTAATCAACTCATAAATTACGCGTCGTATTAAAACACAAGGTATAATAACTTTTAATTTGCGTCGCTCAAATTTCTAGGAAATTTTAACTGAATCCTCATACCACAAATTTTTCCTTCAATTAATCACCATGCACAATATTTCCACCTACGTATCGAGCCCGCGTCATCGTCTTCTCCGAACTGATTTCCACCACATTAACCCTTCTCGGGTGATATTCATTTTCTTATTAATTGTGTCTTTTGCCGTACGTCATCCGCGCATTGTTCCTCCTCATTCTGGCTAACCGCCCCCAATAAATCTGAACTCGAGCCAACCCGAAATAAATCGCCTGCATCATACGAACCCCTGTTCGCGGTTCTCTGGAAGAGGGTAATTATTAAGCTTTTGGAGCTGATGGCCTTGACAGGGGATCATCGTGTCACATGCTCGTGCATTTCACAGAGATTATTACACAGAGGAGCAGATTTAACGTTCACGTGCGAAGTGTTAGAAACCAACACCAAGGTAGATTTTGTTCTCTGAACCTCAAACTATGTTAGACACGGAATATAAAATTTGTACAGTACTTAACGGTTCGCATGAATTTACAAAGGCTAGAGGAAGTTAAAGACATGGATGTCAATCCTTTTGTAGCTTTACTAGATGGCACTAACGTTCTTATAAATACCATGGAAAATATTGACAGTAGATCTACTAAATCAAAATCCTAAAAGGCGCCCTGAAAATTTCCCAGGACACATTTGAATAATGTTGGTCTGATGAAAGACAAACTTATTGCAAGAGTTCTATATGAATGCCTACTAAAGCTGCATTTTATACTGTTGCGGAACCTAGTTAAGAAGCTAATTAAAAAACTCATCTATCATGAATATGTAAATGATACTGCAGGAAACAACTACTCCGCGGACTAATGCCCCGACCGGCATTGAATTACTCCTGCAGTATCTGTGTGAACGGCCAAGAACCCTTGTCGGACATACCACCAGACATAGACCGGTTTCGGGCTTGTTAGCCCTCATCAGTATGCCATAGGTGAGATGACCGACAATTGAGCTGGCTGTTCCTTCATATGTATGTTCACATATAAACTGAGTGCAGGTGAGATATAAGTGGTCTGCTAACTTGAAGGAACAGCCAGTTCAATTGACGGTCTACTATCTTTAGAAAGTAATAGAACACATTACACATGTTTTTGGTAGTCCAGGATAAGTAGCAAACAATGTGTAAGCTGTATAGTGATTCTAGTTTTTACAAAATGACATAATATATTCCTTTGCAGGGGTAAACGCTCTAACATTTGCGGCCTTATTGCTATTCTCCATTCCAAGTAGACCGAGAACCCCGTGTCATTTATCTCATTACTGAAAGAAGCCGCGCTGGCAGTTTTACGCGACTGGCAAGGCTGAAACAACACAGCCGTAGGCGCAGGACGCAGGACCATTGAGAATTTAATAATCCCCAAACATTGCAGTATGCTGTGAACAGAGGAACTAATTTATCTCTGGAACAAGTTTCATGGAAGCTCATTAGTCGGTGTGGGCGATTAGACACGTCCCAAAGAGCAAAGAAGCATAAAAATGAAGTTTGACGTATATTGAGAGGAGATAACATGCCAGGAGAAAAAAATAAATGCTTACTTCTCAGGACTCTTCAAGATGCCTAGTGGGTCGGTCATTAATTTAAATTTCTGCAAGCCGTAACACAGTGGATAAACAAATTATTTCACATAAATCACATGGTGAATACTTTTATTTACTAACTTCAACTTAGGGACAAATGCTTTTAAGATATATAAAATTTCTGAATCTCACACTGAAAGAAACAATAAAATGTGATCATAACCCTCTTATAAAATATCCTGTTGTATCACGGAAATGGTCCCACTCACATAGCCAACTTTCTCAAAGCGAAGAAACAGCACTTAAATGATAAAAAAAGAAATACACTGAATGAGTTGAAAATGTACTAATTGAAGTCGTAAGAAGTTAGTGCTTTTCTCTAGATTAAAAAACGGCCCTAAAGTGAAACAGTCTGGAAACATTTTATCTAGTTAGGGATGGAGTCGAATGTGTTCGGTAAACTTTTGCTAAGAAAGCATCTGTTTTACTACCTCGGGAAATAAAACGAGTATTGCGGGTAATCTATATCCCACGATGAGTAACCTAGTAGGTGAACTTATGTCAAGTAGACATGCTACTTCGAGGTCTACAAACGGATTTCAAGTTTTAGTACGTATTTTTTAAAATGTTGATATTTTTAGAATAAAATGTTAATATTGGAACCAAGCACACTTTCATATATATTTTTTTCAAACGTTGCCAGGAATTCGTCTTATAATTTTTATACATTTCACTCTGTAATAGTACGTAAGTCTTTTCTATTCCTGCCATCTGATCAGCATTCACATCAAGATTTACATTCAAAGTTTCATTTCATTATTGTTTAGTCAAGTTTCTTCGAGTATTGTTTGAATTCTCTAATGAAGGTTCCTGAAATTAGGACAATAGTCACTGAAACGAAAATGGGTCAAATTCCTTCCTTCAACTTCATGGCATCAGCCTTACACTACATATATTCAAGCGGTAGGCAATTTGGAAGAAATCGTATCAGCTCTGTGGATACTGTTAACCATTTTATTTAAATTTTTAAGCACTTGGAAATGTCATATTAATGGCAACATTGTTCTATGTGGTAGTCTAAACAGATGATTTCTTTGAATAAGTGTACTGTCAAACCACCTCTGAAATAATATTTGTATGTATATGAATATACATAATACAAGGTGAATCAAAATTCACTCCCCATCGGTCGGATATATATTCTAAAAAAAATAATAAAACAAAAATGTAGAATACTACTAGACACAAAAGTGGAGCCGTTTTCGAATAAATTATTAATTTTAGTTCAATAAATGCGCAATTTTCGACTGACTAATCAAGTTGGCCGGACAAAAATCTTATTGACACGGATTTACTTGACAGTGACGTATAATATTTATTTGACTTTTAGTATTTGTTGTTGAGTTCAAAATGGCAGGGTTTGCTTATACCAACAGAGAATACCTACATAGAATACATACGTCGATATGATTAAAGCTTTAGTATATTCGCGTCAAGAATTCAGACGTCTTATGTCACGGCTGACATTACACATTTGTTTATATTGTCAACGTAATTTTCAATATTTGGTCGCGTTAAAAACAATCATTTGTTACAATTTAGAGCAATATATAATGCAAAATTTTAGTGTATTATATAGTTTTATTACTATCAGTTGCAGTTTCTTAAATATCTTGATGAAAATATAATGAATTATTCATTTGTTCGTATGACGTAAGTCGTCTGAATTATTGTCGCGAGTATAACTTGTAACAATAACGCCCGTGCTGCCGAGCGTTTGCACAGAGAACAATTTCAGAATCACCATCATCCCGATCAGAAAACAATCCAAAATGTAGAAATACGTACTGTGGAAACAGGATGCGTAGCACGGTTACTGCAGGATGTTGAGAATAATCCTACCACCAGTATACGCATATTATCAAGAAACAGCCATCATGTCCAATCCACTGTCCATAGATGTCTTCAAAGGTACAGCTTGTATCCGCATCATATAGAGCCAATTCAAATGTTGCATCCCGGAGACGACCAATTAAGAGTACATTTTTGCAGATGGGCATTACAAGAATTTCAGCACAATCCAGATTTTTTCCATAATGTTTTATTTACCGAAGAAGCTCATTTCAACCAATAAGGAGTTTTCAATCACCACAACCTTCATTATTGATATTATTATGAGAATCCTGATAAAAAACGTTAGCGGAATCAGCAAAGACGTTAGTTCTGCATATGTTTGGATATGTATTTACGGGAAAAGGATCATAGGTGCATATGTTTTGCCAAGAATACTGACTGGTGAAAATTACAGTAATTTTTACGAAAAAAAATGTCAGGTTTATTAGAAGATATTACTCTACAACAATGTACAATTATGTGGTTTCAGCATGATGGTGCGCCCGTACATGCCACATTACAAGTACGACATATTTTGAACCGCCGTTTTCCTAATAAATGGATTGGACGCGGTGGACCAACACCATGACCACCCCGGTCTCCTGACTTGAGTCCGATAGATCTTTGGTTATGGGGATACATAAAATAAAAGGTTTATTTTACTGTACCTTTGGCGAGGATGATGTTATTGGCAGGATTCATGAAGCAGTAGCGGAAATATATGAAGTTAATTTTTGTTCTGTTGGCAGGAGTTTCTGCCATAGATTGCAGAAGTGTATTAACGAAAATGGTAATGTTTTTGAAGGTTAACCAAAGCCTGAAGAATCTTTGTTTTTGTTATTTCTTATTTTGTATGGGTTCAAATGCGTCAATATCAATATCAATATCCAAAAACGGCTCACCTTTCGAGATTTTAGTATTCTACATTTTTGTTTTATTTTTTTTTAGAATATATATCCGGCCGCTGGGGAGTAAATTTTGACTCACTTTAAGTGGCGGTCAGGTTTTTAGGAATAATAGTACCATATATTTATTAGTCAAGGGAGATTAAGTTGTTTCCATTATTTTGAAACAATTAGATGACTTAATTCTATTTATTAATTTGAAATCATATATACTGGGAGGATTCATACTGAGATTACGTTTCAGCAGTTGTCATATTATGTTCATCTATACAGAAATTTGCAGATTCACATTAGTTTTTAATATAATATTAATTAATTCTAGCACAAATCTCACATGGTATATCATAATATAAATATAATTAAGGTAATATATGATTTATTAAATATATTTATTTCTTTGTCATTTCATACGATTACTAACAAAACTTAGATGGTGTATGGCAATATTGCTTACTCTACGCACGTTTTCATTGATACAAGCCTATACAAGACCCGTCACTACACATAGCAAATTTCTATGTACAGTGTTGCTGTTAGTCGGAACTTGTATTTTTTGTGGTGTCTCGGTATTTTTAATAATAGTTTTATTTACATTGTTAAGATTATTACGCTATAGTTTCAAATATGTGAAAATTGAGTTCTGCTCATCCTGAATTGTCTTTCCATAGGTGGAATCGACGCGAATTGTCAACATGCGTGCGGAAATTAATTGTGGCAAATGTATTGCGTTGCACGAAGTCGGACGTTTTACGTTCTCTATCTCGACTTACTTCGGTTCGGTATCCCTTTGTCCATAAGTCTACGAATAGTATCCACGTGGTTTTCAGATTATTGTTTTTATTAAATAATTAATCGAGTTATAATAAATTTTTTAATTTAAGTCTAGCAGTCATATTAGCACCTGTTGTGTTGCTTGTTGTTAACTTTTAAAACTAACTGTATGCAACTAATAAGTACAGTGACGGAGAGCATAACATTACATTATTTTCAAATCACGGGGTCGGCAATGTTTGGCATTGACATAGTTTAGGTGATATTTGCTCTGATATGCCTACACGGTGCAACGTTGTAAAGACTAAATGTGTTATCGTCCCATTTTATTTCATTTCAGTTTTCAGTTTATCGGTTTCCGAGAACGTGATTGTAATGCGCCAAGTAGATTTGCGGATTTGTATAGGTAAGAGAAAAGATTTGTATAAAGCACATTTGGCACAAAGAGGTTCCCTTTCGTATCTCATATCGGACGCTTATGACTAAAATCCGATATTATTACGTAAAACTATTTGTTTGTATCTCATCATGAAACTTTCTAAATAACATAATTTATATATTACAGGGGTCTAAAAGCGCCAACACAAATGCTTAAGGTATTTATAGAAAAGTAAAGAACCGTTGAGGGTGCTTCGTCATGCCGCTTGATTTTTAATTTTAGGTAAAAAATGTAGATGTCTATTATGTTATTAATTAATTACAAACAATTAACCTCATCCTTTATACATTTTTTAATTTAAAAACTGGCGGCAAAAAGGTGTGCGGTTTGACCGAAGACCCTGTGCGCGAGTGAAATAAACTCAATTCCAAAATTACCCGCGAACGAAGCGATTCGCCGCGCCGTTTTGAAATAGATATACACCGCTTTTTTTCTTTTGCCTGGGGCCACTACACTGCATCTAATTAAGGGTAAGTGTCTTACTTCAGCACCTACGCTTTTTTTTGTTTGTTCATTATCAAATTAATTTAAAACTTTTACGCAATACAGTTCATTAACGCATCCGAGGGTAGGTTAACAAACTTTGGTAAAAAGGGGTTTCTAACGAAACTAAATAAGAATCCGTCAAAATTAATTTTCTAAAAATATTGCAAATGATATTTCTCGAAAAACTGGTCTCTTTTTTCAATCCTACATGCAACAAATGACTAAATTAATACTCGTTTACACCCTTAATCGCTAGTGGAATGTAAATAATAAAATACATAAAGATATCACAGCATTACGAAAAGCACCCTGGTGTCAAACATACTTTTTATTTTTAGAAAACTCAATACAGGGTGTCTGTGAAAGGTTGGGAAATCTTGGAGCTGGAGATAGTGGTGACCAAAAAAAGCCGATTGAGCCAAATATGCCTTATCCGAATGTCGCTGGTTTCAAAAATACAGGGCGCTCAATGCTAGAATTTTATTTTGAAATATCTTTATAACTGAAACCTGCCGGAGTATTAAAAAAAATTAGCACAATTATGTTTTTTGGCACGCCAAATAAGAATGTTTAACTAATTTTGACGTCGCTAGTAGAGGGCGCCACTTATGGCACATCACATTTCTATTAAATGGCAGAAATTTTTTGCAGCTTAGTGTATCCATCTGACTATAGAAACAATCGATTCTCCTACCTACTGTATCTCAAAAAGGTATACTCTGTTGAAGTCGTTAGGAGTAACAGTTTTCGAAATAATCTAATTTGAAATATTCAGTGCACCGATTAAAAACTGTTATCGTTTTAGGTAAAGTGCCTTTTGTACTGAAAATGCAGCAAAATTTTACTTGAAACAGTTGTTCAGAACGGTAAATTATAGGGACCTGCAAAATTTCAAGAAAATCGGCGAGGTTTTATTTTGAAACTATTTTTCACCAAAGCACAAAGATTTCATCAAAGCAGGCCGATCTTTTTGAAATTTTGCACGTCTTCATAATTTACCGTTCTGAACAACTTTTTCAAATAATATTTTGCTGTATTCTCAGTAGAAAAGGCACTTTACCTGAAACGATAACAGTTTTCAATCGTTGCACTGAATATTTCAAATACGATTATTTCAAAAGTAGGTAGGAGAATCAATTGTCTCAATAGACAGATGAATACACTAAACAGCAAAAAAGTTCTGCCATTTAAAGGAAACATGCTGCGCCATAAGTGGCGCCCTCTACTAGTGACGTCAAAATTAGTTTAAAATTCTTACTTGTCGTGTCAAAAATCATAATTGTGGCAATTTTATTTTTAATACTCCGACAGGTTTCAGTTATTGAGATATTTTAAAATAAAATTCTAGCATTGAGCGCCCTGTATGTTTGAAACCAGCAACATTCGGATAAGGTATATTTGGCTCAATCGACTTTTTTTGGTCACCAGTATCTCCAGCTCCGAGATTTCCCAACCTTTCACAGACACCCTGTATTGAGTTTTCTAAAAATAAATAGTATGTTTGACACTAGGGTGGCTTTCGTACATTCTTGTTATTTGTTTTCGAATGTTTCTTTCTATCATTTGCAACAAAACGTTTATTTTGCTTATGAAAAAACCGCCGTTACCGAAAAGCTAAATTTAGACCGCCCGTCTACAAGGGCCTATTGTGACGCGTCACGAATAATGTCGAGGAAGCACCACATATTATGTGAAACATATAATAATACACATGCAAATCGATACCGCCAGACATGTGTAAGCGACGATGTTCGTGTTCCTGTAGAGACACTCTTTTTCGACCGCATTGCGTTGCCGCCCGCCCGAATAATAGTCAGAAGCTCCTGGCATGCCAGTCGCCGAGGATGATTCCGTCGCCTCGGGGAAGAGTCCCGCGCGAGTCCACTTTCAGGCCACCAGCGGCCGCCGTAGGACCCGCTCCGTCACTCGGTAAGTCCTCTCTGACGAGGTAACTTTACGACTACGCACGTTCACGTTCTTAGCACACGCAGTATATCTCCTTCGGCTTTCGCTAAAATTCACTCACGGCACAGCTGTTACTTAACGGCAAATTTATTTACGGGGAGCTTATACGGGGTGTCCGGAAATAAATGCAAGAGTAGATCCCTAACAAAAAAATAATTCGATGTTGCCAAATTTACCTTAGTCAAAAGTTGATGGTTGAGGGTGTTGAAGTTAAAATTTTTAGACTTTTGCCTTAGGTACACAACATTCGGGCACTGTGCGTTCTGTTTTTTTTTCTTCTAATACCTAATCGTAATACGCATTATAACTAAGCACCGAGTTCGGAAAATGCTAAATACAAGACTGCAGGTTGCAGACATAAGCCTCATAACCTCGAGTCGTTCTCAATGTAGTATGTAGCACGCATGCATTACTATTCAAATTGACTTTATCTATTTAGAGCAAAAACAGAACTTTTGACATCATACTCTACGGAGCTTTGACGCTGTGAGTATCAAAATCGTACCGCAAGAAATACACTTTTTACTGTATTCTTAAAACGTATTAAAATTACAACGTGCAAGTGAGAAACGTCAAATGAAAATTTAAGGAAATGATTGTCCTTTTTACTTAAAATAAATGTTATATCAGTTTCCCAAAATAAACATAATTTTTGTATATCGGATGGTCATAAAGATCAGCAGAATCTTCAGGGTGGTCACGTAAAAACTGCTAATTTCAATTTACCTGAAGTTATGATAATTAACTTAACTGTTACATTTTTTTCCACTAGTTTAAACCTGACATGTTTATTCTTAACACAATGACTATGAAAAGAGGTAAAACTAGACTTCTACCGTTCGCTTCGACACAAACAGAACAAGGTCTCTTTATTTTGCTGTTTCAAATTTGTTTTATAGAATGGTTTGCCAATGTATCTTTGCGCCAAAATAAACGTTTTTCTGTTGTAATTGTTATATTACTATTTTTATTTAACAGCTGATCATTACATAATAACTATATTATAGTGTATAAATACAGATATTTTTAGCTAAAAGTAAAGTTGTCTCCAAGTAGATAGATAGATAGATAGATATTTATTAGTGTTACATACACAAAAGTGTTTACACACGTCAGATAGAAGTTTACAGTCATATTATAAAATCATCAAGAAAAAAAAATTGAAAATATATATCTAACATACAGTACAAAGTAGAAACATACACAGATAAGTGTTGACATGTAATAAATAACACAATGGTTTAAGAATTAGCAAAATAAATGTGTGAATAAAAGCAGATAGTTGTAATTTTTGAAACGCATATGTAAAAGACTAAACTAAACAAACAGCACATAGATATAATAGATAAGTATCTTTTAATATAATAGTTTTATAGGTTGATAACCCACATCTAAGAAACAATTATTAGTTATATGTCAGCCGTATAACCTGTTTTACTATTTACCTGTCAAAATGTTCTTATTATAAATTTATAAAATGTTTTAGTTACTGAACAAAATAATGGTACCTGTCGCTGTAATAAAACAAATATGAATGAGAAAATTATAAAATTGATTTACTGGTTGGGTAGATACCGTTGAATTCGAATTCATTGTCAAACAAAAAAAAATATGGTGGGTTAGTTAAAAAATCTATAATGACGTCACAACTTACACATAAAACCTGGAAAAATAAATGTCTCACGTCAAGTAATGTCTTTAAAAAAAATATTTTGACGTATTTTCTAATTTTTCAATAAAAAAGTTCAAAGAAAATTATGAGTATTGTGTGGAGCTTTATCAATTATATAAATATATATAAATTTATATTCTCCTCATCCACGTATAATACAGTATAATACCAATTTGAGCTGCAGTAAGTAGAGATATTGCAAAATTTGATTTGACTAAATTAACTTTCGCATTTTTCCAACATCACGTCTGTTTGAGTTTATGATTCCATCAACATTCATCAACGATCTTTAGTTATTTCACAAACATTTTTACTTTTGTTGTATACGTCTATTATGCGATAAAGTGGAAAATGGAGTTTCAGTTCAACGACTAAAATTAGCTAATTAAACTTATATCCGGCGATATTAAAGTTGCAAGAATAATTAAGTTGGCGATCTTTCCTCGAGCGGTGCAATATAATGCAACTGAATCTGAATTTCGGTCTGGTTCTAATTGCGATTTACATTCCGTGTCCTTGCCTCATTCCTTTAAGTGCGGCAAACGGGAACGTATTTACTTTGGAGCCAACTCATGCAGCTATAACGTTGTTATAATAAAAGCTGGGTTCATTTTGCGTGTTTCTTCCGTGACCGAGTTCTTAATTCCGGCGGTTTTGCATAAATAGTCACTTTGGGTGGCGCGCGGTCCGCTGCTGAAATTAAAGTGTTTGCAGAAGTCATTTGTTTTCAGACATTCCGATCGTTTAAGGTGGGTCTGCGCTGGTGTTGCCGTCTTGTCTTGCTTTTTCTTGATCTTCACATGACAAGACAGGACGAGAGCAAGACAAGCTTTGACAGCTCAAATTGCAAGACAAGACAATATTTAACAATGCGTGTGTGACAATTACAAATTTACTGCCACTTGACTTAAAGCCCGATGGGCATATGTACGTTTATATAACGTTTTTAAAACGATGTTATGGTTTATTAAACGTTTTGCGTTAAAACATTCAACGTTTACGTTTAGTTAAAAACTTGAACATGTAAAATATGTCGTTTAAAATACCCTAACAATATTTGCACTTTATCCAGATGTTGAAGTGAACACTAAAAATTTATGTTTTTTATAAAGTTTATTCAAGTAATACGTACAAACGTATAATATAAGTTCATATTTTAATAATATTTACCTGCACATTAAGCACAACGTTTTTAAAACGTGGAACACAACAAAAAATAAAACGTATAAAATATATTAATAATACACATGTTTTCAACTGAAGGTAGAAATAAACACCGAAATAATGTTTGCTTGTAACGTTTACTTCACGATACACATTAAGTGCAACGTTGTAAAACGTCTAAATAAACGTTTTAAATACATATATGAATTAAATATATTAAACATGTTATCCAAATGTTAATTGAACGTTTTCTACGTAACGTTTTAGTACAATTAAAATAAAACCTGTAAAATACACCTGTAAACGTATAAAAGAGGTTGAAGGTATAAATTAATGACCACTAGTTGTATCCTTGTATCTGTTAGATATAGAATTAAACAGTCACGTTTATTGTAGCTAACAAGCTTGAAACCTGTAGGTATATGTATGGTACTATGGACTCTAGATATGGCTGTTTGCTATAGCCGTTTTAAGTGAAAATTCACTGCTGCTTAGGATCTTAGCTTTCAAAGCAGCTGATTCTTAAAATTCCGATATATCTGAATTATTACCATATTTTGAAAACAAAATTGTACCATAATATATATTTTTATTTGTGTTGCGTTATATAAAACGTTATTAAAACATGACGTGAAGGTTTTTATAGACTTTAATAAAACTCAAAATAAAACGTTTTTATTTTACGTTTATTAACTGTTTAATTCCCCTTACTTAAACGTAGCTTAATATACGGTTCTTTTTCAGTTAAAAACAACGTGTTTTCGGGAGACATTTTTTATGTTTATGTTTGAAAAATATTTAATCCCTAACACAGGTATGTCCTGACATTATATAGACGTATTTAGCTGGGGTGTCAAATAAAATTAAAATAGTGTCAATGCAATCAAGACGCAGATTACTGATTTGAAGAGGAAATCTAAGTTAAATGGGATGATTAAAACTGTTTCATATTTGTTATGTACTCTCAATATGGCAAGTACCTAGTACTTACTAACTTAGTTACATTAGCATAAAATCAAATAATATGACTAATTTCAATTCTGGATATTAGTTTTTGACTGACTCCTTCCAGATATAAATAAGTGAGAATATCATGTTGTAAATTTATTTCGGGATATATAATTCAGGCAAGACCAACTGACATACATTCTATTGATTCTTCTAAAGCATCTTGAGGACGATATGTAATGTGGAAGAACTCTGTGAGCTGAAGTCGATTATTTTGGGGATACCTTGTATCTTGAAGATCAATGACGATAAACCAGCATTTATTTTTTTAATATTCTGTCACTTCTAAAATTGATGGGGCGTCATTCCAAAACATCCTGTGTCATAAGAAAATATTAAAGGAAATACATCTATTATTATATTTAGCTGTGCCAAATATAAATTTAAACGTTATATTTAGACCACTTGAACATTTTTAGTAGTATTTACATGAGCACGTTTCACCTTTAAAGGCAGCGTCTGACAAGGAAAACGTTTCTATGTGTGTTGGTCTAAGTGGGCGTAAGAGCTTTGTTGGCCATTTATTTGACTTAAATGTAGGGCAGTAAAATGGGCGATGTACCAAAGGGACCTAGAATTATTAGCCTCAAGAATGTGAGTGTTTATAAAGAACTGCTAATTTAATTTACTTTTTACTTGTATAAATACCTTGCTTAATATTTTACTGACTGTTAATAGAATTGGTCCACGTTTGTACAGTTTAATATAAAAATAGAAGTAACTTATAAATAGAAAGTAACTACGGATGCCTATAATATACTTTTATGTTCTAAATCAATAGTATCCATACCTGCTTTCGACTTCGATTTGCTTCTCGAGGAAATTACATTCGGTACCAAGACTAGAATATTTGTTTCCAATAATGAGCAAATGGAACTTTGGATGAGGGAAAGAACTTTCACTCATCTTTTGAAGTGTTAAATAATCAGGATTTGCTGAAAACTGAGAACTATTTAGGCTAGAGTGGGGCAAAGTATAACATTATACTATCACTATAACATAATGTCAAAGTCAGTGTTGTTCCTAGACTTGATATAAAACCTATCCCCTATATTTTATATAATGAGAGTAAAAAATAAAATTTATAATTTATAGCCTATTGGAATTTAGAGTTAATATTGGAAATAAAAGAGTATCTCTTTAGGTAATCGATTTTTCATCGATAAATCATATCATACGAGTATGCATTTTAATAATCTTTCCATATTTTCCTTGTCGATTGGATGTTATAATGTATTCTCCAACAATTATTTATTGTGAGCAAAATTTTAAAAAAGTGTTCAGAATATTATTTGAGGTTAAACTTGACATAAACAGATTTGCTTTTTGCTACATATGCAATTTTGCACGTGTTTTTACGTGCATATGTAGCGAAATATAAAAATAAATAATTAATGTAAAGAGCTACTTATGTCTTAAATTATGTAATAAGTATATAGTACTTATATAAAAAACATCGTTTCCTTATTATGCACAAGTCCATCATCTTGATTATTTTGACAGTAAGGTGACCAGCCAAACTTAGATGGCGACACTCTCATAAAATCATTATCACTTTCATTTATATTATTAGTAAAGATCGTAAGCATTTAGTATTTTTATTACAAAATTTGCTTGGTTGCTCAGCTATATTGCTCTTGTTTAATTATTAAACAGAAATCTGTGATATGTACGATTTTTAGGTTAACATTACGATTATTTTCATATTGCTAAAGCCTTATTGATGGGTAAATCTATTTTTATTGTTAGATAGCGATGATGAGGAATATTTTATGAAATGTTAACGCAACATTTACTTTATATTATTTTTTTAATAGTATAGAAAGCTATAACTTGCAATGTTATGTCAAACTGATGAAAACTAGATAATCGATAATCTAATAACGTTCTTCCAGAAAATATATTCCTTATTATATAGCAGTAAGGCTAACTGGATGACAAATTCATAGAATTTTTCACCATCCTTTGTAGCGATAAGCAAAACATTAATTTTATTGGCTATATATTACCAGTATCTGCACTAAGGTGACGGTTCTGTTTGCACAGGCAGGAATGCCTACATTGAACAGGCATAATATATGCTCTTTAGAGCTATAAATTGGAAATACTAGCGTAGAATCTATTTTCCGATTGATGACATGCCTGGATGACAAATATATTCTTTAATTCTTCAATTCCTTGCATGTGGTATCCTTCGTTCTGTATTTTAATTTATACAGGGCGTTTAATAAAGAATGGACTTTAAGATTAGCTTCCTTGGATGAAAGAAAGGTGATTTAAATCAACTTAACAAAGTGAGTCTAGAACGTCTTCTTCGTTGTAGAGCATAAAAGAAATGTCAAATTATTTTATCATTTTTTTGGAAACTTATTTAGGATTATATTAATGTAATGATTTTTAAATAATATAACATTTCAACACAAAACAGTAACTATTATAAACAGGGCCATTACAATTTATTTTGCACTACATGTAAATAGAAAGTGCCGATATTGCAGTGGCTTAAATTTAAGCCTGATCCAGTGTTGTCAGTTGTCGTAGCTAGTTCTGAGTGTTCAATGAGGCTGCTGCTGTAATTATTTAAGTTTCCTGCGCATGTTGTATTATTGGCAAGTTCCGTAGGCTCTGCTGAAGATGGTAACAATTTATTTGCGATTGAAATTTTATTTTCTATAGAATCTTCTATATGTCTCCGCTACCGTACTAGAGAAACCCCCAATTTTATATTAATTTCAATTATCTTTTCTAGCAGAAATCTATTATCAGGTGCTTCTTGCAAAAAATATCTCAAATTTTGTTTGTTTGTAGTTTTGGAAATTTTCTGGTATTTACATTTTCTTTGGCATTCAGTGTACATTTTAACATGGAGTGTACTGACCATAACGTAGAAGGTTTAATTTGATTAATGTGTTGTTGTTGTTTATTAGGTTACTATTTTCATGATAGTCATCGCGCCTAAACCGTCTTGATTCACACCGTTCAACGATTTCAAATATAAATTAAATTGTTGCACATAACACAATTGCCTTATTTTATTGCAGTTTTCGAATAAATATTGTTGGCATTTCGAACGCTAAATGCGTTGTGTTTTCGAATGAATATTTTGCTTCACTAAGCTTGACCAAATAACTTCCAATCTTGAACGCAAAAGTTCCATTTCGCGTTCTAGATACAAAAACAAGTATTTAAAATATATGAATCCTAAATTTTATTTTTAAAATGAGTACTTTATTATTCAAGCTGAAAATTAGAGCTGTTATTTTTTCTTTTAAATAATGTGGCAGGTTTTTTTCTCAAATTGAATTAGGAACAGAATGATCTGATCTAACTTCAAAAACATTCGAATGCAATGAAGTTCTGGAATTCTTAGCAATGTCAGTCTGTATATCCGCTACTACTCGTAATTGATATTAACATATACCAGTGAATTTTTATCTTTATTTAATTAATTGTTTCTTTACTCTCGAAATATTTGAGTAGATATTGATCGTTTTCAAGAAAGGTTATACGTTTAAATAAAAAAAATGAGCAACTTTGTTCACTTCTGTTATATTCTTCTGAAATAGTTCATTTTGTTTCTAGATTCAGCCATCCTCAGACGAGGTCACGCCTGGAAAAGCTTATGGGGTCCAACCTGGTGAGCTTGACGGATCGAACCTACATGCAAAGACTTCAAGAGCGTATCTTGGAAGACTATGCAGAGTCCATGGACAAGAGGATCAAAGCTAGAGAGGTATTTTTTACTCAACACCAAATGAGCATAATTATCAAAAAAATTATCAAAACCTATAAAGGAAACTCAACTTAAAGGCAACTTGTTATGACTGACCATAATCTATGCTCATTTCAAAACGTTCATATTTGAGATCTTGGTTCTTAAGGAATATAATTTGTTAGGTGATCGGAGAAAAGCACAAGGCTAACGAGAAATTTAATTTTGATGAAGTTAAACGAAGAAAGGAGTTGTATCCAGAGACAGCTAAGTGTTCGTACGAAATATATCACTGTTAATTAATTATTTAATAAATTACGTTGTGTACAGTGATATTTCAAATATGATATTGTATTTGATGTTAATATGAAAAAATTAAATATAATATTGTCCATGAAATAATGTTCGTATTATATATGACACTAAATTAATATTAAGAGTAAATTTTTAATCAGATCTACTCTCAATTACGACAAAATAAATAAATTCTCACCAGCATTATGTAAATTTATCACTGAAATGGCCCTTAATTAATTACTGAATAAATAAATAGGTCAGACACACCCTAAGGTACTATTACATCAACGTTTATACTACTTTCGTGAGGTCTTATTAAAGATCGTTATTGGTACTTAAAGTTATAAATATAGCAATTCACTGTCGATTTACTGTATCTTCTGGTATTAAATATTACCTTTACGATATCGTTGAACTTATTGATTCGCTTTATTACTAAAGCAATGAAATTCACTTTTTTCCTGAAATCCATTTTAGAAGGATCTTTCAAACATTTTATACTAAACATAAAATAAACAACGCATTTGAATATTTAAATACATTTAAAGTAACGGTAAAAGGTCGGGAAACCCCCACGCGACGAGACCACTTGTCCCCTACGTATTTTGGGCCGCTGAATCCGAAAATGAGGGTTAAAAGTTGCAGCAATGGTTGGAACACCCCTAAAATTGTAAAAAACACCCCTAAAAAGAGGTGTTTTTCGACTGCACTTGTTGTTTTGCAAACTAAGCCATCCTATATGTTTTTTGGGGCGCTGATAACGAAAACGAGGGTTAGAACTTGCATAAATGGTCGAACCACCCCTAGAATTGCACAAAACACCCCCAAATAGGGGTGTTTTTCGACTTTCCTTGTTGTTTTGCAAACTAAATCATCCTATATGTTTTTTGGGCGGCTGATTACGAAAACAAGGGTTAGAACTTGCATAAATGGTTGAACCACCCCTAAAATTGCACAAAACACCCCCAAATAGGGGTGTTTTTCGACTGTACTTGTTGTTTTGCAAACTTAACCATCTTTTATGTTATATGTTTTTCTCCACGCTTTTAGCGGTTGCGACACAAATAGCGCATTTTATCAAAAAGGAAAAGATACCTTCTTTAAATCTGTTGCTGCAGATGAGGACTTAATTACCAGAGCTCAGATCTTTTATCAACGTGAAGTAAATAAAGAAGATTTGTGGAAAATTGCCTTAGATATTGTAAGTACTGTATACGTGCGAAAGAGGGTTCCTGTAAATAATTTTAATGCAATAAGGGTACAATGTTATGCGAATATGAAGAGTGATATTAATATAAGAAAACTTCCACTGACAGACCTGGCAATCCGAGAACATGCTTTACGCGTATATCTCCAGTGTCAAGATTGGTGTTTGAATAGATTGAATCCAACTGACTGGGGTTGGAAATCAGTCGGAAATAAACTCGTCCCAATTTTTACTTCAAAGCCATTGTTACCTGATAAATTTATAAAAAAAGTTTACATGCAGTTGCAAGATACGAAGAAATGTTCTTGTAAAAAATAGGATTGCGTTGCACCCAATTCTGCAAAGGATGTAAAGGCAGGGACTGCGAGAATAGCGAAAACACGCTGACAATCCAAGACTTTGATGAGGACGAAGATTTTGAAAAGGTAACAGAATTGGAACTTGAGCCAGAAATATTGATTCAGGAAACTGAGAATCAATGGGATACGAGCGATTGTTGTGATTCAAGGATGAGTTCAGAAGTTGATTGGGCCGAAACAACAACAGAATTTGAGGATGAAGAAAGTTGTCCAAGCAAAGTACCAAGACTCGATTTGTATACAACTGAATAGCGATATCTTGTAAGATTTTTGATACTTGTCATTTTCATATCTATTAATAAAAATATATTCCATTTTTAGTTTTTGTATTTCATGTTTCATTTTTAACCAAAATCCACCCCTTGAGAGGGGTGTTTCTGGCATGTGGGAGTGTCATACAATGTTTCCAGTCTCCTCTCCCCCTTTTTAGGGGTGTTTTTTGCAATTTTAGGGGTGTTCCAACCATTGCTGCAACTTTTAACCCTCATTTTCGGATTCAGCGGCCCAAAATACGTAGGGGACAAGTGGTCTCGTCGCGTGGGGGTTTCCCGACCTTTTACCGTTACTTTAAATGTATATAGTGATTTCTTGGAGGTATATCTTTCAGCTAATTTAATCGTGAATGTAATTAATTTTTTAGCAATTTTGTATTCTTGAGAATGGAGAATAATTCTAGTTCTATAGCGTATTCTGAAAATCGTAAACACCCTAATTTAACAAGTCAGGAACATCGGATAATGCGACATGCATGATGGGTTTAGGGCGCGAAGTCAAAATATGAGTGCAAGTGATGCTGAAATATGTAGTCGATTAACAAGAATGTACGTGAGTAGAATATATGTGTAGTGCAAAAAAGAGTGGTAAATAAATACAATTGCGAAACGGGAAATAGTGGAAACTCGCAGAAAAAAGATGGTATTTTAAAAACTAGTTTTCGACAAAAAAATGGATTGCTATATCTTACAATATGAAACTTTGCCTAGAATGTATACAAGGGTGCTTTTGCGAATTATGCGGGACATATGAATTATGGTATGTGAGTTTTCGTATAAATGACATCCAAAAGAGTATACTGATGGAAAAAGACGAAATAGTGATATGGCGAAGACGCTATTTAAAATAATTATTAAAAGGTCGGAATTTGGATCGAAGAATGAATTAAATTTTGACGAAACATGGATATATGAAGGTAAGACGGCGGTAAGATATGATATATATCTGTTATGTGTGTGTGTATGTTAATGTGTGACCGTTATAGTAACAGTGCTAGTAGCTAATAGTGAATAGTGTGCATACAGGCTGTCTCACATAAGAGGGCCGCTTCCATATATCTCGCTTAATATGCAAGAGACGTAAAAGATCTTTAAATATTTTTTGTTGCATTTTTGGAGGCCTTTGTGCTCGTAAAAACAAATTTGAGATCCATGGTCAACTTTATGAGTGATAACAAAAAACCCAAGCTTTAAGACTGTCTAACTTTCTTGCAAAAATCGCGGAGTTTGCATCAGGTAAGTGTAAGTGGGTGGTGGTGGGCCATCGCCGTCCAAAAGCACCGCATTCTCATTTGTGGAACGGATGGCACAAGAGGGGCATTTAAAGTAAACTATTAATATGCTAGGCTCACTCGACGTCAACTTATTTTTGTCATTTTTGTATATTTTTTAAAATTTAGTACGCCTATGCACGCTTCGCCCGTCATGCTTGTCTACATGCTAGCGATGAACTACCCTCTGAACTATATTTCTGGCGGTTAATTACAAAATATGATTGTCAACATAAGCGCAATATTATTTTTGATAACCTTACCATTTTTATCATTACGAGTACTATGACAAGTGAAACTTCTTATGTTGCAACTAACCCTAGTTAGCTTCGCTAGTTTAGTTCATCTTAAAATCAAATTTCCAACTGGAATATGGTAATTCAAGTTCACAAATTAGGTCCTACACTGAAGGAACTGCCAAATCGAATTTCGAATGTAGGCCGTTATTCACCGACAGTTTCGTATAAGTTTGATGCTCGCAGCGTTCAGGCCTACATCTCCTTTCGCCATAAATAGTAAAGAAGAACCATTCTCCACCAGCTGACACTCCATCTGCCGATGATATGGGGCCATTATATGTCTACTTTCCCGCAGAACTGGGTTATCCTTAAGTCTCTTAAAGGATGTATATCCTGGAATTGATGTTGACAATAATGAATCAAAACCTCCTGCAGTTAGCCGTCAACAACAGCGATCCCAATAAAGAAGGGGGTCCTGTAGGTAAACACACTATTAACATGCCTTCCTTATACGTATACTCTAAAGGTGTTTGATGGATAGTAGTACGTATATCTCTAATCCGTATTCGCATGTGTATGGTTAAAAAATTTACTCAGTGTTTGTTCACTTGCTTTGGTACAATAAAAAACACTGTATAATAGGTTTGGTAGGGTTCATGTAGTCTGAAAGCCACATAGCGTTTAAAATGAATTAAAGCGGCAATAAGAAGATAGCAGCAATAAGAAGAAGCAATACAATAGGTTCAACATAATTCAAGTGTTTAGGTGTTTCCATATGTTTTACATACAGATAAAACGCACAGACAATTTTCAATGTATGGGAAACAGCCAAAACGTCATATTCGAACCTGCTTACCCTTCTAGTTAATGTTCGTTTCTATTAATACGTGCGGGTAACTCTCTGTTGGATTTTTGACAAATTTGGGCCCGAACTAACAGTGTCAAAGCTTTTTCTCGCAGACCAATCACGTACTCTCTTATCCAACAGGTCCTTTTTGCAACGTACTTTTACGCTTTACCTTTTCAATTTTGTAAAAGAACGTGCCGTATACAAAGCATTGAGAAATTTTTGACCGTTAAAGAAACTTCAAAATTAACTATACATTTTATTTGTCTAAACTCCTAACCAGGGACTATTACAACACTAAATAAGGAAAAAAGAGTGTTAAAATAAATTGAACCAATCTCTAAAAACTCAACATTGATGAAATTTAAAAAAGTTGAAACTTTCAACATCAGATAAGGACGTCCCGATATAACTTTCAAAATACAAGTTGTTGAATAAATTTAACCAAACTGGAAAAAAACTTAATTTTTTTTAATGAAATGCCAGCCACTCATGAAAATTATAGAGTTATAGAGAAACTTTCCCCACTAGCACATATTAATAAGTGAGAGTCACTGTTTGCCTAGAACAAGGCATTTTTTAATTTATAATCTGTAGAACGGGGAAACTCATCTTTTAATAATTATAGACAGTGTCCAATAAAGCGTGATCCAAATTTTAGCGATTCTAGAGATTTAAAAGTCTCTTTCTGGCGAAAACATGACGATTTAACTCCTAGCTTAGTAATACAACTCTAATAAATTGCAAAACAGTGTTACAAAATTACAAACCAAGGTACAATTATTGAGGTTAAGTGAAAGCTCATTAACGTAATTTTCTCTAATTTGTTTTTAATATTAATGTTAATAAAGTAGGTACACAAACAAAGTTTCTCAGAAAATTCTTAAAAATGTAACGTATTGTAACGTTTGAGAACATTGCAATATGTCAGCTGCTTCTGGAAACCTGAAAGTAATATTAGTCATAGTAGGATTGTGGCTAGTGCGTTTCGTGTTTCTCTGGTGCCTCTTTGATACTTGTAATGTTTACATTAACAAAAATGGAACAATTTATAGTAACTTGAACGACTACATGACGTTAATTAATGAAGAATCTGGCAAAACTCTCTAACTAAAAGTCGTTATAACGGTAAAATCTTCTCGCAAGCATCAGAAATCATTTTGAACACTTGTAACTGTGACATTTTATTGTAAGAGATCTAAGAAAACCATTCAGAGTAAGTATCTATGTTTAGGTGTACATATTTGCAATTGTTTTGTACAAATACAAATTCTGACATGGCACCTACTTACTGTCATAATTCCGTTATAATTGGTCAGAGAAAAAAAAATTGTTAAGTCAAATATGTTTTATTTTATACGATTTGTCATACAGCAAAACAAAGCACCCTATATATAACTTAACACAAACAGAACCATTAATTGATTAGGATTTGCATATGAGCAAAGCTGACCTCAAAAAAAAAACAATCCAATTTTATAGCAAATGCATCGAAAGCTGTTTGAAATATTAGCAAAAGACAAATTTAATTTTTAAATTTTACGACCTGCAAGTCGAAAACCTTTAACTTTTGCTGACTGAGGTAAGTTTGATTAAAACGCTGTTTTGGCCAGGAAAGCACATCTCTTAAATTTGGACCATTCTCTATTTAACGCCCTGTATTCCAAGCGAAATAGATTTTCATGTTTCTACCCACCCTGCTTCACCTCATGTCTGTATTGTACCACCCACAAGGAAAAACGTTAATTTTAACACCTATATCGCTCTACGTTCAAATACCGTATATTTCAAACCTCCAGAAAATAACATTACAATGGTTAAATTTACGTATGCGGAAAGCATAATAGTTACAGATCCAGACAGTAGGCTATAATATCCGTTATTGGCCGTGACCAAGTGAACAATATACGAATAGTAGAATAACATGAACGTAATACCTGTCACTGCTGATTTAAATTAAAGGTATCATGTGGGAGACGTCATTGTGCTCAGGAACTTGTCTGGTGGAAAGAAAAATGTGGGAGAAAGTTTATTCCCGTCAGTCAAACAATAAAAATTTAAGACGTCCTTTCCTGATTCTGGAATTATATGCCTCATATAAAAGTATTTTGTTACAGAATCGCCTACACAGAGCATATTGGGTATATACAAGGGTTCAGTTTTAATCATAACTTGATCTTGGGATTATATTTATTAGCATAGATCTGCTTTCGTCGTCGAAAGGAAAGCAAACAGGTCCTAGGAGTCCCTGTAAATATTTGTAAATTAACAGTCGCCTAACAAGTAGGATAAGCATACAGTTTGTTTATGTTCCCCTGAGAAATATAATGTTAAATGTGTGTTCCATCTTGAATTTAAAATTTAGTTATTCTAATAACATTTACATGACTGTAGCTTGGATTTTCAACTTTAAGAGACTGTAACTCATTAGAAGTGTAGTTTGGTATTTGTGTATAAAAGGATGTTGAACGATAACTACGTTCTTAAAATTTTGCATTTAATTTATGTTAGTAAAGAGCTACATTTTTATGATTGTTGAAAATCAGTTAATATTAGTGGAAACATGTACGACAGGTGCATCTTTTCTTGTGCATTGTTAAAATTAAAAAATATTTGAAATTTTACTTTTTATAAAGAAAGTGTTGGTTGATTTATACCTAAGTTCGCCACTGACTACAAATAACTGCTACTACTTTACTAATGTAAATTCTCAAAAATTATAAGAACGTAGCACTGTACGTTTAAGAACTATTTCAAAAAATATTAATATTGTCAAGACCCTGTATCTCGGAATATAAGCGTTTCCAGATACATGTTTATATAAATATTTGTTCTTCAAATCTTATGCCTAAATTATTATATCGCTTATGTAGTGGTGGTATAGGACAGGGCGACAACAACCTGGGAATTAAGCCACAAGTGGGTTCATTTTGCTCACCCCTACCATCCCATCATCTCTCCACTATCGGCCTTCGGTCCTCCTCGAACCTACCCGACGCTCTAATGAACGCCAGGATTTTAATTCATGATAGGCCACTAATCTCTTCTTTTTGTAGCTCTTCAGTGCTAAATATCCTATATCTTAGTCTTCCAAAAGCCGTACAACGTCCTAGAAACTGTATGGGAGTGTCCTCCTCTTCTTCACATTCCAGGCATAAAGAATGCTTCTCTATCCCTATCAAACTTAAATGCTTCCTGAGTCTACAGTGGCCTGTCAAGACCTCCACCATTTGGTACAGGGATCTTTGACTAAGGTTCAACAGCCATACTGTTCTAGATTTATTGGGTCCATCAAGATGGTCGTAGACCTTTCTACAACCTCTATTGTTTCTCCAATTCCATTCTAATATTTGATAGGCCAATTTATTAAGGACGCTGTTAATATTACTTTCTAAATCCAAGAATGACCACCTCATATCCAAGACGAGCTAGCTGGTCAGCCTTCTCATTACCAGAGATTCATTTATGGCTTGGAACCCAGACCAACTCCACCATCTTTTGTCTGGCCAAAGACTCCAGGGCTTCTTTATAGTCCTGAACGTGGGTGGATTTCATCCTTGGAGAGCTAAGGACCCTGAGTGCAGCCTGACTGGCAGAAGAGATGAAGATTTTCTCCCACAACCGATTCTTTACTTCTTCCTTGCTGACTACTGTCAAAATAGCAAACGTTTTTGTGGCGTATATAACCTGCGAAAAACTCGTCTGTACCCGAATACTCTTGTCGCTTATGTTGAAGAGCTAACAACCTAATGGCGAATATTGCAAAAATGGTAAGGTATATGCATCCAAAATAAGAAAGTTGATGCTCGAATGAGATCTTCACTTTGGCGAACTAAAGATTCCGTCACTTGACGGGTGAGATTTGGATCATTTCTTATCTGGTTAGCTGCATGCTGAATTCTTTCAAGTTACTGCGGGGTAGTGATTTTAACATGGTCCAAAATCTGCTTCATATGTCCTCACAGATAAAAGTCCATGAGGTGGCCATGCTATTGGATCTTGTTGACCTATCCATTTATTCGGGAAATGTAACGCTTGTACATTTTGGCGATCAACTCTGCTCAATACACGCCATACCAATTTAGGTGATGAGTGCAGATTACTTGCTATACGCCGAACACTAATTGGGTTGTCCATGACAGCATCGATTATATCTTCTTTATTTTGTACATTTACTTTAGTGGGTCGAATGTCCTGTTTGGAGCGGGCTTACCTTCTTCTCAAAGTCTACGAAATGATGCACTAAAGACTGTGCAGGGAGGTTGATGTATATTTGGGTATCTTCATCGATATTCTCGGACTGCTAGCGTTCCTATTGGAATACCCATATATAAAAATAATATCTCCATAGGTACTATTCAGTTGCAAATAAATGCATTTTTTATTTAGCACTTCAACGTTGCGCGTTTGCGCGTCAAATGAATAAACAAAATAACACAAATAGTAATTACTGTTATATCAACCATGATTTATATTTATCAGGCTACTTTGAATAAAATTGACTGCTTGTAACTTCTAAACAAAAACAAATAGAACCTATATCCACATAAGAAAATTATTTGACATTGACTCAGCTACCATCGACCAGAGTTGGTTTGTAACAGAGTTTTTAGGACACCCTGTATATCCGTTGGTCATTATTTCTATTTCAACTGCATTTAATCTAATGGAATATTAAAGTGGTATCGCAATGTAATTAAATGTCATGGATATAAGCACAATAACAGCGTACTAGTAATTAAAAAATCCATTTGTCATTAATTCAATATGGTTTTCTCTAATTATGTTATCATTTTAATGTACACATCGGAAATAGTGGCAAAACAAGCCTTGAAATGTTTACGTACAGATCTCTATATAAAGCGCTATTAACCTTATTTTATTGCAGATAATAAAACCATAATTTTATTATTTTTAAAGGAATTGAAAATGGGATAAAAACGATTCCATTTTCAAAATATGTTTGAGGAATCAATAATTTATTAAAAAAAAATAAAGAAATAGAGAAATAAATGAGTTACTTTTAATGTTGGCAAGACAAGAAATCTTGCACAGTTTCTTTAAAGCTTCCTTCTTACACAATCTCGCTTCGAGCTCACACGTAACTATCGATATGGTCGATCATCGACATAAGAAGTAATAAATATTGGTACTAATAGCCTTGTTTTTTTCTTCAATTTTTGGTGGTCAATGGTGGGAAATAAGGCAAAAATTTAAAGAAAACACACATTTTTTCGTTGTCGACGTTTCTCTTCAGGACAATCAAAAACTGAAATTGTCAGTAGGCTTTTCTAGTCGATACATGCAACAGTCTTGGACAGTCATAGATAAAATCATACATAGGCACACGAGACGTGGATACACAACCAAACAGAGCAATATCAACATTCCAAATGATTGTAATGAAACAGCTTTTGCGTTTTTCTTAACGCACGGTTGATATTTACTCGTGCACAAATTTTGAAAATTTTATCTTTAGCGGATTGAAAGATAACAAAGAGGAACCCTCTTCAACATAACAACATCAACAACCTGTATCTCGGAATTGCGACTACCCCCATTATTTTTTCAAGGCCAATTCACATCTCAGTTTTTTTTTAAGTATAATCGGGATATCCTTTATAGTAGAAATATGAACAATCGTGGTTTGACTTAAATCGCAACTTTTCGAGTCAGTACTTCTCTGAATTTAACAGTTCCTGGTTTTGTCTTGTGAGACCAAGACAAGATAAAAAAAGCAAGACAAGAAGCCAATTGAAGAATCACCCTTTGTATACTTTTTGCACTACTTTCAGTAACTATCTAATTCATACATTTTATGATGATTACAGAATGAAGAAATGGAACGGGTGAAGAACTTGGTCCTGACAGGGAAGATACCCATAAATCAGGCTCCCCCAGAAATGGCGCAACATCCTGTAATGCTGATTGAGAACCAGTGCAACAAGATAATTGCAGAAAGAAGAGCCAAGGTAAAATTATATTTTAGTAATAACAATTACAGTAGACACAGTAGGTATACAGAGTGTTTCAAAACAAAGGCGAAAAGTTTCAGGGGGTGATTCCTTGTTGAAAATAAAAGGTAGTTTGTTATACATATAAACGTTGGGTCACAAGTCAACCATTAGGGAGATATCGCGTTGCAAAGATGGCGGAAAAAGAGTGTTTTTATTGTTTCTCTCGGAAACGAAAAGCGTGTGAATGGTAAAATTTTGTGGAAGTGTTACCATGATCAAAAGACACTTGTGACATATTTTTTCACTTTTTGAAAATAATTGGAAAGGATTGAAATAAACTACCCCTTTCAGTTTTTTTAACTATACTTTCAAAAAACTTCCATAACGACATAGAAAAAATAAATTAGGTTAACCCGATTCATTTAGAAACTTTTTTCTCTCTTATAATTTTTTGATAAATTAACTAACTAATTAACTATTTCGACGTTAAAAAATAAAATGTAAAGTATTGCACGTCGGGAAGAGGCAGTTTTACTACACCCATTATTAGGAAAAACTAGTTGGCTGCTGTCAATTTCCGGATGTTTCCATTGTTGCTTTGACAGATAGCAAATGGTTTGTACTGTTTTAACATTTTGAGAATGGTTTACGGGATAATTTGCCTTTCGTTGTGTTTGATTGCGGAGTACGTTGGGATTCAATACTAAGTTAATACAACAAAAAAGGTTATTTTCACAAATGCAGAAATGACAGACATGCACTTTATGTACGGCAGGGCAAATAAAAATTCCGTACATGCTTGTCGTCTTTATGCAGAAGCGTATCCTAATCGTAGAATTCCTCATCACAGTATATTTGCTAAGCGTCATCGAAGGCTATGTGAATCCGGAAAATTCAAAAAAAAGAAGTTTTGATACAGGCCGACACCGGGAAGTACAAACCATTTGCTATCTGTCAAAGCAACAATGGAAACATTTGGAAATTAACAGCAGCCAACTAGTTTTTCCTAATAATGGCTGTAGTAAAACTGCCTCTTCCCGACGTGCAATACTTTACATTTTATTTTTTAACGTCGAAACAGTTAATTTTATCAAAAACATATAAGAGAGAAAAAAAGTTTCTAAATGAATCGACTTAACCTAATTTATTTTCTTCTACGTCGTTAAGAAAGTTTTTTGAAAGTATAGTTAAAGAAACTGAAAGGGGTAGTTTATTTCAACCCTTTCCAATTATTTTCAAAAAGTGAAAAAATATGTCACAAGTGTCTTTCGATAATGGTAATACTTCCACAAAATTTTACCATTCCCACGCTTTTCATTTCCTAGAAAAACAATAAAAACACTCTTTTTTCTGCCATCTTTGCAACGCGATATCTCCCTAATGATTGACTTGTGACCCAACGTTTATATAACAAACTACCTTTTATTTTCAACAAGGAATCACCCCCTGAAATTTGTCGTCTTTGTTTTGAAACACCCTGTATAAATCAATGAGAGTTAACTTTCTTTGTATATGAATGTTCCTTGTTTGTACAAACTTTTTTGTGATGTGCAAAGAAGTTCAAAACTAGTTATTATTCTGTCTTCCGTAGATAAGGATACGAAAAGTGAAGATTCCTATTTACCTGTACTGGGATGACACTCCAGATCCTCCATCGGGTTTGTCGATAGAAAGAGGCCATGTCTTCAGAAAGCAAGGTGAAAGAATGTGTATACCATACGACGAGTACCTAGAGTCTTCCGAAGAAGAAGACATAGAAAGGGGATACATGCTTTCTCCTGAAGAATTCGATAAGATCAAGTACGAGAACCCTATGGTGAAAGATTTGATGAACTGTGAGGTAAGTGTGGTAGAAGTAATATCTGAAAATATGACGATATTGTATTTTTTCTCTTTGGATGATTATATACAAGAGATAGAAAGATGCGAATTTTGCAACACCGGGCTACTTATTCGATAAATTTAAGATATGAAAATGATGAAGATTGCTTCTGATAGACTTTTTATGTAGAGTTCAGTGAAGCACTTGTAATTTCTCCACAAGGTGCTTCTGTTAAAATTTGACCCAGACATACGATGTATATACATATATATCAAACGAAAATCATAAACGCTAAGACTTATGTCACGACTGACAATTTTCTTCTTATTAATTATTTTTTTATGCTTGTTCTTGTTTATTGATAGATATTTATAAATTACTTAATTGACTAATATAATTATATGGCTAAAATTATTATTATAGGTGAATTTATACATAATTCAATTTTATATAATTATATAAAAATTCATGGCCAACTATGCACTAGGTAATATCAGTTTTGTTAAATTTACGTTTTTTGACAAGTTTCAAAATAAAGTACCAATTGTTATACATTATTATGAAAGAAAAAAATAATACAATAGAATTACATAAGAATATTTAAAAAATTGTAAAAGAGACACCCTGTAGATAAATTACAAGGACACCACTAAACTTGTAAATAAGTGTTTTAGAAGCAATTTTCACTATTTAAATATCTCTGTTATTCTTAGCGAGATGAATAATCCTTAAAGTAGTTTTTTGTTTAATTCGACCTGTATTTCAAAGGTCTATGAAAATTTTAATTGCGACATCTTAAGTTATTAAAACACACTGTACACTTACAGCAGTGGTGGTCAAAAGTGTACATTAATAAACCACGTAATTTAGAAGAACTTCAAAATCGCATTCGGGACGAAATACGCAGTTACCCCAGAAATCATTCATAATGTGCAAGAAGAATTTCTTCACAGACTTGCGCATTGTCAAGAAGTTGGTGGATGGCAATTGGAACATTTAATTTAAGTATAAAATTTAATCAATTGTATTTTATTTTACATACCTCAGAATTGTTACTTTTTTATGGATACAATTTACGTTTTCTAACATTCAATCGTTATTTACTCGAAAACTTTCCTATGTAAAAGGGCAAAATTTTAGTACTGTCTGATAGAGAATCTATCAGAATCAAGGAAAAAAATATGGTGTTGCCATTTAAAAAAAATCGATGACGTCATTACTCGAAAACAAATGACATTTGAAAATCGCATTTTACGCTAAAATATGTATTTTTTAAATTAAAAATCGACCTGTTCCAGGATTTTTCCCAAAAAATAATTGTTTCGTTTTTATTGAATTTATTCCATACTTTTGGCGCATACTGTATAATCAAACTTACTATTTCCTATTTCATACAGATGCTTTATATATACTAAGCGAAATAGATCGATTTAATAAAAATTCTATCCCCGCTTATGTCATCTGGTTCCTTACATGCATCCGTTACAGCTGACATTGCATTCCTTCTCAGCTCGATGATAGATCTGGTTTAATATTCCGGCCATGTCCTACGGAAAGCATAATATGAAAAGTGGCTGAAATGTGATAAAACTATTCCACATCGTGGTTGGCAAATAAAGTGTATCGTTCAATAGGTCCGTCCACAAAATTTTGATATTAGTTGAAATGGTAGGCTTATAAGTACTATAGACAACTGTAAAGTTAAAAAAATTATAGTATTTTCTTCTCTTAGTTACTCGTAGTAGAAATACCCTTAACAGAGCGACACTAGAAAACATTCCCTCAGTTAGAGGCCAGCCGTGTGACGTCACATGCTTGCTGAGGTGGCTGCGGACGTTACTTTTTAGTTTACAAAATTGTAATGAACGCGGTAACTTTTTTGGTATGTTACGAGTAAAGCCTTGTAATTCGCGGGAATTATTTAATAGTGGGAAAAGTCCCGACTTTTATAAAATTTTACCAACTGCAACATTTTCTATTTTATTTTTTCATAATTAAACTGCCGTTGACAAACTTACTAACACCACATAACGATGGAAATAGCGATAATATTCTTTTTTTGCGAAAATCGCTAGAAATTGAGACATTCTCACCATTAATAATTTAAATCAAAAACTGCGAAATTCGCTTGAATATCTGTGCATTTTCGGTCCATGAGGACAAGGCTTTACAGGCTGATTAAGAGGCGAAGTTTATGAAGCGTAAAACAAAAGTATATTAAGACATAAAACAAAAGTATATTAAAATAGACACAGTGGAAAAAATATGTTTTGTATCTAGACGCACAAACACAACAAAGTCTTCAACTAAGATATTTGGAAACGTCGCAAAAAACAAATAGGAGAAAATATTTTGCAGCCGTACGGGAAGTTATTAAAAAAGTATCTACCTAAACCTACGAGTATGTATCATTAAAAGTAAATAATATCTAATTCAGTTTATGTTATTATTGCTAGAATAAGATATGGAAAATTATATGAAATTTAACATACGTAATAACAGTGAACTATAAAGGAGAGAACGCACCATGAGGTAGCGATTTAGACGCATCGGGGACCGATCTGATCACAGATTTGTCTAAAATTAGTCACGTATGTCGTTCTCTACGCGCTTCCGGCTTGTTCTACTATATTATTGAGATGCCAAAGTATGTTCTGTGGAATGTATTTTTATTAGCTCTTTTATTTGACGCGAGTGGTCGAAATTCTCCAAAAAGTTTTCAGCGACTTACCTACTAGGGCAAATGTGTATATTTGAAATCAAAAGATTATTCACTAGACGATAAGTAGACTAGGAAACAGGAGTTCTAGATCTCACGATTTCTTAGTGAATCGCATGGTTAGTGTGTTAAATCATACGATAGTTGAGCGAAGTGTGTTAGCCATTCAAATTAAAGATTTGTACGTGTTACCGTGTGTTAATACCATGCAATTCTATAGTTAGTTGTGAAAACCGCTGTGTAGTCATCTCCCCAAGTAACTTCTCGAGTCTATGTTGTATTTTCAGTTGATTTTTTCACATATTAACTCCATATGTTGTTTATAATGGGTTTAAGACATCATTTTAATATAGGTAAATGATTTTCTTGTGGACAGGCCGTACACACAATATCGTAAGGTATGAAACATCAATGAAACAGATTTTATCACTTTTACATGAAAATCTGTAATTAAATTTGGGATAAATTCTATTTTTAGATTTTAACGCAAAAAATAAATTAAATCTCTACGTGATTTTCTGGGCTGTCTGGTCTATTGAAACTTTTTGTGTTAAATCTTTTTTAATAATGTGTAAATAACGGACTAACCGAAAATTTTATTGAATATACAACTAGATAAAATTAGAATCATAATTGCGATTAAATTTACATTTTCACTGAGTTTTCAGGCCATAAAACTGTTTACTTAAAAAAAAAGATTTCACAGCTAGAGCTAGGTTGTGAATTTTAATAAAATTATAAACTTCTACAATGTGGCATCCAGCAGAGGCTGATGCAGCCTTAACACTATTTTAATACATATTTTATGAAAACGGAAACTTCCTAATTAATTTCCAACGAAAATAGAACACCTACCTTAAGTAAGACAAAGGCAGGTATTTCGACATTTATATTGATTTTCTTATACCAATATACAAAGTGGTTTAATAAAATTTTATACTTAAATATCTTATTAGAAGCTTTGTTTGTGCTTATGATTTTGTTTTTCACCTTTACTTATTAAGTGTATAGATATATATTTTTTTACTGTATTAGAAAGGTATTTTAAGCTAATATAAATCAAATCTCCTACAATTCCTACCAATGAAGTGATATGTATGCTCTCTGATACCAAACATCTAGGTATGCTAATGAACAATTCCACAGACTAAGTTGTATTTAATAATTATCTAAAAAATTTAATCTATCTAAACAGAGTACTTAGTTTCACACAATATTATTAATATCTAAAAATATATAGATATTTATTTGTTCTGTGATCACACATAAACGTCAGATTCGACTGTAACTTTGTTTTTTGAGGAGATATCGAAAAATTGAAACTTCACTAAGTGATTTCAATTTTTTTTTATCAAAAATATGATTTAGCATCGCACTTCAGAGATATTGATATCAATTTTTTTTTATGAAACACTATATAGGTATTAATACATTTTTGGATTTTCCACATTTTCCTGATTGCATCGATGTAAACATGTAATAAGTGGAAAATTGTATCGTGCACGGACTAATTTTTCACATGGATTTCAGTTTTTTATAAAAAGAAAAACAACCGAGCGTCTCACTCCAGAGATATTGCAATCAACTTGCTTTTTTATTATGAAATCCCTATACGTTATTACATTTTTACGTTGACGGCTTCATTTTATTTGTTAAGTTTGAGAAATACGCCATAATACATCTTCTGAATACAACTTAACGTTTTATTCTTTGCACCAATCCATAAAACGTTGGTGACACATTCATACATTTCTCGAGATTTCGTTGGAAGAAGATTCAAAGAAAACTTTTTCACTCACTCCAGTATCTCACCAGGTACACCTAAATCTTCATTAGATTAGAATAACACGTTTTATTCGGATTAAAAGTGCAGTTATACCGACCTACTGAAAAACACAGTTAGGTAATCTTCAGCTTTCTATTTCAAAAATGCGTGCCTTACGAAAAAGTTGTATATGCCAGAAAGTTATTGTTCATCTAAATGTGTTGAAATTTTTCATATTTTCCCTTGCTTCGTCAACCTGCGTCAAACATCCTCAGAGATCAACAACATCGTGCTGGCTACTTCCGATGGAAGTTTTACCGTTTTAATTTTACATTTGCGTTGATATTCATCTATAATGGCATTCCAATCCCAACGCAAATAAATTAGAGCTCCAGACGGATTGCATGCCGTCAAAATTTAATTGAATGCAGTCAAATTATTTGTGTAACGTGGTATGGACATTCCAACGAGAAACTAATTAATTAGCTATAATATGCAGGACCTCTATAGCAAACCAAAAGATTCGTTAATTTCGTAAAAGACACAATATGCTATAATGGGGAAATTGCATGATTTTTCCATAAAGAATGCATTATTTTAGTCCAAACGGCGTTTGTCCCAGATAATTTCATGGAAAACGGAGCCTAAAAACGGTATTTAAAAATTTAGTCTGGCCATGCCCCCACAGAACGGTCGCCGCCATAGCGTAGATTTGTGACGTCAGACGCCGTTTGTACTTGTATACCTAAATACAGCAGTGCTTTAGTTCATATCTGTACACGAGTTCCATGCTTTCGGACAACGCAGTACATATGTTTAGAAGAGTTATTTTGTAATTTGTGATGTTATTAGGTGTTATTGTGTTAGAGTTTTAATTAGACAATATAAATGTAGACACGAACTATTAAATATTGAACATAATTATGACACTAGATATAAAGTCGGTTCTAAGCAAGTCTCTAGATCAGAAAAAAATATTTTGCAAAGAAATTATGCTTACCTTGGACCTAAATTTTATAACTTGTTACCCTCACAGCTTAACGCTATTAACTCTGGAACAATTTTTAAAAATAAGGTAACACAATGGCTACACAATTTGTCTAGAATACAGGTTTATAACTTTAAAAATATCATTTAACACTCAATTCTTTTTCATATTGTTTAAATAGTAAATTTGTATGCTCACTCTTTTCAACGTGCTTGTAGCTTTATATATAATATTTACTTCCCACATACAAGGCAATGCCTTCAGTGGATTTGTATTTATTTGCCTGAGATTGTATTTTATTCAGTATTATGTGATTTTGTATGTACAATATACAGAATCGGAAATTGCGGATCTTTACAGAGAAAGTAGAAATGGCCGCTTCATCCCACGGAAGGTACGAAGTATAAGCGGCGCTAAGTATAGCTATTTAGTAGTATAATAGAAAACTAAATTTTATTTGTGTATCTGCCCTATTCTTCTCAAAGTCCTTTTATTGCATTTAAAATGCTGACGTGTATTAATTTATTTGGAAAGAGTAACGATCATTCGACTCGACTATGGCAGGCGACGGTCACGCTAACGTTCCTACCGATTCGAAAGAACTATACTGCAAAAGATGCAACAAAAAAGTTATATCTTTCGTAAAGTGCAATTCGTGCGGCAGCTGTTACCATCTTAGTTGTGCAAAACAATTAAAATTTGTGTTCGTTGATAAAAATTCCATCAAGTGCTGTGAAAAACTTAGTGACAATGTTTATTCAGAAGATGAAACTGACAATGCTTTTTTCGACACAGTAGATAGTTTGGCTGCCTCGTCTGACAACAAAATTGACATAAGTATTTTTAAATATGTAGTGAAGCAAAAAGATTTATTAATTTCTGAATTGCGTGGGACAATTAAATTATTGAACAGTCAGTTGGAAGCCGTGAATAAAAACACTCACCAAAAAACTGTGGGTGTAAAAAATGACAACAATCCTAAGAAATACTCTTCTCGATCAGACAATATAGTTAGGAATTTACCAGTGGCGGACACCTCCCAGAAAACTTGTTCGCAACAAGGTAACAAAACTATTGAACCAGTCACCTTACGTAATATGAACACAGCTATTCTTGAAGCGGAAACGAAAGTTCTGGCTAATAAATTTATTCATATAAATGATAGTTTATCTGGTGATAATAAAGTCTCCTCAAAATCAAACAGTGATGATAATTGGAATTTAGTCAACACACATCACACAATAAAAAGACAAGAAAACCTCGAGGGACCCTAGTGGTGGGTAATTATTCGGGGACTTCTTCTGTTGAGGGCGTTGAGCGAAGTACTGCTTTCCATGTATTCAATCTTAAGCCAGACACTACTTCATCTGAACCTCAACTATTTCTTAGTAAATCTTTTAACAATGTGCAATGCGAAGCCCTAAACTCCCGTAACCCGGAGCGCTACTCTTCTTTCAAAGTTATTATGCCTTGCAGTGAAGTGGATAAAGCTCTAACTGCCGCAAACTGGCCCTCCAACGCCTGTGTCAGATATTTTTTTCAACCAAGGAAGATAAACCACGAACATCAATGAGTCCGTATTCCAATTCGACTGATTCTAACGTACAAATATTTGACAACCTAATAATTCTCCAAATCAATCCGCAATGTTTAACTAACAAACTTTACAATTTGGAAGTATTAGTGAATGAAGAGTCTCCGACATTGTAAGTATTGCCGAGCATTGGTGTAACTCCGACTCTATCAGTTCAATGGCTCTACCTGGTTACCAACTAGCAACTTACTTCTGCCGCCCATCTCGTCTGCATGGAGGCACTATGATTTATACAAAATCTCATCTATTGGTAGAAGAACTTGATATCCAGAAATTTTCAGTAGAAATGGAGTGTGAGTTTTGTGCCATAAGGTTTGTCTCCCGTGGTATTAAAGTCTGTCTTATAAGTATTTATAGGCCACCTAAAGGAAATTTTGATCTGTTTTTAATAAATTTGTCGTATGGTTTGCAACTATGTTCGAAATCTAGTAAATTTGTTTTTTTATGCGGAGATCTTAACATAGATTACCATGATAAATCCTGCCTCAATAAGCAGCTGTTGGATGATTTGTTAATAAGTTATGACTTGAAGGTGACCTCTTTAGTTCCTACTAGAGTATTTACAAACAAAAATGGTGTTACCACATCCTCTAAGGTGGACTACATTTTAACCAATGCCGACACAGTCGCTGTAATTCTAAAGTATTTGAAGCTAATCTCGGGGATCATAGAGCATTTGTGCTCAAATTTAGTGGATGCACTCAGAATATGCATGAATCTGACTGTTCATTTTCTATGATATATAGAAATGTGTCGGATCATAATTTAAGTTTACTCAATACTGTTCTTAATAGTACTGATTTTAATGATATTTATCTGTCAACGGATATTGATAATAGCTTTCATAGTTTCATAAACATTTTAAAATACGAGGTTGATAAGTGTTGTCCTCTTAAACGTTATGACAACAACAATAATGTTACTGCTAACTGGATTACTCCAGAAGTGAAGCTTGCTGGTAGGGACCTGAAGAGGTTACACTGGTTGTGTGCTAACTTGGATAATAATGACCTTCAAACTGTTTACAGAAATGCTAAGGCTGCTTATAATAGGCTTCTCCTGGAGACTAAGTTAAGATTTCATTCAAATCTTATTGATAGATCCGACAATAGGAATAAAACTGTTTGGAATATTGTCAATCGAGAGACGGGTCGAAAGAACAAATTTAGCAAAGATATTGCTCTTATAATTAACAACAAACTCGTCACAGAACCTAATGAGGTGGCCACTGCATTTGGGAATTATTTTTCTACCATAAATGAATTGAGCCTTAATGTATATTATGGTTTCTTCTCAAGATCGAGCCCATGTACGGTTGTCAGTGCTTCGTGTAACACCTTTTTCTTTGAACCTGTATTAAGATACGAAATTCTTCAAATTATCAAAAGTTTAAAAATAAAAATAGTTCAGGTGATGACTTTATAACCTCTAGAATTTTAAAAGAATTGCTGATAGTATTGCTGAGCATCTTGCCTATCTCATTAATTTATCTATTTCAAGTGGTAAATTTCCAACATTACTAAAAATGGCTACTGTGGTTCCTATACATAAAAAGAATGCCCTTGATAATATATCTAATTATCGGCCTATCAGTATTTTGAGTGTTTTTTCTAAGATTTTTGAAAAAGTTGTTTTGCAACAGAATTTTAAATTATCTAAATAAATTTGACTTAATTTCCAGCAGTCAGCATGGTTTTCGTGCTGGTCGTTCAACCCATTCTGCTGCTATTGATCTCACCGACTATATTTATAAATGTATTGATGATGGGGTTTATGTTGCTGGTTTGTTTTTCGACCTGTCACGTGCATTTGACTGTCTCGATTTTGGTTTCCTGGAAGATAAACTCTATAACCTTGGTTTTAGAGGCACATTTTTTGACTGGCTCTCTAGTTTTATTAGAGAAAGGCATATGTCAGTTAGGGTAGGACAATGTAAATCGGATTTGCATTCTGTTGACTCAGGTGTTCCACAGGGTTCTGTGTTGGGCCCGCTATTGTTTTTACTTTTTATAAATGACTTACCTAAACATCTGGGTGCAAACAAAATCATTCTTTATGCCGATGATACGTCCTTAGCGGTCTCAGCACGGTCCCTTGACGAACTTACTTCAATGTGCCAAACTATATTTCAGTGTTTCATAAATTGGTGTCATGTTAATGGCCTTATGGTTAATATTGATAAGACAGTGTTTATTTATTTTAACGCTCATAGTAATTTGAATCCTGATGTGCTGGTCTTGTCCTGTCAAAATCATGTAGTTAAATGCAAAGATTCTGTGAAATTCCTCGGCTTACATTTGGACAGTCATTTAAGGTGGACGAACCATATTGATTTTTTAAGTAAAATTAAATGCATCCTACTATGCTATCAATATGATAAAAAATCTATGCCGTTGGACTGCGTGATCGATGTTTATTACAGTATGGTGTTTAGCCATATTAGTTGTAATATTGTACTGTGGGGTGGTGTGGCTTATGCAAATCGTATATTTATAGCACAGAAACGTATTATTCGTATGATCTTTAACATTAAACCCGACTCATCTTGTAGACCGTTATTCTCAAATTATAAGATACTTACAGTGCCTTGTGTTTACATTTTAAATTGTATTTTATTTGTTAAAAGTAACCTTCATAAATTTAATACATTATCATACCACCATACTTATGGAACGCGTCATGCTGATACACTTTGTATACCAGTTCATAGAACCGCAAAATATGAATTCTCGCCAGCATACCAGGGTATCAAATTATTTAACCATCTTCCAAGAGACCTTAAAGATTTAAATAACTTAAAATTGTTTAAATCTAAGTTGAAATCTTTACTAGGTAAGAAATGTTACTATAGCACTAATGAGTTTATGGAGGACAATTTTATGTAGGTAAATTCTATTCTGTTGTTTGTGCTACTAGTCTAATTGTGTTTGACATGTCCTATACATTGTTTAATGTCCTACAGGATAAATAAAGATTATTATTATTATTATTAATAAAACACGGCGTGAATAAGATCTTTAAATTTTGAATGTTCATTTAGCGCGTCTACAATCTCCGATAACGGCCGATGGTAGGCAAGAGCTAACGAGAGCCGCACAACAAAAACGGTATCCTCACATATTATAGACCTCAATCCGGTCACCTGATGCCAGTGTTGCCAGGTCTCATGCTTTTACATGAGATCTCATGCATTCCGAGGAAATCTCATGCTCTCATATTTTTATTACAAAATCTCATGCTTTTTAATAGACACACAAAAAAATAATAATATTATTAAAATTACTCTTTGAAATCTACCAAAACAAAGACCTAACAAGAAATAAAGGCAAAATCGAGGGCAAAATTGAATAGATAGAGGTAGGTATCTACAATATTTGGGTACTTGAAATGTCCTTTATTGTAGACTGCTCTCTTAATAATTAGCAATGAATACATAAACGGGTATGACAGTCGACGGATATGCGGTGTGTGTGCTGTATTCACGCTGTATTGCAGTAATTCTTAACTCTATTCCGTAAGGGTACCTACATTTTCTGGAAACAACAGATTTTACGACCCGTGAGTCACCTTGCGTCACGTCAACTGGGCCTCAACATTCGCTCGGCCTAACAATAAAATAAATTAGAAAGGTTACGTGGTTAATAACTTTTAAGTAAGTACCCGTAAGTACCTACTTACAATGTAATATTATGGTAAAATAGCATAACATAATGCTTTTTAATGAAATAAAAATGGCATTACAAAAATAATTAAAAATTAAGCTGTGTCAAGAGGTGTTTTTTTGATAAATTAAGCTATCTCATGCTTTTTTTCTCCAAACCTCATGCTATTTTGAAATTATTCTCATGCACTGAATTTTTTCCACCTGGCAACACTGCCTTATGCGAACAGTGGAAGCACGCTGCCGTGGAAGTATGCGTGTAGGATGACACAAAAATGCACGCAAGCGGCAAAACACAATTCACCATCAAGATCCTCACTTTCCAAATGTGTATATTAATTTACGAGTAGTATTAATTTTACAATATGTTTTCACTTTTGTATTACATATTATTCCAATTATGCAATATTGTTTTTTAGTTAAGATCAGTAGTAAGTAGCAATGAAAATTTATTATCATTATTCATTATTTTTGTTTACTATTTTTCAAATTAAAACAAGTAGTTTAATGTGAAATCAGATGGCATAATTTTATAAATACTTCAAGTGAAACCATCTATCTGGAATTTATCCAACAGCATTGTCGCCGGAATTGGACACCCTGTATATGAACATACCGGAAGTCGTCATCAGCTTCGTTACATTTAATAAAATTATATAATTTTTATTCAGCTTTATATCCCCCATGTTATTTCAATGAGACTTTCATAAAACTTTCCTATAGGATTATCTGGGGTAAAAATTAAACAGTTTCTCACTGTCGGTGTTTTATTATCAAAAAAGTATAATAAGTAACTTATAGGGCAATATTGCATGTTTACTAGAAATAAATTAACTGATTTTTGCTTATTTTGAATGAGTTACTGCTACGAGTAAAAATTAACTCGTCGAAAAAACATGACAGAACTTGTAAAATTTCTTCTCTTTTTCTAAGTTTTAATCCATAATTTTTCAAAGTAAATTAATAGAAGACTATAATAATGTTAGTATGCAGTTTATATAGGTAATGGAAAATGTCATCAGCAGTTACATTTGATTGTATATGTCTACAAGTGCAGACAATCTGTAAATCTCGTTTCTCGTCTTTTGTAATGAAGTAAATATATCTTTTGAAACTTGTATGCATTGATCTTTAGTGAGTTAGTGTTTTTTAAATCTATTATTTCGATTTTATTAGAATGGCATAGGTCAGGCTAATTTGTACTTACATTTTTTCCATCGAATAAAATTATTCTTTTTTACAGTTTTAGCACATTTTATTTTCATTTAATAATTATGTTACTGAATACTTATTTTAGAGAAGTTGTTTTTAAGTTATGTTTCACAATTTCCCAAGTACTAGCAACTAAAGAGTTGTTTGTTTTTATATTTTAACTTAGTGTATATATAGATATATAGTTTGCAACGGAAATGACTCCAAGGAAAGTCCTCTTCAAACTTATAGATATTTATTTACAGACATATTTTTTAAAAAAGGAACATATTTTAGTTCAAAACTTCACTATTTAAAGACGGAAGCTGGTCTAACATAAAGAGTCTATGTAGAACACTGCTTCTCAATAAATTTACGTGATTCTGTATCGTCTAGTATCAAGGTTTCTATTTTGGCCATCACTACACCAAAAGACCATGCTGCAAAAGCAAACCTGTTGATAGAAAATATTTACACATTTTTAGAAAATAATTATTTACTATTAATGTTTTAAAACAAACTCTAATTGCGTACATTATAACTGTATTTCTTCGTTTCAGACTGTAGAAGCGATGTACTCTATGGCGGATGAAATCATTGGCCTCTTGAAAACCATAGACGAATCTACTAGAGTCAGAAACATCTCAACACCTGCTAGGTTAAGTAAAACGAGCACTTAGAATAGAACAGTAATCCTTGAAAAGACTGTGTAAATATTCCCTACCACGAAGAAAATTTCACCCTAGATTGCTTCCGCTGTATATAGCTAAATCATTTCTTCCATTCTGATTCCATTTTCTACATTTCGTCACTGTACAATCGACTGCACAATTGCATGGTACATATTTTTGGGTGCAAATCATACAAGTGTGTTTTTCATACAGACTTAGATGTTTGAGATTACGTGATGACCAAATTTTCTTTTTATTTGCTGAAAACCAGTCAGGAACCGAGGTCCTGCTCTCCCGATGAAATACAGGAGTGAAACTAATGTCAGTATGTAAGTCCAAAGTATACATTTTTTACTGTTTCTGTTAGAAGAAAAAAATAAATTTGTTTCGAAGATCGATTTTTTATTTTCCTTGACCAAGAGAGATTAAATTTCTTTGAGAAAATATGTATTGTACTAGGTAAGTTGGTTTTTACCAAAATACTTAACAAAAACATATTTTTAACAAATTCTAATAAAGAAAAACATTACAGCAATTCATAAATATTCTAATAAATGTAAACATTTAACATTAAGATATTCATCTTAGGAATAAACTGGTCACACACAAATTGTACGAGATACGAAAAACACATAAAAGTGAAAGTTGTAGAAACTTTTAAATATTTTTTAAAGCATATATCTCAGAAACAATTAAATATCTTTTTTCTCAGATGTTGATATTACTTTTGTGTTTTCAAATGGAACACCCTGTATATTTTACACCATTGGAACGTCATCTGAGCTTTTCAAAAATATTTTACACAGGATATTTATTCTTTGCGGCTTTCAATATATTACATGTTTATTTTTTTTATACATCAAGTCATGAAATATGATATATATGTTTAAAAGATTTTAAATGAAAGATACGAAAATAAGCATTTTCAATTAGGAATAAGTTTTTAACATATGAATGTGCAAAATTAGTAAAAATATATCAACCTTGCATTGAAACAGGTCATACTGAACCATTCTTATAAATAACTTGTTCTGTTTTTTCATATATTTCATTTAGCTGTCAAATTATCGTAATTATCACCTTGCATTTTACAATTTATCAAAAAGAAATATTTAAAATAACACCTACCTGAGCAGACAGCAAAGGAACGTACACAGAAAAAAACTATTATATACTAATATCAAGATTAACACATTTATTCCAACGCTACCTTAGTTTAACTATTCCTCAAGTAAAGTATAGTAAATACTTTCTTGAAAGATAAACTTATTCTTATAGAATAAGATGAAATCAAGAAAACTATCATAATAATGAGATAAAGTTAAGTTTGTGTAAAGAATTGTTTTGATTTATTAAGATAATATGAATTGCTTAAGTCCATTGGTGTTCTCAAAATAAAGTAATGTTTTCTGATGTTTTATGTTTTATTTGATGTTTTCAGTGGCTTGAAATTAAATAAAATAACATTGCATTAAGAAAAAATAAAACTGAAGGAAATAATTAGATATTTTAGTATTCCTGGTATATTGTTTACCTTTCTAAAGTAGTTACTACTGTACCCACCTTATAACAAATAATTAAATATTACTCACTCAATAGTAATTAATTATTTATATAAGGAAAGAAAGACTTTTAAGGATAATGTCAGTCTTTCATTAGCAGCACACCAGACGTATACCGCTTTTGAGCTTGTTAGTTCTCCTCATAGGAGGCCAAGCAACTGACAACTTACCCGACGGAAGGAAACCTGAGTAGATGTTATGCAACATGTAACTACATCTTGTGGCCACATGTTGAATCAGTCGGTCCACCTGTACACACAACTTTAATACAATTTGTGAATTACGAGTGATACTACATTATTTGTATTTCTATGGTTTTGGTAATGATCACCACAACTGTTGTATTAATATTTTACAGTATGATATTTATCACAAAATATTAATAATTTTAATTTGTGCTGATCTATAAACTTACAATTGAAGGAAGGAACCTATTCTATAATTAATAATATTTTATTCATATTTTAACATAATAATTATTATTCTTGAAATCTTGCATTTAGCATCGTTTTAAGGAAGAAAAGTGTTGCATTATAAGTATAAGCATGCTTGGATGTGAAAAATATGTAAATATTTATATTAAATATACTTTATTACTGAATTAATAGATATACACTTGCATGATGATTGAAATTGAAGTATATTATTATACTTAAATACAGATTAATTTTTTTGCTTATGTAATATATCGAAAACTATAAAATATAGGTACACAATATATTTCTGTGAAGTTCAGTTGTCGATCCTTCCGATGGCTTAAAAATATAAAAGGTGTAAAAGAGAAAGTTTGGGCTATATTTCGGAAATGTAATTTTCAATTGATTATCTGATACATGCTTTAATAGTTATTTATGTAACAAGTACAAAAAGTAAGGGTTTATTGCACGCGACGTAAAATTGTCCAACGAGACCGCCAGGCCGAGTAGGACAATCCGTCGAGTGCGATAAGCACTTTTTGTACGAGTTGCATACAATATTTTTTCTACGTTCATGCAAACACTAAAACATGTTATTTAGATGACACTAGGAAAATGTGACATTGATTTGAACGTTATGTTTGTCATGATGACAAAACGCTCTTTTAGAGTGACAGATGAATGCAATAAACATGTTATAGCACTAGTGCAATAAAGAACCACTTTTTCCACTAAATATAGTTCAATAAAGTTTTGTTTTTTGCATGAACGTAGAAAAAATATATTTAAATTCTCCTACAACTTTAATTCTTACATCTTTTTTTGTATTATGAATAAATGTGGTGTCCGCCCTGTACATTTGAATACCAATTGTAACCATTTTTTTACATATCTCATATGGGGATCACAATAATACAATAATGTGTAACATGTTTTTACGTGTGACTAATGTGTGACTATGAAGATTTAACTAACTTTTTTGATAATATTGCGACTTGCACATAAAATGCATAGGCAAAATATGCTTTATAAAACCAGTGATACCCATTCTTGTCGGTGATGCTGCATGATATATTTTCCACAAAATTTCCTAAATGACAATATTTAAGGTACGATGTGTTTTTCCTAATTAATTCTAATATAAAGGATACGTCATACATACATACATACATATGGAAAATATGTACATATTTCAATGGCTTATTAAATAAAACAACAAACAAATATATTACCTGAGGCAAGTCAGGAAAAAGTAAACAAACAGTCAAAGCTTCATATCTTTTACAGTTGATTCGTATTGCAAACGAAATATTTATTTTGTTTCCATTTGATTAAATGATGTTAAAATGTATTAAGTATTAATAAGCCAAGTGACACAATGTAACATAACACAAACAAATTTAGACGTCTTAAGGTAATTTTTGTAGTAAACCTTTATAGTGCCCACGTTGTTATTTTAGGGCGGTGACAATGAAATCCAACAAAAATATATTTTCTTTCGGACTGAGAGGACATTGACCTAGCTACAACTGTCTTGACGCCTCGAAGAGGGGAAAGTGGGCGTATTAAATAGAGTAGAGGGTTACATATTAACTCACATGTGTTGGAAAATAAGTGCAACTTAATGAAAATTATTTTGATATACAGGGTGTTAAAAAAAGAATGTAAAATATTTCAGAAGGTCCGCAAAGTAACGGTTGCGGAGATATGGACCACTATTCGTTTCTCAAACATTTTATTTTATTAGGAATAAACCGACCGAAAGCTTTTAACAAACAAAAAACAAAGTTACAGAAGATGTTCAAAGTGCCTTCCGTCCATTTCCAAGTAGACACGACATCTTCGTCTCAACGATATTCGAACTCTTTCGAAAACGCTCTCCTTGGTTTCGATTTCATAACACTTTTGATTAATCCGTAGCTGCAGCTCTTCCAGGCTATTTACATGAATACCATATACTAATGTCTTCAAATATCCCCAAACAAAGAAATCTAGAGGGTTCAGATAAGGCCGGACCTGTTTTATGGCCTCCAAGATTGAAACTAAATTCGATTTTTTGGTGAAGGTGCTATTAATTGATAAAGATACAAAATTATTTAAAAATTATAAACAAAGGAATAGATTTTGTTTAAATGTCTTCCAAAGATAAAACACAGAAAATTGTTCTCAATTGCATTGATGGTTTATTTAAATAAATATACAAGGTGGACCATTAATAGTGGGTCATAGAGCACGGGCGGTATCTTTGGGACAAAATAAGAAGATGAATTTGTCTTAGTAAGATATTGCTGTGGAAAAGATGCAATGTGCCAAATGGATGTTAATGGGATGACTCTCATTTTTTCTTTTGCATAATGATTATGTCGAGGAATTTCTAAAAATGGAAATATCTGGTATTAAGTCCCCGAATGAAAAACGACATAACGGTTTGTAAATCGAGATTAAAAGAGTAGTTAATAATTTACACACTTAATTTTTGAATATTTATTAGGGGGGCAACCAAATGTATTTTTTGCTGTGAGGATATCTCTTATGTGGAGTAGAGGTATTACTGAAAATTTTAGTTATCTTTATTCTTGCGTTTACTATTGTAGTAACCAGCGATACTCGAAGCTCCTATCTCCTATGATATATTGATATTAAAATTCAACGATGATTGGCGTGCTATTAGAGAAAAATGTGTAAGCATATACACAATATAGATCTTGATTAGTACATAATTTTGTTCTTTTGTGTTTTTTCAGTGTATTTTATAGCATTAATATACATAATCTACAATGTGGAATATACATTATTCTTGATGTTTTTAGCTTCTAAATTCGCCCCTATCTGTTTAGATCTATAACAAAAAAACAATCTCCTTATTTTTATTTCATAAGTATACACAATAATTATACCCTATGACACTTCGACGGCTGTTTGTAAACAGCTCTGTTAGCGTTGATTATACTAAATCTCCCACGCAGCAATTCCACTAAAAATATAATAAAACATAAGGGTAAATTATCCTTGATACTATATCAATGGCTAAATGATTACTGAAAATAGAATTCAGTTCTCCCGTCAAAGGCCAATTTCATTATGTTTCATTGAAAATTTGGCGACAATGTATTACTGAATTTATTAATGAAGTACAATGTGTGTCCTCTGCTTTAGGGCAAGCTTCCATAACTGTCGCGAAAAAAAAGAAAAAAATGTGTTTATAGGCAAATTTGGTTATTATAAATTATACTGATAAAAATACGTCTGTAATTTCACATAACTTTGCATTGCCAATTTGTGATCAGCTTAAAGGTATGTAATATTTCATAAATAATAACTTTGTATAAAACATAAGCACACTGTAATATTACAGAAATACTGATATAATTCCATATTATGTTTGATGTAATTTTACAACTATTATGCTAAATTATAATATCCACCGTAAATGTGCTACACTATAATTTGTATTGATATACAAGGTTAACTATGACTAAGTACAAATATTTTAGGAGGGGATAGAAAAAATAAAAATTAACAGATTTTTTTTTTCAAGCAAATTTTTTTTTGATATTATATTAAATCCTTATTTAACGCCGCCAATGCGAGAATCAAAGCATTCAACCAGCAATCAACCGTCATGCAACAGTCGGCCACAGTCGGCAGTCGGTCCAGTCGAGTCGGTTCGCTGTCATGTTAGAATTTAATTCCTGTGGTTACGTTGTAGTTTTGTGTTCTTCTTCAGTTTTTAGTGCCTTATTTTAATTTTAAACGTTTTATAGTTAATAAATAAAGGAATATGTGTCGGGTACAGATATTTTCCCACAACATAGTTCGCCGGTTTGTTTTTCTAGGTTATGGGACAAGACTGCCGTGGGTGTCAAACGTTTTCTGTTATCTATTAGAACCTACCTACTCATCCCTTTCTTCGTTTTGTTATAATACATAGGCATTGTATGTATCTAACTGTACCGACGGGAAGTATGTTTATCGGTAGTGAGTGAAAATGTAGTTTTACCAGTTTGCAACCAAATAATGAAAAACGAATGCAAAATACTGGAGCTAACTGGATTAACTGTTACCTACCTATCAGGTATTATTACTAATAAGAATGTTAATTTTTGTGGTTTCTGCATTTAGAAACATTGCAAACGACCGCATGGTAGTTGTTAACAGATGTAATGTCAACTATGGATCTAAGCCATAAGCCATCTCAGTCGATACTCATCATAGGCGCCGACTTTCCGTAGGAAAAAAGGATTTTGCCCATTTTTTAAATATCGAGCTAAAATTCTGGAATAACTTTTTTATTGTCTTTTAGGGCTCCCTGAGAACGTGGTTAAATTTTTTGTACTTAGTCATAGTTAACCCTGTATACATTGTAATTCTTAGACTAGAATTGTAAAATATATTAATTAGTGAGTAGATAATATAAATTTTCTTATATTTTAAATATTCTTATGTTTATAACTACAATTGATCAAGATACATATTTTTACGTAAAAAATATTATTTTTCTTCCACCAGTGGCGTGCGTACGTACAAATCTTCGGGAAATTTGAATGAGAAAAATGGTACGCCAATGTTTTTTAGAAAAAAAAATCTTTCTAGAATCTTTACTTTTTTCGTTTGCACACCATTTGCCAGTAAAAAATGAAAATTCCTTAAGCAACTGGAATTCAAACAAATTTTAATCTGTCGTAATATGCCATGAAACAAAAAAGACTACTACTGTCAGTGTGTTTGCATTTTATAATGACAGTTAATTGAATTGTGTCAGTTAATTTAATTTCGAGTTATTGTTAACATTGTTATTAGAGTGTTGTGTAAGTATTAATCTGAAAAATGCTTTTTTCTAACAACGAATACGCAGATATTCATTTTTGCTACAGATTTTGTGATGGAAATGCAGAAGCGGCAGTTCGTGAATATCTATCCAAATAGAAGAGTTCCAGATGTTCGCGTTTTCATCAGAACACATTAGAATGTTCGTAACTTTGGCCTGCGTGTTAATAACGAACGGAACAGAAACCGTCGATATAATATTCAAAATAATCGTATACTACGTACTTTTGATAAAAATCCGAAGCTGAGCACTTGGAAAGCAGCTCAGCACCTTCACATTCCTGAGTAAAATATTACGAACACTACACGATGGCCACAGACATGCATATCACCTACAGCCTGTTCAGGATTTGCACCCTGGTGATGCTGAAAAAAAATAAGATTTTGCCAGTGGCTTTTAAACTCGACGGAAGAAAATCCTGACTTTTTACATAAGATTCTTTGGACGGACGAGCCCTCTTTACCAGACGTGGGGTAACAAATTACCATAATATCTATATTTGGGCAAATCAGAACCCTCGAGATGTTCGGCCAAGATGCCAGATTCGGTCAAGTCATTTATGTTTAAAAATGTATAAAACACATTCGTTAGTCTCAAACAAATTCGTTAAATTTAATTATTTAAATGTCCTTCTGGTCCTTCCAACAATTCTCTATACCGAGAAACTCATAATTTATTCAAAACTCATTTCCAAGACACCTAATTATGTGTGTTTTTTTAATACCTATTCGCACTTATTTATTTCAGGCTCTAATAAACTTAGTCACTTTCATTGAACACATAGGCTTACAGAGTTTGGACTTAATCTTTAAATTATGCATTTTTACATGAAAATAAAATATTCCTCTACACATCAACTCGATTTGTAAATATTATTATGCAGTTTCATTCTTTTATCTCCTCTGGTTACATGATTCGACGCTAGAGCGCGTTCGTGAAAAATTAATTAGCAATCGATTACATCCAAAATTAAATGAAGCACTCACTGGAAAATCGCATTTAAAGCTGTGTGAGAATAGAGTATGCACCAAACTGTAACGCAAAAAGCTTCATTGTTGGAATTTAATCGGATTGTGATAGGAAAAAATATATGAATATTCGATTATTTGTGAACACGTGGCCAAAGCATACCGTTATGTAAATAATAAACAATTAAGAAGGGTTTATTCAATTGAAATGTGATTGAAACTGTTTCTATCTAACAATTACAATTACCTGTTATGTTAAATAAACAATGAGATATACAAAATATTGTTGAATAAATAAATATGACTATGTAAAATGTACATACAGAGTGTCTACTTTTATTTGTGTACAAATCCGTAAAATCTTTATTCTTCAGGATAATTAAAAAATAAATTATTTTAAATGACATCTGACCCTACCACGGCATTTAAAATGGCGATCCAAGACCTGCTATGATTTTATTTTACACCCCCCTCAAAACAAAATACTGAATTTGAAAGGCACTAGATGAATCAAGTATTGAGCCATGGAATTATGTCAAAAGGTTTTCGATGACATGTAACATATACAAAAATTTTTGCTTATCTCGAAGAATAAAGTTTTTACGGATTTGTACACAAATAAAAGTAGACATCCTGTATGTGCTTCAATGTGTTCATATGTACCTATAGAAAATTCATAGATTCAAACATACGCTTAAGCGTTAAATAAATATTTAAAGTATAATATTTAAAAAAATATTTCTGTCAACAGTCTTGAATAAATACACAGAAAATTGTAAAACAATTTTTTTTATAAACGTCAGTAATAGTATATTAAGTATCAAGAACAGTAAGGAGAGTTTACTGATCGACGACAATGTTTGGCTGATTCCAATTTGCATAAGTAATTTTATTACCAATCTTATTAGTAACCAATGATGATTAGCAGCCTTATTTTTGTTCAATTTATTGTGGATAGTGGGAAATTAGAGGCCAAATTTCAAAGAAAACACCAAATTTTCTCAATTGTCGACGTTTTGTCACTTATCGTGACATCCTCAGGACAATTACAAATCAACGAATCAACACGTGTAATATTACATACTTACTGGATAATTATACATATAAAACGAACATAATTCAATACTCTAGTTTTTAGTTATTAAACAAATTTGATAGTACTAAGGCTTGCAATATTAACACTTAATGTTGTCATTCAAGTATAAGTAGTACCAAGTAAACACTCTGTACATACAAAGCTCATTAGCGACAATTTGAACGCATATTAAGTTCACTTCTCCGGTATTTTCTCGCCTTCTAAAACATATGCAGCGTATTCTAATTTTATTGTGAATAATTTGCTAGAATATGCGTCGAGAGAAAACATGGGAATTTTCTGAAACTGCGACAGCTATTTAAAAACGCAAACTAGAGAGACGCAATCTAGAGAATAATTTTGTTGGTGTGCAACTTTCAGAACATACAGACCTTGAATAAATAAAATGAAAATGAAAAGAGAATGAAGAGGTTTTAATAATAAAAGTTGTTAAATATGTCTATAATTTTCTAGGCCGGATTATATTTAAATCATTGTACAGAAAAAAAAATTATGAATAATTATTATAGGACAAAGCGAGGAGAGACAGACAAATCTATTTATTGTTTGTAACTGTTTGAACGGATGTAATAAGTTTGTTGGCTACAAACCCGTCTTGTATGGCTCTTGCAGCTCTGGGATGATTGTGTTAAATTAAACAATGTTATTCTTCTTAGTGGACTGTATTGGGGTACGTGAATTACAAATTATGATAGCTTTGTTTTATATGACATGTGTATTACAATTTTTTGATGTATTCAAAACAACTTTTCTTAACTACCAAAACAAAGATTGTTCTCTTTCGCCATAGATGGCGCTACTAAAACTAATGTGATGCCAAACAACGTAATATTTTAAATACAAATAAGCGCTTGGCGCAACAAAGTTCTACGGAGCATTTGGCTTTACTTTGTTGTTCTACGTGTAAGAGCTTTGTATAGCCTAAAGAATGTAAGTGACAAGCAACATTTTCTTATAACAGGTATTCACCATCTCTGCCATACCCAAACGGACAAAGGGTGAAACCATGTGCGGAAGAGAAGGTGAAAGTCACCCTAACCCTCTTGTTCAAAAGCCATAGAAGTAGCTGCCTCTACTACAAATACTAATCAGCTAGTAACACCAAGAACTATGCCAGCCCAATTTTGTTGTTCAAAAACCACAAATACAGTCATGTGAGATATAAATTCAAACCATGATACCTACAAAGTTATTGATGACACAGTAGGTACCACTGGTGAAAATACTAGATAATATTTCACCTATTCCTGTTGTTGATAAAATTGAAACAGCTAACAAAATGCCAGGAACTTGGCAACCGTGGTTAATACTGTCAAGATTATTTCGTCAACGTGAGAAACAACGGATTCAGCAAAAAAAAAAAGAAATTGATACAAGAAATATGTAACAAATAAACTAAAAATCAAGAAACCGAAGCTGACAAAAAGTGTCGATAAGACACTCTGAATTATCAGTAAAAATACAATTCGATAACGAAGACATTGATTCTGAACAAGATTGGTGTGCTGGCTGTAGATAAGCTTATCATCTAACCAAGAAAAATATGGATTGGATTAAATGTACAATGTGCAAAAGGCTTTCACGGTATGCCATAAGGAGCTGTTAATGAACATTGGCTTTCGAAATAACATTTTAAATCTCATAACATCGTATATAACCAATAGAATACAATATACTAAAATAAACAGCATACAAAGTAGACCTAATATTACTGAATATGGTGTACCACAGGAAACAGTACTTGGACCTATACTTTTCATCCTGTAGATAAACTCGTTATTAAATACACAACCTTCAAGCACAAACTTAAGCCACGCTGACCATACTATCTTTTTTCTATAAATCATCAAGTTGGAACTAACGGAAAGTCATAGTAGAGAAATACCTAGAAAAAGTTAAAAATTATTTTGGTAACAAATACTTAACGCTAAAATAAAAGCAAACTTATTACCTACCTTTTTATTTATATGATACGTCTGTTCTAACTTATGGTTTGGTTGTAAACGATGAATTCCGCTTATTACCTGAAAGAGAGATAAAATATTTGGGAGTTATGATTGACAGACAATTTAGTTGATAACTTATTGTTACCATAGATATATACTTGCATCTATCAAAACAAATATTTAAAATTTGGCATCGCGTGCCTAAAAACTAAAAATGAGCGTAGAAGTGGCTGACGAATTTCCCGAGGTTGTAGAAAATTTGCTGTCGACGAAATCTGATACTGTATATGAAGCTGCCTTTGTCAAGTTCAAGAAATGATGTATTGGAAAAAATGTAACGTAATACTCGTGAGAGAACTGACTCTTATTGGCATACAATTTGGAAATGGCACAAAAACTGAAGAGTTGTGGGTTCATTATTCAGTAGTAAAGTCTGTGATAAGTTTAAAGCATAATGTGAACATGGAAAAATACAACTGTTTGCGTGCAATTTTGAAAAAACAAGGAGAAGGTTATAATCGAAATAAATCGAGAGCCTTGTTAAGTGAACAGCTCCATACATTTTTGTCTTATGCCCCAGGTGAAAAGTATTTGGCGATAAAAGAAATAAAATTACATTTTGTTTGTTTCATATTATGCTAACCAACTTTTATTTTTTCAAGAAACTTTTAACTTTGGTATATCTGAGGTATGTCGTTGCGACAACTAGTAATGATGACAATTGATGATATTGAAGACATGGGACCTTTGCTGCTAATTAAAATTCCTAACATTAAAGCTAATAAGAATAGAACTTTTAAGTAAGTGATTTTAAGGAATGAGGTTTTTTTTGAAGCATTAAAATGGGAAATGTTTAAAGCTGTTGTCGGTATCCTTAAATTGGTAGTGTAGCAAAGGATGTGGTATTGTATTTGAAGCTTCCAAATTGGGAAGAGTATACAGGGGGATATTACTATGCTAAAAAGCATAGGGGTTGGAAATCGAATGAGGTTGCTGAAGGAGACATAGAAAATTCTATAGAACGTAAAACCAAAATTGCTAAGAGAATTCTTCAACCTAGTTCTGCGGAGAATGTGGGATAATTTTCAATTAACGGGCCTACTACAAGCAATGGATTTTTTGAAAGCAGTTGATCCTAGAAACATTGTCATGAGTACTGATATCGCTAGAAGTGGAGGATTCTTAAATGATACAAATCGTCACAATTATATATTATATTATTATTAATATATTAATAATAAATAATAAATATAAAAAAATAAATGTTCATTATTAAGATTGAATTCATAATACTGTAATGCATATACACAATTGTTAAATAAATAATAAACTCTTGTTCTTTTTGACATTCGTACCTTATTTTGATTACTCGAATTGCCAAAGCTAAATATCTTGAGAACGGTTCAAGATAGTGACTATCAAAAAGGATAGCTTTTTTGTGTAAAAGAAGTTGTGAAATCAGAATTTGCTACCTGAGAATTAGATTTTTGAAAGATAAAAAAGTTCTGTTGTTTTCAACGCATTTGACCTAGCGCAGGTGGCACTCTCTATGAGATACAAGCAAACCATGGATATATTTCAATCTCTCGCCCCAGAAAACCCCTAACACCAAAATTTCATCTCGATATGAGCATTTATTATGAAATAAATAAGAAAAAACTAAAATAATATTTTGCATTAAACACCCTGTACCTCTGTAAGTATCAACTTTTGGACTAAGGTGAGTTTATCTAAATGGCAATATTTTCACGTCAGGAATCTAGTCATGAATTTTGGCCCATTACATCGCGACCACCCTGTATATGCTTAGAAGTATATACTCCTAGCCATAGACACTAAATATTATTGAGTAAAGTCACATAAGTTGTCACTTATATGACGTTTAAAGGAAAATTATTTTCTACTCTTCTCTTATCCCACAGTCTGGTGAGTTGATGAAGTACTGGAAAAATAATTTATTTTTTTTATTTCATTCATTAGTTTCATTTCGTTTTAGATAATGTTGAACATTTCTAATATTAAATATAAATAAATAAAAATTTTATAAACGTTTCAAATTTTATTCACCTCTTTCTGATTTACCTTATATCCGCGTTTCTAGTTATGAAAAAAGTGTTAACAGATGCATAGTACTAAACTCGAAACACATTCAATTAAGGGACATAGGAGAATCACGTGTGGAATAGCCTGTAATTATCGGCGCATACATCATCAGCCATTAATTAATTAAGCTGTACTTCGCTGAAATTTCCACTTTGCTAAATCGCAAAAGTAATGAGGTTTTTACAAGATAGTGATGCTTCCACGTGTTACCGGACTTGAATGATGATGTATTACTCGAATCTAGATAAAATCACCAACCCCCGCCAAAATGTGGGCCAAATTCCGAGCAATCCAACAATCAGTATTTAGCTTTAAATTTCGGTAATTAACCTATTTCACGAAAGAACTGAGGGCTGTACAAGGACGAGAGTAACAAACAGTACAAAAGGTGCGGTAATATTTAATTAATTTATGTCTGATAATATCAATATTGCTCCAATTATTTATCAAATCGTGTGGTCATTACATTAAGGCTGGGATTTTATATACATATTTTTACCGTCTAACAGGGCTTCAAGCGAGGACACAAAACTCCAAGAAAATTGTAATAATTGGTTATTATTATATATCAACGTATTCACAAAGGTTCCCGCTAGTGCGTGAGATAATTTTCATTGCTCATAAAATCACAGGAATAATTAAAATAAATGTTAAAATACCTCAATTTTAGCCACACAGTTACTACGACAATATGTGGGTGCGGAAGCATTGTATCCCTGTTATAATTGAGATAACCTTACAATTGTTCTTTCTTTTAGAGTCATAATGTCACTATGTTTAAACTGCAACTCAGATATAAAATCTAGTACTTCGTCCGTTATTCACTGTGATGTATGTCAGGGACCGCTACATCTGAAATGTGTGGGTCTCTCTGAATCAGAAGTTAAATTAACTAGAGCAAAGTCTAGAGCAATTAAAGTTGTTTGTAACTCATGTAGTGTTAACATGTCTCAATTTAAGGATATCAAAAATCTTATTTCTACGATTCAAAATCAGCTAACTACTTCCATTAATAAATTAAAATCTGATTTTGATTCCCAACTTAATGATATAAGAGTTGCTCTCGCTGAAAAGCAGCAGCAAGTCATTTCATACGATATTGAGGATGTTATAAACGAAATTGCGGAACGTCAGAAGAGGAAGCAGAACCTTGTCATATTTGGGGTTTCGGAGCCGCCTATGAACGTCAGTCACAACGAAGCTATTTCTCACGACTCTGTGATTACGCATAACGTTTTAGAAACTATTCTTCCAGACTACAGGATGAATTGAAGATTCAACGTTTAGGGCGTCGTGTACAGGGTCGTGTTAGACCTTTAAAAGTTTCTCTACGCAATGAACAAGAAGTTGTCACTTTCTAAAGAATGCCTCGAAGTTGCGTAATTTGGATAATTTTAAGCATGTTTTTGTTTCCTCGGATAGAACTCCCCGGCAAATTCAGTTATACAGAAAGCTTAAAGATGAATTGAATGCTCGTAGAAATAATGGTGAGTCTAATTTAAAAATTCGATACGTCAATGGCATACCCAAAATTATTAAAGAGAATTTAAACTAGACTCACCCAATTACAGCTTAACTTTGTTATATCAAAATGTTAATGGTTTACGCTCTAAGGTTATTGAATTCTACAATAGTGTTTCTTCAAGTGATTATCATTTTATAGCGTTGGCTGAAACTTGGTTATCCTGACATCAATAACTCGGAATTGTTTCCTAATAATTATATTGTATTTCGCAAAGATATATGTTTGGTGTCTACAGGTTTAACTAGGGGCGGTGGAGTTCTTCTTGCAGTTAGAAGCTACTTTCATTGTACAGAACTGGATTTGTCGGCGATTTCTGAAATTGTTCCTGTGATCGATGTTATTGGAGTTAAAGTTGACAATATTAATAGTGGGAAGTTGCTAATTTTTGTTGTGTATATTCCGCCGCGTACATCTTCTCAAGAGTTGGAAATGTTCTTCGATGTAATCAATTCGCTTGAATTTCATATATTATTTGTTGGTGATTTTAATATACCTAATTTTATTTTTGATGCAGTGGATAGAAATAGTTTAATCATTGATAATTTCCAGCAACTTCACGATGTTGTTCAACGTAACAACATTTTTAATAACAATAATCATATATTGGATCTCATGGTTTCTATTTTCAATTGTATTCTTGATAAATCTGAATCTCCATTGGTTACTTAGGATCGTCATAATCCTTCGTTATTGATTACATTCTGTAAAGGTCTGAGTCTCAAAATGAGTTTCTAATGAATTTTCCTAGTACTGCTTACAACTTTAAAAAGCAAACTTTCCATTGTTATACGATCTCATTTGTCAAGCTGATTGGACTTTTCTTTATGGTATTGATAATGTGGAGGATATGTGTTTGAAGTTTTATGACAAATTATATAATCTGTTTGATGTAGCTGTGCCTAAGTATTCGTCAACATCTTATGTTCGTCGTTATCACTATCCCCCCTGGTTCACGGGTGAGATCATTAGGCTTATTCGTGTTAAGGCTTCTGCCCACGAAAAATTTAGAAAATATAGGACTACTGAATATTATAATGTATTTAGGGAGCATCGTTCTAACTGTAAACGTCTTATTAACGAACCCTATAAATCGTTTATAAGTGACACTGAAAAATCTTTATTTAACGACCCTAAAAAATTTTGGAATTTTATTCAAAAAAAGAAAGGCTCATCTCGTATTCCAGCTGTCATGTTTTATAATAATAAAGAACTATCCAACCCTTCCGATATTGTAAATGCCTTTGGTGAATACTTCAATAGCGTTTTTATTCAGTCTCATCCAATAGACCCATCTACATTTACTACAAATGGTAGAGTGTCATTGCCTATCTCCATTTCATCTGTTAAAGAAGAAGAGGTTTTATCTAGTCTTAGAAGATCTAAAGACTCTTTCACAATGGGCGTCGATGGTATCCCAAGTTTCATCCTAAAAGATTGTGCGTATCCACTTGTTCAGCCTTTGTGTATTTTATTCAATGCTATTTTAAAACATGCCATATTTCCGTCTTTTTGGAAAAAAGCATATGTGTGTCCAATATTTAAAAAAGGAAACCATAATGATATTGAGAATTATAGAGCTATATCTTTGCTGTGCAATTTTTCTAAAGTCTTTGAATCCACCTTGCATAACGAAATTTACTATCTGACTAAGCAATTGATATCCCCACACCAACATGGATTTGTGCAGAGAAGATCTACTATTTTTTTTCTCATATATTTTCAGGTATTAACAATATTGTGTGAAACTAACTACTCAGTGGACAAAAGCCCCAACCTGCGTTGAATTACACCCACAATATCTACCCATATATTCCTTATTATTAGCTTTTGTAACATTTTTTACTGTTTAAGAAAGGTATTTTAAGCTAATATGTATCAAATCTCCTACAATTCCTATCAATATTAGCTTAAAATACCTTTCTTAAACAGTAAAAAAAGATCTACTATATCGAATCTTGCAGTTTTTTCTCAATTTATTTCTGAAACTTTGGATAGTGGAGGGCAAGTTGACGTAATATTTACGGACTTCCAAAAAGCCTTCGACCATATAAACCACCATATATTACTAGCGAAATTGCAAGATTTTAATTTTTCAGACTCGTTGATAACTCTATTAGAATCATATTTAACAAGTAGGCAATTTATGGTCAGATATCAAAACTTTACTTCTCGTTCTCATTCTGCATCTTCAGGTGTACCGCAAGGCTCTAATTTAGGACCACTTTTGTTTTTACTCTTTATTAATGATCTCCCAGATATTGTTTCTTGTGAAAAATTGCTTTTTGCTGATGATTTTAAATTATTCTCTTCAATAAATTCTACTTCAGATTGTGATCGTCTCCAACTTTGTATTGATCGTATGTTGTCATGGTGTGAGTTAAATTGTTTGTCCCTTAATACTTCTAAATGTAAAACAATGTCCTTCACTCGTAGAACCAATTTTATTTTTTATAATTATAACTTTGATGAATATGTCATAAGTCGGGTTTCTTTATTCAAGGATTTAGGTATAACATTCGACAGTAAACTTACTTTCATCGACCATATTAATAATGTTGTGTCCTGTGCATTCCGAACTTATGGTTTATATACCATAACTGTAAGTATTTTACAAATATACGCACATTTAAAACCTTATTTTGCTCGCTAGTGAGATTACAAATGAAATACGAATCTATAATATGGTATTCAATTTATAATATACATCGTCAAAGTTGGAGTCCGTTCAAAGACGTTTTTTGAAGTTTTTAGCTTTTTTGCAAGATGGTGTTTATCCCCCGCAAGGTTTCGAACATAATGATCTTCTGAATCGTTTTGATATGGATTCACTGGAGATTCGCCGTAAATCTGTTGTTTCCAGAAAATGTAGGTACCTACCCTTACGGAATAGAGTTAGGAATCACTGCAATACAGCGTGAATACAGCACACACGCCGTATATCCGTCGGCTGTCATACCCGTTTATGTATTGATTGTTAAGAGAGCAGTCTACAATAAAGGACATTTCAAGTACCCAAATATTGTAGATACCTACCTCTATCTATTCAATTTTGCCCTCGATTTTGCCTTTATTTCTCGTTAGGTCTTTGTTTTGGTAGATTTCAAAGAGTAATTTTAATAATTTTATTGTTTCTTTTTGTGTCTATTAAAAAGCATGAGATTTTGTAATCAAAATATGAGAGCATGAGATTTCTTAAAGTTCGTACCTTCCCTGGAATGAAGCGGCAATTTCTACTTTCTCTGTAAAGATCCGCAATTTCCGAATCTGTATATCACGGCTTCCATTTTATGTACGTCAAAATGCACGATAAACTTCAGAGAACCGTGCGGTTCGGGCCTATACGAGTTGTATACTGTCTCATAGGTCTGATTGATTCGTCGTTTCGCTCACTCAGGCTGTGGAATTCCTTTTCTACAAAACCCCCGCCTTAAGATACCTCTTTTTAAATGTCTAACAAATATATTACTGAGTGTTGTGTCCCAAACAAATTGAAGGTTGCTACAGTTGCACTTATATTTAAATCAGGTAGTAAATATAATTTTATAGTTATAGATCAGGTTCTACTTTATGCATTATTAGATAAATTATTTTTTCAAATTAAATATTTATTAAATGAAAACCAGCACGGATTTTTTAAAGGGCTCTACTGTGTCTAACTTTGTCTCTTTTATTCAATTCGTCTCTAATAGTATGGATAAAAATGGTCAGGGTGATGTTGTGTACATGGATTTCTCGAAAGCTATTGATACGTTTCACCACGATACCCTTTTTAATTAGCTTTGACGTATTGGTGTGCATCGAAATGTTCTGAAATGAACTGTATGGTATTTAACCAACCATTCGCAATACGTTGTGATAATGAATTGAAAAGTTACGTCAGGTGTTCCTCAAGGTAGTCATATAGGTCCATTACTTTTTTCAATATATATATAAACATTTCTAACTGGTATAAGCATTGTAATTTTACTTGTATGCAGATGATGTTAAGATATTTAAACAGATTTCAAGTGACACTGATGTTGAATTTCAGGAAGACATTCATAGATTGAATAATTTTTATAATTTTAATTACAACCACATTACTTTAGTAGAAGTAGGAATAATCTTCAAAATGACGTGACTATTGTTGGTTCTAATGCTGTTGGAAGAGTTTATAGTGTTAAAGATCTAGGAGTCCTCTTACATGATAAGTTGGTATTTAATGTTCACATAGATGACATAGTCAAACGTACTTTTCGCATATTGGGTTTTAATTTGAGAATTACTAAGGATTTTAAAAATATTAAAACATATTGTATACTTTGCTACAACTTCGTCATTTATATTTACTTTATATTTTGTTAAAATATACACATAATTGTGTTGATACTAGTCATACATATCAAAAATTCTTGAATTTCGAAAGGAAACTTCTAACTTTTCCTACTACCTGTATTATTTGTACAATACTTTTAAAATAAGTTTGTAAATGTTTGGAAGTTTATAGAAATTAATTTATATTGCTGAAAAAATATGTGCCACAAACAGAGTGTTTTGCACGTATTCAATTTATATACAATTCTTACTACTTTTATGCAGACGTAAGCATGTATGATGTTTAAATAAACATATTTTCACAATTTTATTATAGAACACGTGCAAATTCCAGTAAGATTACCAACCACTTTAAATGGAAAGTATCTGCATTTGTTAGTTTAACCTACTGAACTAGAAAATATACCCCTACTTATAAGAAGGTAAATGTGGTTTATGCATCTGATTTTACAATAAATATTGGTGTACATCTGCATAAACAGAATTTAAAAAAATCTAATCTGCATTTAAGTATAATAATCATTATATCAGTTTAATTTGAATCACCTTGATTACTGCCTTTGGGGAAACTTTGCCGTTCCCCTGACGACTTAAGAGCGCATTTTTGCATATAGATATATTAGCATAAATCGTTGTATTTTGATCTTAAGAATCTAGGGTGATTCACTAGTACATGATTTCACTTCACCTGTTGTTTGCGCTTCAGCAAATCAAATTTTTACTGCTGATGATCTGTATATGAAAGAATTGTTATTCCTGCGACGGGATAACTTCTGGGGCAGCAGGAACTTGTTGCACGTTCCCTTATTTACTACGACGTACACCTGTAGACACCTACATGGCCACAATGCGCACAGCCTGACTATAAAAGCGTGGGGATTGCGAGTGAAAACCATAGCTCCCGCGGACGCTAGGCGCTGCCTGAAAGTGACTGAAACTCCTGAAGTCGCCCGAGGTCGTCCTGAAAGTGTAAGAAGGCTTCTTGACGCGAGTGTTGTGTTTTCAGTGCGGACTCTTCTGCTTGAATGTAAGGATTACTTTAATGATGTTTTAATACTGGATGTTTTCCTTGAGTTGTCCGACAGTTATAGATGTAATTGCGCTCGTCAAACTAGCCGAAAAGTTGTTACACAGGGTGTTTAAATTATTTTTTTAATAAATAGAATGAACAAATCAGTCAAAACATGAATGCACTGTCGACTACCATAAAAATCTATATAAATGCAGATATTAAAATGCCCACTGATTCAAACTTAAAATTATTTTCATGAAATCTCAAGCGATTTTAGTTCTTAATTAAAGGTAGTAAATTTTTACTTCGGAAAAAAGACGTTGAAATTAAAAAAAACAGCATGTATTAGAGGCGTTCTTTAGTGATATTTTCATATTGATGTTTACTGTTTTTATATTTCTGCTTTTAAACGTTTTGTTTTTACAAAAGTGAATACTTCTTTCGATATTAACTTTTAATAGTTTTAGAAGAAATAAAATAAGAAAATTATTGTTTTACTTTCCACGAAACATACTTTCAATAAATAATATATAAATTTATTAGTAATTAATTAAACATATTTTTTAAATAATTTGTTTGATAAATATGGAAGAATATAGAATATAATAATTGAGTGGAAAAATGACACATCTGTATCTTTTATTTATTTTCTTCTTAATAAACAAAATACGATAACTCATATAAAGTCAAGTACCTACTTTTAAACTAAAATATATTACAATAAATAACAAAATAACTGTCTTTTTAATTGTCATGAGTAATATGGCTCATGAGATTATGTAAACAATAGAAATTTAGTGCGATACAGTTATACTTTTTGATTAAGTTCAGTATACTATTTCAATAATAATCCTATTAGTTTCGGCTTTTCTAAGCCATCCTCAGGGAATAAAACAGTTCTAATATTTTTCAAAATAATCTGAATATAAAATTTTCAGTAAATCATAATAAAGATGGAGACACAATACCTGTACTAATTGTTGTCCCCTGCTACAGAAGTTGTTCAATTTTAATGGATTTTCTTTGAGAAACAAAAAACAAATTTGGAGAATCTCAAAATAATACAACGAATAACACAAACTACCAATGAAATAAATGTCAAGGTAAAATTAACAACAGTAGGTAATAAGGTGATTACGAAAAAAGTTATTGAAATCGTTTTTTTTTGATAATTTTTGCTATATATAGCTCTAGCAATCAAATATGTATTCATCAAATCATGTCACAACATTCATTCTATCATGAATGATTACAGCAGTAATACCCCATGGAGCATTTTCAGCAAAGATGATCGGTATTTTTCAAATAAAATTTGTATTCATAAAACAATTTTGTTACTTTGATAAAAAAAAAATATCCAATTTATAGATATGTTAAATTTTACGGAAAAAAACCTGCCTAAAAATTTTAGTTCCAATTATGAATCACTTTGTATATTAGAATCATACTAGTATTTCCTATTTCATAAAATTAAGAACCTGTATTTTTCAAATATATGTTTTATACTTAGAACAATTTTGTTACGTTGATAAAAAAAGTATCTAATTTATAGACATGTATTTTATGTTTTCTTCACCATTTATTTGTTTCGATATTATACCTATAGTATACCTACCACTACTTCTTGCAAATTTGAAATAATTATTTTTTTATTACTTAGATATGAATAAATAAATATTAATACTAATTTAACTTTTCAAACGTTATTTTATATAAGGTAAACATGTTTTGATTGCGCATAAAAATTTTAATCTAACTTTTAAGGATTCACTTTACCTTAAAATGAGTAGAATCCTACGCCAGAATATGAGTCGTAGATTATTTTCGCTTAATTCTCAGTGTGAGTAAATGTATATAACGTAGAATTAGTTTTATTAAAAACAACTGGATTTTGTATCAGAGAAAGGAAATACTATTGTTTTTAAATATGATATGACTATTACCCTTATATTTTTTACAGAGAAAATTATTATCTTAAAAATATATAGTTGGGAATGGACTGACAGTTAAAGAAAAACAATTTATTGTAAATCGACATTTCGACTGTCTTTTTAAGCCTTTTTCAGGAGAATCCAAAAAATACAATTGCATAAAATGGGGAATAAAATAGGTAATATGATATAGAGAGCGTCTCTAAAAGAAATCACAGAATAATCATTAGTATTCTGACCACTATTGATCTATGTACTACTGTGATTTCTTTAGTTATATTACCTATTTTTCCTTGGATTTTCCTGAAGAAGACTTAAATTTTTAAATTAAATACAACCGAAAAGTCAATTACCAATAAATTGGTTTTCTTTAACTCTGACACCATTCTCACAACAATTTTTGACGATTGAACTGGGTCATAAATATATTTACAGAAATTATTACTACCTTTTTAAGAATTTTTGAAAAATCGTTTTGTTGATTTCATGAAAATTGGAAATCTAAACTACATTAGAAAATACAATCTAGATTTACACGTTTTTTCTTTAAAACGTTACATCAAATTTGAACAGAAACTTATTTGATCTGAGATAAGCTCCAATTGGTTTTAATAAACCCAGTTCAACCTTACATACATTTACACGTTCCTACGTATTATATTTTAATTAATGAAAATGGCATGGACAGAATTTCAGCTACAGCGAACTGCTGCTCATTAGCGCACGTGTAGGTGACAAAGCAGGTACAGTCAAAACAATATTTATTTTTAATGAGTGTGGTTCATCAGATGGTAGGAGGCAGACATGCGGCCAAAGATATCAGAGTTAAAGACAAGAATTATATATGTTCAATATTCTTTTTCTGTCAATATTTTCATATTGCTTTAGCTAATTTTGGACACAGGACATGAGACAGTTATCAATAGTATACTGTGTGTATTATACAGGATGTGTGGAGAAGTTATTAGAAAACTTAAGAAGGTAAAAGTAGAGCCAAAAAAAGTAAGAAAAGTTCCTATAAACATTGGCTCTCCAGATCCACTTTACTGGATTACCATTACCATTTTCAAAGGGTTCATGGTATGCTTCAAGAAGATCTTGGCGCTCGTCTTTGTTGTTGGTTGCACAATTTTTGATGATAAGAAGAAGATAATTACATATCATCATCTTCATAAGTGGTGTGATGAAAATCCCCATGCCATTTTTGAAACTCGTCATAAACGTGGATTTTCACTTCATGTTTGGGCCGGGATTATAGGCAATTACATTCCACCAAATCGACTGGGAGGAGTGGAATATCTATCTAAGGTTTTTGGAAAATGATCTTCCGGACCTGCTAGACGATATTCCTATTGAACTACGAGCAGACATGTTTGTTTTTACAATATGGAGCTCCTCTATATTATACTCGGCAAGTGCGGGATTTTTTAAATCGATCTGGCCTGGGAATATGGATTGGCCGTGGAAATGACACACCCATATCATGGCCACCTCATTCGCCGGATTTAAATGCGGATGATTTTTATTCATGGGGCGATGTTGAAAGAATACTATATGCTAAGCCTGTGACCACCATTGAAGAGTTGCGGCAACAGTGCGTTTGATTCAACTTTCTAAGAAGGTTACGTACCTGTATTTCGGTCCAGGGTGGACAATTTGAGTCTTTGCTTTGCACTAGGAATTAAGATCTTTTATGTTTTGTATGATCCAAAGTTATAACTTAAAGTTCAAAATAAAAATGTATTTTCTTTCCTCTTGTATTAAATAGCAACTTTGTAAATTTGTCCGTAGTAGATCTCTTTCAGCCTGCAGACTATTTCTGTTACAGAAAGTGGCAGTCATTGCAATGCCACCATGACAGATGCCAGATGTGTGAAAATGTTAACAAAAATGATACTGTTCTGAACCATACATTATTTAAAAAATAATTATTTCTGACTAAACTACGCAGAATTCGAAAAAAAGTAGACATTTTTTTTAAGAAAATTTAATTCATTAAAAATTAGATAATATTATTTGCTTGATAATTCAAAGGAATAAAAAAAATTAGAAAAATTTCTGTTAAGGGTAGTTAGAAAACTACCCTTATTCATAACTAATATTGATGAAACTTATGATAATTTAAGACCCTTATAGTATTACTTGAAGTTTTAATTCCATTATCTTAATCAGAAAGAAAGTTATTTTTTAGTTCTACTTTTACCGCCTCAAGTTTTGTGTTCTTTCAAACACGCTGTATTTACATAGGCGCCACTGGTAACTTTTTCATTATGAGATATAAATTTTTGTACTTAAATAGATTCATTTTAAATTATTAAATAAACATTTTTACGTGGCTTTAATTCTGTCCATTTTCAGTTAGGTACTGTGATGTGATAGGTGTACAGGGTTTCATAGGGAATTAACGAAGGCTAATAAAATTATTTTAGTACATTTTTTTACTGTTTTTAGATAATACAACAATCTTTTTCGATAAAATTAATGCTACTACCACGTTTTTAAAAAAGGTTATTAACTAATTGAAATTTAAACAAATGCTCAAAAATACTTTCCTTATTGACTACAAAAAAAGTCATTGAAAATAGAATTTATTTTCTTTTGCTTCTACGTATTACTAATATCTCCTTATTGTTTGCAACAAATTAAATTAGAAAATGGTATCGCTTAAAACTATGTAACCATCCCATTCTTTTCATCGAAGTTTCCTGTAATTTTAGTAGTTTAATTCAAAGTAAATACCATGAAAAAGGAACTAAAGCGTCAATCAAAACTATAGAAGGGCTATGAATAGTTCTCTTGTTTTCATCAATTTTCTAAGAAAATACCGACCTGCAGTGATTTTCAACAATAGAATGGTTTCCTTAATACCCTTTGTAAAGTTTAGCGACATAATTGATTCTCAAAATAAAGCGACTACAAAAGTGATGCCCTAATCAACAAATTTCCTTTCTTATAGCAATAAACAGTCTTTAGTTTGATATTACTTTGATAATTATTTCATATATAACTAGTTTAAGCAATAATAATATATTTATTACCATCCTGCAGATTTCTACATATTTTTTTTTTATTTTTATTTATTTTATTTTATTTACACTATTCAACAGGTCAAAGACCCAGTTAAAGAATAGGAAAACACAAAAAAAAAGCATACATGAAGTAAATTACATATTTGGATAACACTGTCCAAATATAATAAAGACAACACCACTGTATATTTAGTTGTTGTTGCAGCTCCTTCGAAACTAAACACCTTATATAAATCCATATTTTACGGCCTTTTAAAATTTATTTGGGTTTTTAACATATTTACGTTTCATTTATATTCAAATTTGAACCTCTGTTGCCGCTCAGTTGAGCAGGATTATGAAAATAAAGATTTGATTTAGTACGACACCACGTAAAAGCTGAAGGCCATGTTGAACGCATTTTAATAATGGCAAAATTAAATTAAAAGAGATCAGAGAGCGGACTACAATTGACACTAATGCATTTTGTGAGGTCAAAATGTTTCTTTGAATATTAATACTGAATGCAAACAGAAAATTTAGCTTTGAAATCAAATACTGCAGAAATTTTAACTGCTAGAAGCATTATGTAATTTATTGTGTATATTTATTTATATTTGGTATAGTTTTAGTTTTTTCTGTTCTGTTTATTGGGTTATTTTGCCAATTTGACATTTATTATAAAAATTAAAAAAAAACTAAAAGTAAAACAAAAAGGGGAAACAAATATGGTTAAAAATTTATACTAATATATAAAAACTAAAATGTATTTTTTAAGTTACATATTTTTATATTATTTTTGTGAAACTTTTTAAAATTGTCTATCTATTATTTGAATAAATTCTATCACAAAATTTAATAATAAGAAGGACATGGCCTAGAATTTACAAGCACTGAATACTTAAAAAAAACCTTGTTGAAGAAATTCATGAACTTATAGTAAAAAAAAACAGCGAATATGACTTATCACACGTTATCACATCTATTATGTGCTGTTTTGTGTCTAAGTCAAGTTGAATTTTATTTGTTAGTAAAATGTCGAAAAACAGTAGAACATCAAACCAACAAAGAACTCTTATAGTTTTAAGATACTGCTATAGGGTGTTTTTAAATGAAGTAGCAAAAATGAGACCACAAATTCCTTAGTCGTATAATAAAAAAGATACAGGGTGTGAAAGTTAAAATTTTATTTTCGAAATTTTTAAATAACTTCTTAAGAAATCTAATGTTCCTAATTTTCACGTCACTAGTAGAGAGCGCCACTTGTGGCACACCATGTTTCTTTTAAATGACTTTTTTGCAGCTTAGTGTATCCGTCTGACCATCGAAACAATCGATTCTACTACTTGTTTTATTTGTAAAAGGTATACCTTGCTGAAGTCAGTAGGAGTAACCATTTTTGGAATAATCCTATTGGAGTAAAAACTGTTTTGGTTCAGGTAAAGTGCCTTTTCTGCTGAAAATACAGCAAAATGTTACTTGAAAAAGTTTTTTAGATTGGTAAATTATGGAGACGCTTAAAATTGGAAGAAAATCGGCGAGGTTTGATGAAACCATTTTTCAACAAAGCACAAAAATTTTATCAAAGCAGGCCGATCTTTTTGAAATTTTGCACGTCTTCATAATTTACTGTAGTGAACAACTTGTTCAAGTAAGATTTTGCTGTATTTTCAATAGAAAAGGCACTTTACCTGAAACCAAAACAGTTTTTACTCGGTGCACTGAATATTTCAAGTAGGATTATTTAGAAAACTGTTACTCCTAACGACTTCAACAAAGTCTACCTTTTTTAGATATAACAGGTAGGACAATCGATTACTTCAATAGTTAGATGGATACACTAAGCAGTAAAGAAGTTCTGTCATTTAAAATAAACATGATGTGGCGCCCTCTACTAGTGACGTCAAAATTAGAAACAAATTTGAATTTCTCGCGTGCAAGAATCCCTGATTTACAAATTTTATGTAAATATTTGGATTTTTTAAGAAGTTATCTACAAATATCGAAAATGAAATATTAACTTTGATAGCCTGTATATTTTTTATTATGCGACTTGGGATATAAGTATGTTAGGTTAAATCGATTTATTTTCACCTGAGGAATCTGTGCTCACATTTTTGCTACTTCATTTAACACACCCTGTATATGTTTATTTTTAAGTGAAACAAATTTGTATTTTTCAAACATTTTTTTTTATTTGCATATCTAAAATATTTTCACTAAATTGTGTTCATATTTATGTGCATCCTGTATAATTAGTAAAATATTTTATACCTTGCAAGTTAAGTATGTACCGTCACTCAGCTTATCTTTGTAGTTTATTTATTTGGCGTATTTGTGGTCTATGGGGAAAACAAAGTTTATTAAAAATTCACGTTCCTTAAACTTTTGTGAGTGTTTTTCTTAGTATTGGAGGGATGTCGACTTCCGCCCTTGCGAAGTACAAATATATCTCCAACCTATAGAAATTTCTGGTGAATAACATACTATAAATAGGAACAAGGCCTCGAGTATCTTGTACAAATTATTGGAGTATATTTTTACATAAATCAGCAAAATTGGAGGATATATACCAATAACAATAGCTTCAGCAACCAACAAGTTGATATTTTGCTTTGAATTAACATAATTATATTCACAAAAAAACTAAGTTGTAAACAAAATCAAAGAATAGAAATGTCAAAATGATAATAAAATCAAAAGTATCGACTTTGGAGCAATTTAATCTTAGTATCTACTTTAACTTTCAACGATAAATTACTTATTTTCAAGCTACAATTTGTGCCAGAAAAGTTTTAACAATTTTATAAGGGCCCTATTTTGATATCTTTAGTAGCAATAATGCGATATTTTTATAGCATAAAATCCGCCAAAAAAAGTTAATTATTTATTAACTGTATCGTAAAGGCATCAGCATCTCTGTTTAATCACAATGTCTGCTACTGGAATGTTATGTGGTGGACTACTCAATATTATTTTACGCGTTTTACTGCACTTTGTGAAAGGAAGTTTTATTGTGATTAGCCCATAGCCCATATCTAGTGAATTTTACATATGCCGCGATTAAGTGATTATTTTTAATATTAACAAAATTTAAAAAAAGATTTTTTGAAAATACATGGGTTTTGACGTTAAAACTAGCGCCAAAAGCAGTAAGTATTAGAAAACCAATTAAATTTGTGATATTTTCAACGTTATGTCAATATGACTGCCGCTTATAAAACGATTTGGTTGTAAAAAAACAAACAAACAACAGATTTAAATGATATGTAAGCTAACAGAGCAATTTCTATAAAAGACTAGAAACTATGATACTAAAGAATTTTTTCTAATTTTGACATATAAAGTAACATATTTTATATACGACTGCTTTGCAAAAGGGGGTTTTGCACACAAACACGCTCTGAAAACAGTATTTTGCACACGCCGTGTGCTAAGGATTTTGCACGCGGTTATGTCATCTTTGCACACGCTGTGATTGTTGTTTGATGTCACCGAAATTATGCAATGTTTCAAGTTGGCTGGGTTTAAATTAAAATTTGGATTTTGTGGTCTCTGTTTGCAGTCGTATAAAAAGTATCGTAAAAAAACCTCGTTTGAAAACCTCTTTGCACACGAGCGAGATATATTGGTGGACCGAGCCGAAGGCGAAGTCCGCACAAGTCGTTTTCAAACCTCGTTGTTTAATATAGGTACTATTGTTATCGACACTAGTATCAAAACGTTCTACATAATGAAAATCATTATGCAACTGGTTACGAAAAGTTTCTTATGTCACTAATTGCAAAAAAGAATTAAGGTCGCCGTATTTCTCGGCGTAAACTGACCAAATTTGTGGTGCTTTTTAGGTACTGAAATCTCGAAAAATAAAACACGTAGAGCAAAAGTAATATCAAAAATAAAATTATTGATGTTTTCTTTATACACTTTTACTATTTAAACTCTCCTCAAATAATATAATAACTTTTAAAATGCATTTGTATGACACACACTATTTCGCTATTCTAACCCCACATTTTAACAATTATTTTCACATACTTATAAACAAAAGTGAACAATATTATATGCAGAACTATGTAACCTTATGTTATAACAATGTTTGCATCTATAGTTGAATTTAAGAAAACACGTATTTTGAAAGATTTCAGTACCTAAAAGTATGTTGGATAGATCGCTTTCTGACATTATATATTGATTTTACTTCGGTACCTTTGAATATTTGCAGGTGGCATGAGATAACATTCTTGTTATTTACTAAACTCTATATTATTCAGTTCTTAAATGTCTAAAATTACTTGTATTTGTTGAAAACACTATTTCAAGAATACGGCGCCCTTAAACAAATACAATAGAAAAATAATAAAGTAACTTTTATTTAAGTCAGTAATGTTATAAATAACACTTTATTAATTACTTATTAATTATTATTATTATTATTTAATTATACATATTCACAACGCAGTTGGTACAGTTAGTGAAACTAATTCCAGAAGAAATCTTATTTGTTGAACTTGCAGTAATAATCCGTGATATCTTATTGGTATTACTCGGTTCTCCAAGAATATCGCCGGAAATTATTTTTTAATTTCTATAGAATTTTCAACATATCCTTCTGGAACAGTATTTAACTTCCAGCCGGCGTGTTGTTTTATTTTTAAAATATTGATCCCAGAATCTGCAAGTAAAGTGGCCGAAGATCTTACGTGGATCTTATGAAACAGTGCCCTGTGAATAATGCACAATTTGGCAAACCAATCATTCGAGCAATCATCTTTGGTAACTGACCAATAGTATTAATTTCTACTGGTTGTACACCACATTTACCATTTCTATATCTATTGTGTTTAATATTTTCCTGGCGTAGGTTTCTATACTTCCTGATAATGTCAACGAAGTTTAGTCCTTCTATATCTCCCGGGCTGATTACAAATTCACGAATTACTCAAGTTTTTGCATTTGGAATATTTACTCGAAGATACGTCTCCTCATCTGTAACGTTTTCAACACGTAAAAATGTTAATTCTGACTTCCGACATGCACCGGCTATTCCCACAACCAACAGAACATAGAGCAAAATATGCAAATTAGTAACCTGGCAACTAAATGAAGCAATTATTAGTTACCTTGGCCATAAAAAATTATTGTCATCCACCTCTATCAAAAACTTCGCAATTATTACCTTTGAAAAAAACGTTTTATTTCTTAGCGAGATATCCATCGGACCATGTGTGTCCATAGCGTAGAAGGCTTCAAATTCTTTTAACTTTCAAAATACGTCAATAGTATTTTCTCATTGACGTGTTTTACTTTCTTCTGTTCACGCCATTTCTCAAATTTTTTCATAAGCCAAATCATATACCGCTTTGGATTTTTCAGGAATCAGTGATCATATGGCATTTCTTGCCGCTTCTTCTTCGATATCGCTCGATATATCGTCAGAACCTGAATGCAAATCACACATTTTTCTTACCAAATGGTAATAGTAACGATCAGCGTCATAGAAGGGATCAGCGTCTATTAAATGTCAAACCAAATGGCAAGAAAATTTAAACTGACACTGACCTACTAAATAAATGATCAACATTAAAAACTTGTATTCCCATTTTTCGTCAAAATTGCATGTAACACGTTATGAAACAATATTTCATAACTGATTACATAAATAGCTATATTGTAACAGGGCCGTATCATAATGGTAAATAAATATATGAAAGCATTTAAAATCATATATTTTTCATATTTCCAAAACGTTTCAAACGGGGGAGATTATTGCAACTAATAGATCGTTCAATTCTATTGCATTCCATAAAAGGACGTAACATTTTTAGATTTGAATAATTTAAAAAATGTGATAGCTCGATAAGTACTATATTGTTTACTTCTTATAGTGCAATAACGCATATCACGTGATGAGATGACAATCTATCTTTACATTCTTTGTAGTATCTTATTCAGTATTGATACTAATCTTCATCTATACTTTCGATATTTAATATTTAAGTTTGACGCGTCAATTCAGTTGTCGAAAGGAGACATAAATAAATCTGAAAATATGCTGAAAGAAACGAAAAGGGATGACGCAAACAGAAGCCTGTCATTCATACTTGTCCCTGTTGAACTCATCAAACATTACAGATTTTTGAATGAATATTTTAGCATTATTTGTTATTCTATATAGCATGTTTTCCAATGCGTATAGATGGATCGCATCCCCGTGTGTAAACAATGCTCTTTATATATCTTGAGTTATCATCTCCCTAAAATGTTTGAAAATGAAGAAAATGCAGGAGAAATTGAAGCTTTACATTTTTTATTGAACCGGTAAGTGTTCGCAGAGGGATGCTTTGTTGTATTGAAATGGGGACAACATAAAATTTTACTTGCATGTTCCAAATAGCTTAAAATAATTTCAGAAATGCTTATCAACGATTCTTTTCAAGGGAAGAACCCAAATAGTTGCAAAAGCTATATTTTGTACTTATTAAATTAAATTTTAATACTTATAATAGTATGTGTATCAAATAATATCTAAAATTTAATGGACTGATTGTCACGATACCAATAACTATGTAAGTTTTAAACAACACTGCAAAGAAAAAAATGTTTGAGTTGAGATACGAGATGTATATAGTTACAAAATTTTGAAACAATGTAAACCCAATTGTCAATACTTTTGCAATTATATAATTCATATTTAATAACTCCTAAATAACACGTTGTTTACAATGGATTTAAATCTGCAATACTTTTAACCCCTTCGGGTGTTTGGTTTTGAACCCATTTATTAAATTGGTTTACTTTGTGCTATTGACTTGAAAGGTACCTTCAGGGCAATTTCAAATATACGAGGTGTGATCAAAACGTAACGGGAATTTTGTAATATCTTGTATTAGTCCGATTCGTCCGATGTTTTAGTTGTTGTGTTGGTACACATGCCTGAAAAATATCTATAAAATATTAGCCATATCGCATGTCTAGTCTGTCTAATGATGTTGATGTGTTTCATGGCTAATGCCGATGAATCTTCTTCGAATGTTTTGAAGTAACAACTAAATTTGTTCCATAATTGCTGAATTTCGAAGAAACAGCGGCGAATGGAGTCGTTAAATGAAATTGAAAAAGATGTAGAACTGCTGAAACATGGTAAAACAGATGCATAACGTATCATAACATTGATTCCATTCTGATTGTAAAATTTAATACAAATTTCTGTTACTTTTGCATATACTTTACTCACAAGATATCTTCTGTTATCTTTTAGTACAATTTGAATAACATGACCGAATCTAACTTTCTCATCACTTATTAGCTTAACTATACTGATGAAATATTTAGAACATTATTTTGCATAACTGCCGTGAGTATATTAACAACAAATTATTTAAAACATTGATACAAAATTATGGAAATTTCCATGTTTTGTTAGGCTCTTTTTGCATAATATTTACTAGTTATTTTTTATTTTCCATTATACATTAAGGAAAAATCAAGTAGGTATGTGTTTTCTCGTAATAAAGTTAGAAAATATTAAAAACAGTATGTTCTTATAATGTACTACTTTAGAACTATTTACCTTTACTCAATTTATTTTGATATTTACAGAATTCCTTTTACTCAAAGTGTTGCAAGTGTGTTTTAGTTGCTTTAAGGTGTGCACTTCGTGGAATATTCGGAAAAAAGTCAGTAGAATACTACATTTTGTAACGTGTGCACTTGCAGCTTCTGAAAATTTAATTGTTGCTTGCTTGCATCAAAACTGCACCATCTGTGGTACTAAACCGTATACAGCAACATTGATTTTAAACAACATATTTACTACTAGGACAGTAAAAGTTCCAGTTTACAACGTAAAGTCATGTGAAATTACAAAGAATTTTTTATTAGTGTAGAGGCAAGGATATTTGCAAGCCCGAATCACGAATAAGGATTAATCATTTTTTTATTTGATGGTAGAAGATTTATCAGGGGTAAGCAAAGATAAACAAAATACATGAAAACTAATTCAAAACATTGAACAATTTATCAGAAGTGATATCTGTATTTTCTGATTTTTGTCAGTCTGGGGGAGGGAGAATGGTGCCCCCCCAATACCCCCGCCATGTTCATATTTTGTATATTTCTGTTCTGTAATTGAGCGAAATCATATAGTGCATTGTAAATAAAAAAAGAAAATTAAAAAATAAAATAATATAGCAATTTGAAGCTTTCACTTTTTTAGTAATGTTGAAGTCTTTCACTTTTTAAATTTTACAGAAAACCAAACTGAAAATATAATAATTTTCGAATCCTTTACGATAATTCAGTTGTTCACATTCACCTTGAACTTGTTTGTTTTTTCTTATCTTCACGAACCTTGAAAGTACTACTATATTCATCTATACAGTCCGTGCTTTTCCTGATCATCAATTTGTATTCAAATCATAGGTTTGCGGCATTACACAAACTGTATTTCAGCCACATTTATTATTATTTTGTTACCTTTGTTCATACGCGTTAAATTGCTCTTCATAAAATGTTATTTTATGACGTCACAACTTACAAACGCCTGCTATTTACAACCTTGACAGGTTTATACTCAATGTTCCGAGAAAATTGTTAATTAAACTTTTTCAATTTGAACCATCAAACGTATTCAGAAATGTCGCCCGGTCCATACAATATCTGCCATTAGCCGTGGTTGATTTTCTGTAAGTTAGTAGGCTGGCATTGACACGTGGCTAAATAGGATGCATGTAACATTATATAATGTCCTTATTAGTTACTGGATAATGTAAATGAAACTCTAGTCCGCTGTTAACCAGGTTTATAAGCTATGTCGGCCATAGAAAGTAGCACAATTGTGAGTTCTCAGATAATCTGCAAAAGATGTGGTAGAAATGCGATGAAAAATTATGTGACTTGTAATAGGTGTAACAATTCATTTCATCAAAGTTGTGTCCATCATTGGAAAGGTGTTAAATTAATTAAGCAAGGCATACGTATTTCTTGTGAGATGCTGATATCAACACCACTATAGAAGAAAAAAATTTTATTACTGATACATATTCTAACAAAATAATTCTGGTTCAAAACCCTTCAAATGGTTTGCAGAAACAAGAATCTGGTAACATTATTATCACGAATAATAAAGAAAAAGTAAGTAGTACTAATTCTAATTCAGAAATGAACAAGGACCAAGGAAAGATTATCCAAAAAAATTTAAGCAGTCGTCGTCATACGACAGGTATCTCAAATACAGATGTTTTTGCTGCAGTTTTCCAGGTACAAACTCAACTAGTGGCCGACAAATTTAATACATTGATTACGATTTTATAAATGGAAATAATGCTGATAATAATTGAATGAATAAAGCTTTGTCTGTAGAATCATTAGTATACCTAGATGTTTGGTATCAGAGAATATATATATATGACTTCATTGATAGGAATTGTAGGAGATTTGATTTATATTAGCTTAAAATACCTTTCTAATACAGTAAAAAATGTTACAAAAGCTAATAATAAAGAATATGTGGGTAGATATTGTGGGTGTAACTCAACGCTGGTCGGGGTTTTAGTCCGCAGAGTAGTTAGTTTCAAACAATATTGTTAATACCTAAAAATATATAAAAAAATACCATTGCCGATTTCGAAAATATGTTATACAGTCTTGACTGTTTCAGTTAATATTTTCCAAAAAAAAAAAACTGAGGTATACCAGTATAAATAGGAAAAGATGGGTTGATAAGGGAATAAAAATATCTTGTCAAAATATTAAAGATCTATATATCATGAAAAAGAGCTATCCAGAACTAAAATCTACATATAAAAAAGAATAATTTAATATTAGTGTCTAATAAGAGAAAACAGCACTATCAAAAACATATTTTTGGTTCAAACAACGATATGAAGGCAATATGGAACTTAGTTTCGGAAAAGACTTGTAAAAATATGACACTGACAATATCTGCATAAAAACTGAGGACGATACAGAAAGCGATCGTGAAAAAATAGCCAATTACTACTAATGATTGTTATACCAAAAACCATAAGAAAGTGAGTGATATACTGTTACAAATAATATTCATGAAAATTAGCATGTTGGACACACATCTAAAAAGGCTTTCTATTGTTATCGATGACTCTTGCATTTATATTTTAAATAACCTCAAATAAAACATATTGCCTGGACAATATACGATTTTTTGTTGTTAATTAGTCTTGTTATTGTTTCAATAGCGTCCTTTTCGAAGTAGATTACATCAGTACTCTATATACCTAGTTCATTAAAGGTAAATATTAAAATTTAATGTTGATATCTAACTTATATTCCGTAAATACAAACTCAACTCAACGTATAATCAATTCTTACTGTCAATGAATGAAAATAATCATAACTGTAATTTATTAATAAATTATCTATATTACACAGGACGTCTTATGTGCACTTTAATTCTGTTTCTTAAATAAATTTAATTTAAAAAAATATAAATTTAGAAGATTATGCTTATTTCCATTATTTATATACCTAAATAAATTATTTAATGGTACAGTGAACTGCATGTTTTTATTAAATCGATTTATATTATATGTGCCCCAATATTGCAGTAGAAATAAGTTCATAATTTACATCAACACCACAAACAAATTTAGGTAAAAATGCACCTACACAGAAAATATCTACAGTTTGAAATAATATGGAACCTGTCTTGTAAATTTAATAACGCAAAAAATGCGCTGATTTGTAGAAAAAATAGCGTATTCTATACGTGCTAACAGAGATTTTATTTTGTTCGAAGAGATGGGACAAAGTATATAATATGGACTCTACTAATAGTCCCTAATACTTTCTTATAATATGTTTACATATATTGATTGAATACTCATTTATATATATTGCAAATAAATATTGTACTCGATAATAATTGTACTTATTCTGTAGATACAATACTAAAATAAATAAAAAAAATAAATTTTATAGTACCCATTTGATATAGTGGAGTTTCTCATAGTAGGAGTAAACTAAACTTCACGCTTATTCACAAGTTGGCAGTAAAGTGTTAATTAACGGATATGTTAATTATGACCAAATCTCAAGAGAAAACTAATCAACAGTTTCTGGTTGTATGAGGAAACGAAACAGCAGACAAGAGCTTTCACAGCAAACTTCTGTACTGAATGAAACCCACTTGAACTTGTTGTTACAAGTAAAACTTATTTCCGTAAATATACGTAGTTTATAAACTATTTTACACGTCATAACTCAATTTGAATAATTGAAAGCAAATATTTTAGAACGAAGGTCTTGGGACTAGAGATGCGTTTCACTGCATGTGTAGATCAGTAGAGATAGGTTTTAAATGAATTTTATAATTTCAGTGTCGTCTGCAACTTTGCTTAATTTAATAGGAGGAAATTCTTTCTAGAAAACTCTCCTACAATTTACCTAAAAAAAAGAAGTTACTACTCTATCCATCTTATATAAATAATTTATTTAATTATTTATTTGAGGAATGAAACACTTACAACAAACTGTCAAAGTCTTCCATTAGCTGCATACCAGACTTATACCGCTTAAGAACTTGTTATTTTTAATTAAGTATAGAAATACTTGGATGTTAAGCATATGAAAATATCAACAAAGTTGAAAATATTATAATATTTATAGGTACTACAAATAAACTTGCCAACTGTTGCAGTCATAACAACCTGGACAGTACCAATCAACTCAATGTGCAATTTTTGCCAGTTACTGAAAAAAAAAACACGTACTTTAAGGGACAAAAAATACTCTCTTAAAAACAAATCCGTACTCTTAAGCGTTTCTGACATATGTCATAATAATGATTAATTGAAATAATTAAATGAAGTGTTTAATCTCTAATTATACTGTGGGCTTCCAAATCCCACACATGAAATCGAGCTACTTGTACAGGAATCCGAAATGCGCCATGGGAGATCAGTGTAAGATTATAATAGAGAAATTCCCTCTGAGACGTTAAATTCAAGTTGTCTGAGAGCAATAGATTTGGTATTATTGGAGAATCGCATATCGCATAACGAAATAACGGTTTCGGTCTCAATTTACATACAGCAAGATATCTGCATACACTTTAAATGAACTACTTATTCCAGGATTAATATACCTTAATACCGACGTATTATATAATGTTTTATCTAAGCTGAGAAAATTTACCGCCTCCAGTTTTCTACTACATTTGAAAGAAAATCATGTAATAAAAATAGTAAACATAGCTGGTATATAAGATTTGTTTAAGACTTTGTTTGAACTTTCAAAGTGTTGCGCCTGATATAGAAAGAAAATTCGATTTGCTTCTTATAAAGCTTTGTCTGTTTAATCAAAAAAATAATATTTCTTTTGTGTAACATAAAAAGTTAATGTAGCTCATGCTTTTTTGTGCTTGAGTTTTATTCTTCGATAGATGGTCCTTTAAAAAGATTAATATATTATGTAAAAACCTTTAAGGAAACATTTACAGAATTTTTAGTTACGTTAGTTTAGGCAACATAAAGATCATATTATTTTGTTTCCTGTAAATATATATATGCATTTTCAAGGTTATCCAGTAGTTTCTTTAGTTAGGTAAGTACTTTAGTTACTTTTAAATTTTATTAATATGTTATTAATGTTCACGTTAAATACTAAGTAGTCTTATGTTCCTTGAAAAAAAAATAATGCTTAGAAACATTTGAATATTCGAATCCAAAGCTAATGTTTTTGCTAATAATATAATGATATTAATTTCATATAATAATACAATGAAATTGGAAAAATAAATATAAATTTTACATTGAAATTACATAATAAAGTTAATAAAACCCAGGGTAATAATACAGAAGTTACACATGAATTTTATATAGAACTGTTCAGTACTTTACACCTGAAATAGTAAGTTTACATTAGAGTAGTGAACACTATTATATTCTGGTAAGTTATTTTACATTATTGACCTAGGCAATAAATAACGTACAATCCATCATGTCATGTTAACTAATTGTTATTGGTGTAGTTTATAGGAATAAATTATAAATTTCTCATAAGTGTTATATATAGGGTGTCAGGAATATGAGAGCCTTAATTTTGCCGCATGATGAGTTGTACTAAATAAAACATATTTGACTTAACAATTTTTTTTCTCTTACCAACGGTAACATAATTAATAACAGGTCTTGAGTATGCGACATCGTCGCTCACATACTCTTAGAATTATTATGTATTTATACATAATACACGGTGAATGGCTTTCTAGAGCTCCTTCCACAACACAGAATAATAGTTTCAAGTAGTGTTCTTTGCGAGAAGCGTTTACCGCACAAATGTCTCGTAGCCAGAGAGTTTTTCCTAGATTCGCCGTAAATTAATATGCCATGCAGCTGGTTATGGTTACTATAAATTGTTTCATTTTTTGTTTATGTACACTCACAAACATCAAATAAAAACTAGACAAAAATGAATCACACTAGCTGTACGCACCATTGTGACTATTACTTTTAGGTTATCACCAGCAACCTGACACTGCAACGTTGACGAACGTTACAATACGTTACAGTTTTAGCGGATTTCTCGGAAATTTCAATTGTTTACTATTAATAGGTACTGATCCAAAAATCAAATTATGTATAAATTACGTTACAGGCCCTTTTACTTAATCTTAATTGTACCTCATTTTGTAATTTCGCAACATAGTTTTGCATATTATTGCAGTTGTATTTTTATTTTCGAAATGTTTTTATAGACAAACTATTCGTTTTAGACATTTTTTAAGCCCTTACAATTACGGTACTCATATTCCGCACACCCTGTATTTAAATTTTTATACACAATTACAAATAATAACCTAACTGTTAATTTAGTGTAAATAGATGAAAAAAATGAAAAAATAAAATAATAAACGTAAGTATAACATTTTTAAGAATGTAAGATATTCTCAACGGCTTCACACTGACTGAGCGAAATACCAAAATGTCCAAAATTGTTACAGAAATTCAAATTTCCGTTCAAATCACAAATTAGTAAGGGGAGCAAAATGTGTTTAATACTATGTTTTATCAGAATACAACAAATACCCTTGAAAATACACCAAACTACGTAATCCCCTAGTAACGTTATTTCCCTTTCAACATTTTAACTAGTAATGTTGGGGCATGGAGCGTCATTTATACATATAATCCAAGCAAGAGCAGCTCAAATTAGCCCTAATAGAAACCCATGTTGAAAAGTAATGGCGACAAATGAGGCCTTATGCTTCATAATTAAATGTATATAGCTTTTGCTACATTCGGGGGTGTCATTTATGATGTTTACGCAAAATATGATCTTTTGGAACATTTCATGTAGAGCTTTGTATTACTGTAGAGTATCCGATAACATTATGCTATTATAGTTTAACTGAATCTGACTAAATTTCATACTGTAAAATTGTACACTCTAAAAAATATCCTGGAAATTCCAAATAAGTAATTCATATTTACATAATATTTACCATATTAGTTATGGTAAGTTTATTTATATAATATTAAGGAAATTTACAATATTAATTGAAATACATAATACATAAAGCATGTTAATAGTCCTGTTATCCACAAAATATATCGTATTAGTTTTCCTTCACTTTGTAATTTTAGCAGCAAATCGTGTAAAGTTCTATAAATTTAATAAGAATTATCAATATTATGTAATTTTACAAAGATAATTATGGTAAAAACTTTCCAACGCATGTACCTACGGCGTCTCGTTCCAGTAACGATCGTTTTGTCTATACAATTAGTGCATCAGATAAATACTGATGTGCAGTTGAAACTATAGTGGTACGATGCATTTCAGTTTTGTGTACTATTTAGTTGTTTTGTAAAATGGTGTATGAGAGGCTCTCGTAAGGTGAGTTAAAAAACCGGTGTGATGACAGCAGCCAAAGCTAGCAGCCAGACTCTACAGAAACATCCCAATGATCATAGACCTTTATCGAAATAGATTATGGTTAATATTTAGCATATATTTAAATAGTTATTTATGCAACAAGTGCAAAATGTAAATGTTTATTGCACGCGACGTGAAATTGTCCAATGAGGCCGTCAGGCCGAGTAGTATAACACGTCGAGTGCAATAAGCACTTTTTGTACGAGTTGCATACAATACTTTTTCTACGTTCAAGCAAAAACCAAAAAATTTTATTTAGACGACACTAAGTCTAGAAAAATGTGACGTCGATTTGAAAGTTTATGTTTGTCATGAATGTCATGATGACAAAACGCTGCAGTAGAATGACAGATGAGTGCAATAAACATTTTATTGCACTCGTGCAATAAAGAACCACTTTTCCACTTAATATAGTTCAATAAAGTATTGTTTTTTGCATGAACGTAGAAAAATATACTAAACAAAACATTTATTTTTGTAATTTTCACAATTTGAAGGTAATATAATAACGAATATTAATTGTGAAAAAAACTAAATGTGAAAGGCATAAGACATTTGCGTGGTAAATATGGTTACAGCTGGAACTCAAACAATACATAACAGAAACACTTGTAGTTCATGCAATATAAAGGGCACGCCAAAAAACACTTTTACAAAAAACTTTGGCATCCACTCGCAAGCCGTCAGAGGAGTGGAAATTAGGGTCAATTAAAAATTCGATATTTCTAAAATGGAACCCCGTCATTTTAACAAGCTGAAACTGGGTAGATAAATGTTTTATAAAATTAACAATTTTCTGATATCAGTGCCATCCAATCGCAAGCCGTTAGAAGGGTGGAAATTGAGGTAAATTAAATATTCGATATTTCTAAAATGTAAACCCGTCATTTTAACAGGCTGAAATTCGGTATATAAATTATTTATAAAATTAACAATTTTCTGATGCCAGTGGCATCCACTCGCATGCCGAATATTTAATATTTCTAAAATGGAAACCCGTCATTTTAACAGGTTGAAACTCGGTAGGTAAATATTTTATAAAATTAGATATCAATTTTCTGATAATAGTGTCATTTAGGGGAGAAGGGGGGACATGTGGACAGTGGGTGCATGTGGACAGCTTAAATTCTCCCGCTATTATTGCAACTAAAATTTACAAAAAATTATCATAGTCATATCATGTCTCTGTATGTACCAACAACACTACTGCATACCAAAAATTCTTAGCTTTTCTGTGGTAAAAGTTATTGTAAACAGTATGCCACATGCTCTCAAAACTTTTTGTTGAAGCGCGCTAATTTTTCGTTCATCCAGGTAAGTAAAATCTTATTTTTTTATTTTCTCATATACTATATATGCAAAAATGTGTGTAGATTGCGAGAATGAAAAGCATTTTTCAATACTATAAGATTTGAAAATTGTGTATACTCATAACCTAAAAACATACGATAGGGGTACTTGTGGACAAAAAAATGGGGGCACATGTGGACTGTGCCCCTAGCTAATGAATGTGTCCATATGTGCCCCCTATCTGCTAAATTCAATGTTTAGTTTTAAATTTTATTTGCAGAATGGTCAGAAATTATGTAAAAAAAACAAATCGGACGAACATTGATGAGACAGACGTTCAAAAAGCACTTACAGAAATATGTAAAAACAGAATGTCGATCCGTACTGCAGCTGCTCATTTTAACTTGAAGAAGTCTATGTTGCACAAAAGGTTAAAACTAGTCAAGGGAAGGAATGGCACTGGCAATGATTCTGGTCTTGAATCAGAATCTGAACTCCCCACATATGATGGGCGAATGTCTAAATATGCGAGCAAGCAAGTTTTTTCGTCGGATGAAGAAAGAATGTTAAATGAATACATATTAAAATGTTCTAAAATACATTTTGGCTTAACATATAAACAAACGCGTAAGCTAGCCTACGAATATGCCAATAAACTCAACAAAAAATATCCTGTTAAATGGGATATTCAGAAAGAAGCCGGCATTGATTGGATGAAGTCTTTTTTAAAAAGAAACAAGAATATTTCATTGAGAAAACCCGAGAATACAAGTTTGGCTCGAGCAACAGCATTCAATAAACATAATGTAGAAATGTTTTTTAAAAATTATCAAGAAGTCCTAGAACAATATAAGTTTGAACCAAGTAGAATCATTAACATTGATGAAACTGGGATTACTACAGTCTTACCAGTTCCGAAGGTTTTAAGCGAAAAGGGCAAGAAACAGGTTGGCCAGATAGTATCTGCGGAACGTGGTCAACTAGTCACTTTCGTTGGCATTGTAACAGCAATTGGGAACGCACTTCCACCTCTTTTTGTATTCCCTAGAGTTCATAGCAAACCCCATTTTGTCAGCGGCGGTCCTCCTGGTTCTGTTGCTTTAGTACATAAAAGTGGATGGATTACATCTACCGTCTTTTTGGAAGTGTTAACTCATGTAAAAAAACATATGTCAGCATCAAAGGAAAATCCACTTTTGATACTTCTTGATAATCACGAAGCTCACATATCGATAGAAGCCATAATGTTTTTCAGAGACCATGGCATTGTAATGGTCTCTTTCCCCCCACATTGCTCGCACAGGCTACAACCTCTCGATGTGGGGATTTTTGGGCCTTTCAAATCCAAGCTTAAAATAGCCTTCAATGATTATATTGCATCCAATCCGGGAATACCAATATCAATTTATAATATTCCAACTTTATCAAAAGATGCTTTCTATTCAGCATTTACGCCAATAAATATTGCTAAATCGTTTGAAAAACCTGGATTATAGCCACTAAATAACTTTCAATGTTGCTATGTTACCGACAGACCAATTCCGAATGACCATAATGAACCAAATACGTCACAAACATCAACATTGTCTCTTGAGAAACAGCAAGTATTACCACGCACAGTATTAACTCCTGAAAATGTAAGATTATTGCCTAAAGCTCCACCTAGAAAAACAACAACACGTGCTAGAGGCAAATCTTGCAACTACACTAGTACTCCAGAAATGGAGCAAATTAAGTTAAAATGTAGCAAAACTAGCTCTGTAAAGAATGCTAAAGCAGACAAGGTGAAAAAAGTCGTATTTTCAGACAGCGACTCTTCAGAATCTGACCTGTCAGACCTTAAATTCATGGATATTAGCGATGATGAAAACGAGAGTAATAGTGGTAGGATTCTAGACGACGAGGTAATCAATATCGGTGATTACGTCTTAGTAAAGTTTGCTGCAAAAAAGAAACTTATACATTATGTGGCAAGAGTAGACAAGTTAAACGAAGCTTCAAATGATATGGATGTTGAATTCTTAAGGAGAAGAGCTGAGTCCTGGAACTTCAGCTTCCGAGACCAACCTGACCTAGCAGAAGTAAACAGGGATGATATTGTATTGAAACTACCAATGCCATCCACAAACAAGGGTACGACAAGAACTCTGGCATTTCAATGGCTAAATATAATGTTAATTAACAATTTTTTTCTTTTATATTTTCCGATTATTCTTTTCTTGAACCGTTTTTAATGAGTTTATTTAACTCAAATGTTATTTTTAAATTTGAAGTAATGAAATAATTAGTTTACTTGTCTTGTAGTACGTGCCTCTTATTTCTTATTCATAAAATTCTGTTCAAATTCGTGTTATTCTCATTTGTCCAAAACTACCCCTACACCTGTCCACATCTTCCCATAGCTGGGGTAATTGTGGACATTTGCACTTTTTTTTAAATCCCCCAAAAATAATTTATACTTTTCTAAAAACATTCATGGTACGCAAATAATGTTGGATTATACTCTAAACAAGTTTGACAGTGTAAACAGACACTTTTTAACTCATTACTTTTAAGGAGAAAGCGGTCTGAAAAATTCTGTCCACATGTACCCCCTCTCCCCAACTCGCAAGCCGTCAGCAAGTCGATACCACGTGGCGATTTCAAGGAAAACCGAAAATAATGTTTAGATGTCAAATCATAATTTTTAAACGTTGTATTAAAACTAAATTAAATTTTAATTTAAATTGTTTTTAATTAATTAAATGGAAATAAATGCAGAAATAAATAACGAAAATCATAAATCAAAGTAAGTGTTCTATACAGCGTCTGTGACAGCTATGTATCTTTAAATGATATTTTTAATCTGCCACAATTATTTGTTTATTTTTTTTTTAATTGACTACACACATACTACACAGAATTAGAAACTGTAATACGCGTTTTAGAACCCATATTGATAGAAACTTTTAGTCCTAAAATGAGGTCCAGTAAAGTGAGACCCTGTATATTTTTTTAAAAATATATTTATAGGTATTAACAATATTGTGTGAAACTAACTACTCTGCGAACTAAATTTAGCTAGATTCATTTTTTTAGTTAATTATTGAATAGATAGTCTGCGGAATTGTTCAATAGCATACCTAGATGTTTGGTATCAGAGAGCATACATATGACTTCATTAATAGGAATTGTAGGAGATTTGATATATGTATATTAGCTTAAAATACTTTTCTAATACAGTAAAAAACCCTGTATATTAATATAAGTGAACGACTATTTTTATAAAGTCAATAAGGTTTTTTCCCCTAAAACTCTTTTTAAAAACAGTATTAGGGGCAACACGCAATTACATACTAGACAAACATGTCATGATATCACTAGAAAAATATCTAGGTCACAGAATTAAGTAGGGTAAATGGTATTAAGGTTAGTTGCTGCTTTGCGAATTTATTATTATTGCTTTATCAAATCATCATCCTATACTTTGCAAATGTTACTTAACTATTTCATGACGTAAAAATTGAGTATTAGTGTTAATTTAGGACATGGTGGTTTGTGACAATGTTACAGCTCGTATACTGAATTGATCATCATTTTTTATATCTATATTTGGATTATAAAAGCCCTGTTCGTAGAATAGTTAGAACTGTTTCTAACCGTCAGACCCATGCGCATTGTATTTGCAATGCTCCCAAAAGTTTGAAAATGCTATGTTTTAGGTGTAATGCGCATGCATCTGATGGTTGGAAACTGATTTTGGTATACTGCAAACAAAGCTATATATATCTATGCTCAGAGATCTCTAATACTGGTTCAGAATATCAGTAGGTATTGTTAGATCTTTATAATTTGTCAAAAAATAATAGATACTTTGTTTATTTATCTATACATAAATTTCATTTAATCGAAATTTGCTGAAATTACGGATATTTGAATTTAACCTCTTGAATCTTTTACAGTATGACATGCTCCAAGATAAAGGATTAATGAAGGCAGATCTTGCAAAGGCAAGGATATTGATTTCGCTAACGTAGATATTTTTCATTCTAAGACAAATTCCCAATCCGTTTTATAATCTGGAAAATGTCCTTCAAATGTATTTTATTTCCTCTTCTGAAATTGGCTAGACTTTGACATTGCAATTACTTTGTCCTTTAAAACATTTTCTAAATAAACTTGATTTTTTATAGGTCAAAGTTGATGTTTAAAAATGAAATAGATCTTGGTATAATGAGAAACTTGTTCAAGTAACATTTTGCTGTATTCTTAACAGAAAAAAGCACTTTACCTGAAACCAAAACAGTTTAACTCGCTCATCTGTCTTGCTCTGTCTATAACAGAACCATTCGTAACCCCCCTCAAAAACATATCAATTTGAACCACTCTATACGATAAAATGTCTTAAATTGTGTGTAACAAACAGCAACCAATGCATTTTCAAACTAAAATCTTGTAATCACTTAATATACTGTCTTTCTGGTGTCCAACTTTGTATTTACTTTGCTTTCCACCAAAAAATCGCCTAACTTGGGCCGTTATTGCCTAGTGTTTTTCCCGTATCTCGCGAGCCCCATGAAGTGCAACACCCCCGCAAAGTTATTTTGACATAGCTATTGGAAACAATCCATAGCAAATTTACATTCGAAGAATGGGATTTGAATGGCGTGGAAAACATTTCAGCCCCGGGCAGAGTCCTTGGCACTAAATTGTTTCCTTGTTCCTGTCCTATTTCCGGCACGCGGAAGGATATTCTAAATTTGTTTAAGATACGGATGCATAGCGAATACAAAACAGGCCACATGGAATGAATTGCATTCTTCGCGGGATGTGTGTCTGATAGTGTTATTAAGTTCAGCGTGTTGTGGTTTCGACTGCGACGTTTGGGAACCTTGAAATTGTTCTGGAAGTTGGTGGAGAGAAGTTTAGCTTGACTCAACATTATAATATACTAAGTAATGCAACAGTGATATGGCAGCACAATTTCTCCTTTCATTTAATGAACATATTCAACAAAATTGTGTTATCAATACCTCTTTCGGCAAAAATGCGTTACAAATTATCTAGTGTGAGTGTGTGAGAACTTGCACTTCAGAATGATTGTCTATAATTGTGAGGCATGTGGAACCATAGTTTACAGAATAACTATTCTAGGGCTTTTCGGAAAAGACCCGAGATTAAATAGATTACTATCTGCTGATTGTAGATCAGTTCCAAACAAGAATTACTTGTTTGACATTTTCGAACGTTTGGATTTTAGTTCCCTTATGTCCACATGACAATTTTTAAATATTTGATTTGACCTTATTCTCATAGTATAGCACATATCATAGCACAACTTAAAAACTGAAATAAAAATATTTAAGCAAAATTTCGTGAAATTTGCTTCAGGCGATCGAAATGAGAAGAAAGAAAATGTGATTAATTTCTTCAATTTTGACACCCTATATATTCCTTTGTTATTATTGAATTTGGTGGATTTTTGGATTTTTTTAGGATAATCTAAAGTAAATTGACTTGTTTTGGTTGCAGTATTATGCTGTTACAGTATGGCCCATTACTTACGCAACAATTTGACTTTACTTTTAGATAAATTGCATGCATCATGAGATTTAGATGCGTTTTTCTCAGAAATCATTGCTTCTAGCGACATCAACAAGATCTACCTTTTAACTAGAAGAGATAGGGAAGAATTTTTTTCCAGTTCAAAATGAGATACAGTGTAGCACAAAAAAGTCGTAGCGATTTAAAGGGGTTCAAACTATCGTTGGTGGTGCCCTCTAGCAGATACACCAAAATCGTTCTAATTTCTAGTACCAAGAAACCCCTCTATAACAAATTTTCTAAAATACGGTCGATGCGATCAAAAAATAATAAAGAAAATGTGATTTATTTTTTCAACTTTGACACCCTGTAGATCGAAAAGAAGCAACATTTGGATAAGGCATATTGGGCTTAATCGCTTTATTTTGAGGTCAGCAACATGCCCTTAAGCTCTGCTCCGTTATTAATGAATCACCCTGTATAATAATATCTGATAAGTAACAGTTGATTCGGTTAGCTGCAGCATTTTATATTCATTTTCCAAACTCCATTTTCACTCATTACAGGTCCGCCAAGATTACCCACTAAAACGAATACTTTGCGTACAGCTAAAATGTAATACTAATAGATAAAACTTTGAATGCGCCCGCGGCTGTCTTTGATTATAAAATCTTGTCCAATAAGCTAGAAAAACAAACGGGCGAACTTTATTATAAGAAAATAATTGTACACGATACAAATTTGGAGGTTCCCTTAATTCATATTTTTCTTTATCCTCTCTTAAAATATTTGTATTTAGTCCTGTATAAGGCCCCACTGAGATCAACAAATTCATAATGATTATTTAATAATCATATTTTTGTTATGGATTTACTGGAATTAAGTCTGTATACGAATAAACAACACGCCTTGTATGCAAATATACACCCACAGTACAATAATTCCATTGTATTTCACGACAAGACTAAAACCAACTTTGCATAGTAATTAAAATTCCCTGTGATAACAATTCGGGTGCCATAGAACAACAGAAGCTAATTGCTCCCGTGATAACTTTATTCAATACACGCAAATATTAATACGATATAGTGAAAACTAGGTTTTAAATTTGTTATAGTTTGCAGATTTTGTACGAAAACTTTGAAAATGAGATGGCATGCGTCGCTGATTGTGCTACTGGCGTTAGGATACGTCACGCTGACCAGCGGTTTTCGATCTTCCTTGCAATTTCCCGAAAACTATATTGAAGATCTTCCCCTACAAGAAGAAAATATCGGTAAGTGATATATGTAGATGTTAATTAAGTTTGTAGTAATTAGAAATATACACTCGTTTGTATTTTCTGCCACAAACTTCTTGTATTTGTAAACAAATCCTTAAAAATTTAATGAAATTATCGACTAATGACAGTTTTCGAATAAATTGTTATTTCTTTCAAATGGCATCGAAAAACTCTTCTTCTGCTTACAAACAATATTTCTGTGTTTTGCCCTAATAACGCTTTTCTAATGTGACTAGAACTTTTCTTTATTTTATTGGTCTTCATTTCAGAAAATAACACATATTGGTATTTCCCAAGTCTTTCTTTTAAATAACTTAAATTACCATTTAAAGAAAATTGTTGTGTTGAGTCTACCAAGTTTTCTCAAAACTTACGTTATTTTACAAGGTGGCTTGGTGGAAAAAAATCCACCATTTGCATTAAAATATTTGTTAATTAGTTAGTCAATAAATGTTTTATTTATTTTATTTCAATCTAGCATTGACACAGAGTCGTTCTTTTATTTTTTCTTAACGTACCTCATTCATTTTATTTATAAAATGTAGGCAGGATAAAAGTAACCTGCATTCATATTTAGTCATCCTATTTTCACATAAATAATTCCATGACACACACACTAGACTTGTCTAGTCATATACAGTGTTTTCAAAAAGTAACGAATAAATTCTTTATTTTTAAAATTGAGGAGTTTTCGAGAAAATCCCCTGGCACGTCGATTTTGTTTTTAAAAAAGGTACATTTTGACATATGACCCACATTTGTGACGCCATCGTTGTTCGAGATATGACGTCCTCGACAATTTTTTTAAATATAGCAACCCCCAGTTTTGACCTTGCCATTTGAAAGAGCGTGTCATTCTACATACATATATCATGACAAATTATGGTGTTACATAACAAAAATTCCAAGAAAATAATGTTTGAACATTTTAAAATTTAATTTTCACAATACTGAAAATGATAATGATTATGTAAAAAATCGACTAAATTAAATGTTCAAATTGTGCACCGTTGGCTGCCTGACAGCCAAGACGATTAATAAATACTTTTTGGATATTATCAATAACTTCAGGAGGTATACGATGTATCTCGTGACGAATTCTTGCTTTTAAATCTTCTAAATCAGGGGTCGGCAACCTGCGGCCCTTTGCAACTTTTTGCGCGGCCCAAAAAGCACCAATATTATTTATTTTCAATAATATTTATACTCGAATATGATATAGAAACACTATTTAAGTTACATTTGAATGTGCGGCCCGCATAAAAAAAATATTTTGAAAATGGCCCGCCGTCCCAAAAAGGTTGCCGACCCCTGTTCTAACTTAACCGGTCTAGTAACGTATACTTTCCCTATCCAACGATACGGGAAAAGCTCATCTAAATAAGACAGACAGACAGACAGGTGTTGCGTAATGGGCAGGTGCACAGTATTGTGAACATTAAATTTTAAAATCTTCAAACATTATTTTCGTGAAATTTTTGTTATGTAACACCATAACTTTTCTTGATGTATGTATGTAGAATGACACGCTCTTTCAAATGGCATGGTCAATATTGGGGGTTGCTATTTAAAATAATTGTCGATGACGTAATTTCTCGAACAACGATGACGTCACAAATATGGGTCGTATGTCAAAAAGTATCTTTTTTAAAAACAAAATCGACGTGCCAGGGGATTTTTTAGAAAACTTCTCAATTTAAAAAATAATGAATTTATTCGTTATACTTTTCGAAAGCACTGTATATTAGTAATTACGTTCATTTTGACGTCATAAGAAGTATTCTACAGCGACTACACTCAAGTGATGATACTTCTTGCATTGCCTTACAAATAAGTATTTTAAACATAACCTGGTATCGACTAATTACAATAATTAGTAGTAAGTATAATCTGAGAATATCAATGGCATAGTTGTATACTACTCGTAAATATCTTCATCCTACTCATATACTGTTAAATTTGCGTAAGCTAATATTATTACCTCCGACATAATTATTTAAAATGGCGGGATCAATACATTATTTTGGACAAATTATTCTCACTAACTGGATTATCACGATGCGATTTCCAATTTTGCGTGGGAGGTGGTGAGGTTGGTAACAGCAATTAATCATATACTTAATAAAGCGGTGAAAGCAGAGATTATTAAAAAAATGTCACCTTATCACAACGCGCAAAAAAGACGCTAACGGAGGATACGATAGCTATCCTACGTTCCGAGGATAATCAGTATCTCGTTTTCAGAGCTTCCCAAAGGTTACTGACTTTTGAGATGACCGTTTAAAAGAATTGTTTAGGATCGTTAATTAATTTATTTTGTTATTTAAAAAATTTGAGATACAGGCAGAAGAATTTACATAGTATGTTAAGAAGTATACAGGGTATCCCAACGAAAATTTGATCCTCCCTATAATTGGAAAACCAAATAATATTTCAAAATTCGCCGAGACCCGTCGATTTTTGTTCTTGGGAGGAGCTTTTTTGACAGTCAAGCCAACTCGATATATTCATCCCCCTAATGCCTAGCAACCCCAACTTAAAAATTTCAAATGCAACTTCAAATGCCTTTTCATTGCGAATACAGTGACGTACCGTTTTTAGAAATCAGTTGAGATTTGACAGAATTATTGGTTACAAACGAAAAGATGACAAACCAACTTACGCGTAATAATTTCGACACAAATGCCCACCACTAATAAGTTTTTCATCTACTACACATGACCGCATTACCGAATTGTTATTGATGTGTCTATCAGTTTACAAAAAAGTCAGAAATGAAATAAAAAAGCTGAAGCAAATAATAAATCAGATTTATTTGATGAATTGCTCAAAATGACCCCCGTTAACTTCCAAACAATAATACAGTCTGTTTTCAAATTCTGTTCGAACATTATTTAAGACATCCGCAGTTATTAATCGGCATTCTTCTACAATTCTCTGACGTAGCACTTGCAATGTTTCCGGCTGAGTGGCGTACACTCGTGATTTTAAATGACCCCACAGAAAAAAGTCCAAAGGGGACAGATCCGGAGATCTTGGTAGCCATTCGACGGGACCTCTTCTGCCAATCCAATGCCCCGGGAAATTGTCGCACAGCAGCAGCATAGTGCGGGGGCGCACCATCTTGTTGGAAGGTTATTTCATTTTCTAGTAAATTGTCGTCACTTTCTAAAATCTCTGTTATCCTAGGATCAATTGTACTTTCCAATATTTCTAGATAGGTGTTTCCATGGACCTTACCTTGGATGAAAAATTGTCCAACAAGATGGTCGCCCAAAATGCCTTCCCAAACATTCAATTTTTGAGGTGTCTGAGTATGAAATTCCCTGATTAAATGCGGATTAGTATCACTACAATAACGACAATTGTGTCTATTCACTTCGCCATTCAACATAAATGTGCATTCGTCGGAGAAACATGTATTGTAGAGAAGATTTGGATTCAGTAGTTCACTAAAGTATTCGCAAAATTGGTTACGCCGATCAAAGTCATCTTCATGTAACGCTTGAACCAGCGTCGTCTTAAATGGATGAAATTTGTATTCTTTCAAAATTCGATGAACACTGGAACGGGATACGCCAGAAGCTTGAGACACAGTTGTAATCGGTTGCTTATTATCCATCTGTACATGATCCAAAACTGCCACTTCAACTGCTTCATTTCGAACTGATCCAATTACTTCACGCTTCTTGTTTAAAAGTGAACCTGTTGCAACAAATTTGTCAATCAGGTGTTTAACGTACTGGTGGTTTACATTTTTTTCAGGATGATTGGCATTAAAAATTCGTGCTGTAGCGTTAGCGCAATCGTGATTTCGATAATAAATTGCAACAATTTCTACTCTTTCTGCGATAGAATAAACCATTTCGAACACACGTTAATACTTTCAATAACGGCTGAAACTAACGATTTCTTGGTCACAAGCAAAAAACACGGACTTTTTTTGTAGTACTGATTTTTTGTTATTTTGAAAAGGTCTGAATTCCTATAAACTTAAGTATCTTCTACTAATAACTATTTTAGTATCTAATTTTATTTGCTTCAGCTATGATTTATTTCATTTCTGACTTTTATGTAAACTGATAGACACATCAATAACAATTAGGTAATGCGGTCATGTGTAGTAGATGAAAACTTATTAGTGGTGGGCATTTGTGTAGAAATTACTACGCGTAAGTTGGTTTGTCATCTTTTCGTTTGTAACCAATAATTCTGTCAAATCTCAACCGATTTCTAAAAACGGTACGTCACTGTATTCGCAATGAAAAGGGCTTTAAAATGATGTGCCACAAGTGGGGTAGTTGCATTTGAAATTTTAAGTTGGGGTTGCTAGGCATTAGGGGGATGAACATATCGAGTTGGCTTGACTGTCAAAAAAGCTCCCCCCAAGAACAAAAATCGACGGGTCTCGGCGAATTTTGAAATATTATTCGGTTTTCCAATTATAGGGGGGGTTAAATTTTCGTTGGGATACCCTGTATATACAGTATGTTACTTCTCATCTTCACAACCATGTAAAGTTGTGTGGGTAGTGTGATTTTAATGATATTTTTTTTCTAACTAAATATTCTTTAGGTGAAGCTGTACAACCTACCACGACAGCTAGTTTATCACTTTACGGCCATCTGTGATTTATATCAGTGATTCATTTTATCAAAAATCTGGCGTTGGAAATAATAGAAAAAAATTAGATGTGAAGTACATTTAAGTTTTTAAAGTTATTTGTTGTTGTCCTACAATTAAAAAAATAAGACACACACATAAGTAAATAAATTACATTAAAATTGTTTTCAATGGTACTGAAGAAACTTATAACCTCTATCTATCTAATTTTTTATTTATTTTTTTTTATTTTCAACACCTTCGGGACGTTTGTACTAAAAATATACTCCCCAATTCTCCTAATATTGAAAACGCTGCATAAAAATTAATTTTTGGCTTAATTAAAAAAAACTTGGTATATTTACGTCTTAGAGATAATGTTGCCGGATTTATCATAAAAAAATCGTTAATATGAATTTCAGAAATATAACCCGGAAAAAAATCGCAGAAGACCTTGGAGTTGTAACCTAGCTGGCGTGGTAAATTGTATAGCTAAATGAAGGGTATTTAGTTGCAAAAATATAATCATCAAAATCACACTACCCACCACAATTTTACAGCAGTGAGAAGTGAAACACACTGTATGCAAAATAAGTTTTTTAATTAGTTTTAGCAGAGTTGCACAGTCTTGTAATGAATTCATTACATTTATTAGCCAAATAATAATTATATGGATTTTTGTGAAAAAATGTGACAGTTTAAAATTAAAATGCAAATTATTATACATATAGTAGTTAAAAAAGTGGTCAAATCATGTGTAACAATAAACACATAATTCCGGATATAAATTAAATTTAGTGAAAGTTATAATATCATCAGCATATAAAAGTTATTTGCAAAATTACAAGAGACTTACAATGTCATTAATGTCACCCAAGAAAAAGAGTGGGTCGAAATGGGACCCCTGAGGGACATCTGTTGTGATATAAATCGCTTTAGAATAATAGCCTTTAATGCTAATTTGGAACCTATAAAAATATGAAACTGGCTAACGTAAAAACTTATCTTACACTAATTAGAGATTAGCAGAATCGTTACTAACGTCAGCATAAACAAAATCTACTTGATCCTGTATATCAGTGGCATTTGTTAGTTATACAGGGTGTCTGTAAAAGGTCTTTACAAAAACATACCACATATTCCTTAGACCAAACTAAGTCAATTTAAGTAAAATTACCTTAGTACAAAGTTGCTTTGTTTGGGCTCCAGAGGGCCTTGAAGTTACAATTTTTAAATCGTTTTTCCCATATAAATTTAAAACGGCATATGCGATTTTGCTGAAATTTGGTATATTGGTAGAGTTTTATGTGACCAAAAAAATGGTGTTAAATTTTTGTCCGATATTAATCCATAGGCGTAGACCTTGATTTTTTTTAATAATTGCACCTTTAAAAATTCTACGGCAATGGAAGAAAAGGAGTTTGAGTATGAAATTTAGATTGCTCAACTCATTTACTTTAAAAAAGGTACTCTTGATAAGACTCGATTACTCTCATGGTTTTCGCTAAATTTCTGTTTTAACAATTTAGAGTGTATAGGTTTCACAAAAATATTTATTTACAACATAATCAAAATAGAGATTTTACAAAAATTGTTCAAAATGTTCACCATTTTCACGCATACAAAGATTTATACGTCGAAGAAAATTAAAATGTATCCTTTCCATAACTTCTTCATCACCTCTAAGATTGTTTATTGCATCTTGAATACGTTGCCAGAGTTGTTCTTCATTTTCTACAAGTTCCCTGTAAACTGTGGATTTCAGATGTCCCCATAAAAAGTAATCCATCGGTGTTAGGTCTGGGGAACGTGGTGGCCAGTTTACAGGTGCGTCATTACCTCTGCCTATCCATTTGTGTGGATATTGTTCATTCAAGTGGTTTCTAACGTTTACAGAAAAATGTGGTGGAGCTCCATCTTGCATAAACCACATATCTCTCCGAAGTTGGAGAGGTAAATCTTCTAACAATTCTGGCAACGTATTTTGTAGAAAATCCAAAAAATTTTCTCCCGTTAATCTTCGTGGAAGTATGACAGGACCAACAATGAAATTACCAATTATTCCAGCCCACACATTAATTTTGAATTCGTGCTGAAAATGGTTTACCTTTATTGCATGCGGATTTTCAACGGCATAAACATGTTCATTATGGGTATTAGTTATACCTCTTCTTGAAAAACCCGCTTCATCGGTAAAGATAACCTTCTTGACACAGTTTGGATCTCTTTCTATTTGCATATTAACAAATCGACAAAAACCCAAACGATTTTGAGGATCATGGACTAATAAATCTTGTACTGGCTTCTTATGGTATGGATATAGCAATTGTTCTCTAAGCACTTTATGAACGACATCTTTACTTACTCCTAGTTCCCTTCCAATTCGTCTGGTGCTTAATTCTGGATCTTCTTCAACACGTTCTAAAATGTCTTCTTCAACTTCAGGAATCCTTAAAAAACGTTCTCTTCCAATATCAACATTGTTGGGAGCAAAGAAACCGGTCTCCCGAAGACGTCTCTCAACAGCAGCAAAAGTTGGGTGGCTAGGTACACGACGATTTGGAAACATTTCACAGTACACCCTGACACTCTCTCGATCATTTCCTTCACAAAATCCTAATGTCAGTAACATATCGGTATATTCTGCATTGGTATATTGTACAGCCATATTAATAAACCACGCAATTTTTTTTTAATTATTGAGTCAGATAGAACACTTTCAATCATTAACAAGAGATTAGGTGTTAAAACTTGACAATATTTTTATTTAGATGAAACTATGGAAACCAACAATAAATGTTTTTGTATAGTATTGCTGGCAAATAATTAATATTCCTCAAAAATCGTACATGGCAAGAATCGAGTATTTTTGTTAAAAGTCTCGATTAGAGGTGTTGAAGAAGATATGAAAAAAGTACATTTTTATGTTTTTCATCGTATAAAATTTAGTCCGATAATAATACATAGGCGTAGAACTTGTATTTTAATAATTATTGTTTATGTTCTAAAATGCAAATTTCGTCAAAACCATGAGAGTAATCGAGTCTTATCAAGAGTACCTTTTTTAAAGTAAATGAGTTGAGCAATCTAAATTTCATACTCAAACTCCTTTTCTTCCATTGCCGTAGAATTTTTAAAGGTGCAATTATTAAAAAAAATCAATTTCTACGCCTATGGATTAATATCGGACAAAAATTTAACACCATTTTTTTTGGCCACATAAAACTCTACCAATATAGCAATTTCAGCAAAATCGCATATGCCGTTTTAAATTTATATGGGAAAAACGATTTAAAAATTGTAACTTCATGGCCCTCTGGAGCCCAAACAAAGCAACTTTGTACTAAGGTAATTTTACTTAAATCGACTTATTTTGGTCTAAGGAATATGTGGTATGTTTTTGTAAAGACCTTTTACAGACACCCTGTATAACTTTCACAGCTTAGTAAATTGGTGGCAATGATTTTTTGGAAACAAGACATACTCTTCGGTTATTATACATATTTTAAAACATCCGAAATGTCGGTATGTGCGTTATATTTATACAGGGTGAGACAGAAATAACTGTAAAAATGTATCTGAAGATTTTTATTCTAACATGCCTCCTTAGATACATGATGTTAAAATTTAAGAAAATGGGATCATCACTATAGTGAACCATATCATCAAGTATTTGCATCAACCTTCCGAAGATTGAGTGAGCTTGGAATTTCAAAGACTGAAAAGGCTGAAGCACGGCTAAGACACAATGTTGCAGATTGTGAGGAAGCTGTAATTGATCCAGTTTTAGGCAATCCTACTACAAGTACTCGTCGAGTTTCTGTGCAGTTAGGATTTTCACAGTGTTTTGGTTCGAGAACTGTAGTTACGGAGCTATCACATCCTTACCACTACTCGTGTGTTCAAACTCTTCATTCTGGAGATGCCGAGAAGCTACTTTTACGTTTTTGTCAGTGACATATTAGAAGAATAAATGATAACTCCTAGTTTGTTTCTTCTGTTTTATGGAGAGATTAAGCTAGTTTTACGACAGACGGTATTAGAAATTTTCGAAACTTTCATCATTATTCATTGAACACAGATTCTAGCACCTATTTTCTATCAATATGAGAGAAGGAATCTTCAATATCCATTTATTGGAGTTGCAAGAACTTAATAATTTATTTGAATAAAAACTTTACTTTGGTGTGAAGGATCTTCAGTTACTAGATTCAAAAGTCTTATTAAACAAAGTGAGAAAAACATGCAAATAGTTATTTAATTCAGCTCACTAAGAACCTGCTTAAGAAAAACAGAGTAAATTGATAGTAAGATTTGTTATACTATTGTCAAATCTAATGTTTGATTGGTTACAAAGTTCATGAACACACCAAAAATAAGTTAAAATAACTTACGAACATCTGAACCACTATACACATTGCTGCCTGTTGAATTACGAGTAGGAGTATTTCTATCAAAGTTACAATTATTATAGCTTTTCTAAAATTAATTGTACACACATATCAAAAAACCTGAAAGCAGTATTGATAATCTTCATTGATCGAGTAAATACTATATAGAACGTCGCTATATTACACATACAGATGAATAACTTTCAATCTCTCATGTATTATCCGGTGTTCGAAATGTCAAATTTCACGGAAATTAAAATCCAATTCTGTTTCATCCTACGTACCTACGTACGACACGTATAAATCGTAGAATCAATTCGCTCTATCTGCATATATAAATATTTTATAGCCTGTTCTGATATCCGATTTCAATTTTCATTAATATTTCCTCATGTTCTAAATACGGCGGGACAATAAATGGGGCTGATAATAGTCTATTAAATCTACGTTTTACAAAGGTCATGGGGTTACAATGTAGTACAGAAAATAGTACAAAGTTATGAAGAATGCATTTCTTCGTTTGTCGAGCTTTTCATATAAGCCATAATAATAGGAACTAATGTGTTCGAAACCGGTGTATACACTCTGTGATAAACACAGGTAAACACCCATTAAATATCACTTTGTTTTGATATTTTTTTGCATGTATACTCTTATCGGTGAAAGTAAATAGTTATTTATGATGTGGGTTAAAATTACATTTTTAAGACACGCATGTAAAAGCTTGCAGAATGGGCGCAGCGAAATATTTTTTCTACAAACAGCATTAAAAATAATTAACCCAGGTAGAAATAAGTTAAGTTTTAAATAACATCGTAGGCACTATATCAAACTTTCGAAGTGGGCACTTCGTGGCCAATAATATAAAGTAACCATGGTGGCAACCATTATTGTATTCATCATTAACGAAAAGTTTGAAGGCTTTGGATTTGTCACTTATAAACGTTGTCTGTTTGCCCTTCAAAAGTATAAAGAAAATATGGAAAAGAACAATTCATTTAAAGAAACTGATGAAGCGGCCAACCGAGCAACTTTGGACTAATTACCAAGAAAATCCCGGTTTCAGTATGATATTACATACAATATGGTGTCAATAAAAAAGCGTTACTGGACAATAATCTGAAAATGTGTTCTTGGCCTAATTTGAGGAAAAATCGAAGGTTTGGAAATCATCGCTATGACCTAATTATTCTATGATTAAAGATATGTTACGAATAATTACGTATATATCAGCAAGCATTTTAAGCCCATTGCGTTTCTGAAGCATCAAGGAGAAGGTTATCAACCCAAAAAATCATCTTGATCTTGACCAGAGACCAAATTGAACAGTTTTTCAAGTGCGCACCAGATGACCTGTCTATATTTGGTGGCTGCCGTAGAGAAGAGCTTTCCCAGTTGACTCTCGACAACTTGGAAATTGTGGCACTTCTACTTCAATATTGGTTAAGATATTAGATACCAAAACCAAGGTTCCACGAAATTTCACTATCGTTGAAGAATTTTATTTGGATTTTTACTGGAGATACTTACATAACTTTTCGCCCAGCAAGTGTGGGACATCGGAGGCTTTTTCTAAAGTATGTGAAGAGCAAGTGCACGAAAAAACAAAAAACCCTGTGGGAATAAATACGTTTGGAAAATTTCATGTTGCTATTGCTAAATTTCTGCAACTTCCAAATTCTAACCTCTATACTGGACATTGTTTTCGGCATTCGTCGGCAAGCTTACTAGCTGATAGTGGAGCAAATTTAATGACAAGTAAGCGGCATGAGGGTTGGAAGAAAGGGGTCGCCGAGGGATCCATCGAAGATTCGTTAGAAAGTAAAAAATCGATTGCCCGAAAACTGCTTTCAGTGCCATCAATGGCTGATTCTGCTCAAACGTCAAATAGGAATGCGGTCGTTTCAGTTGATAGTAGAATTGTGGAAGGATATAATTTTTCAAATTGTGTGAATATAAGTATTCATGTTAATAATACAAATAATGTTGTAAAGAAATAGTAAATCGTTCTTATTTCGAAAACGGTTAAGTTTATTGATTTTTAAACAGGTATATCTTTTTTATTTAAAATACAACGTTATTTAATAATGTCTTATTGGAAATTCAGATTTTTGAAAGACAAAAAAGTTTGACATACAGGGTGTTTCATGAAGTTCTCCCGGCACAAATACAGTTAATTTGTGAGTTACATGAATTTGAAATTTAAATGTAAAAAGTAATAATTAAATTTGTTGCGTTATGTCTGGGCGCGCTACGCATTGGTCAAGTGTGCTCTGACGACATTTGCAATTGCAAGGTAAAATTTTTAGAGAAAGAAATCCCGCGATTGCTTGAAGATGTACCTCTGGCAAGACTATTAAGAATGTACTTGCAACATGATGGAGCTCCACCTCATATTTCCCGAATTGTCACAATTGTTATCTAAATGAGCATTACCCTGGTTGCTGGATCGGTCGAGGTGGGCCACACATTTGGCCAACTAGGTCTCCAGACCCCAATCCGTTCGATTACATGTGGAGTTGGATGAAGAATATGGTTTATTAAGAGAAAGTGGAAACACGCGAAGCTCTAATTCAAAGAATTGTTAATGCTTCAACGCAAATAAAAAAAAGCACGCGGATATTAGAAATGCAACGCGATCAATTCACAGGCGTGCTGACAAATGTATTGAAGTAAAAGGTGGAATTTTCGAAAACCTTTTAAATTAAGAATGTATGTCACTATTACCGATGTTCTAAAAATAAAAATGAGAATTAATTTCCATTATTTTATTTTCAAATTCATGTAGCTCATTAAGTAAAGCAAATCGGACACATGTCTATATGAACTTTTTTTCTATAAATAACCCAAGGAACATACTGTATTAGTGTCGGGAGAACTTCATGAAACACCCTGTATATTTACTCCGACGGAACACTGCAACTAGCGTATCCTAGATCTGATTGCAAAATAGTTACCATTTTCGTAATTCCCACGTCAGAAAACATAGGTGCACAAACTTTCAAGATAATCCGTTCAAAGATGCTCAAGATATTTAAAAAATTCGAAAATATTTTTTCAACTTTAACACACTGTAGATCAAAAAGGAGCAACATTCGGATAAGGCATATTTAGCTTAATCGCTCTATTTTGAGGTCAGCAACATGCCCTTAAGCTCTGTCCCATTATTAATGAACATCCTGTATAGAATGTCAAAAGAGGTATCGAAAATAGTCAGCCTATGGAGAAAATATTGCAATAGCTTTTATGAGTTGGTTGCAGTAACAGGGTAGCCTCACACTAATGGGCAGGAATTTCAAAATATGAAAATTTTACGTCGAATTCGTAAAAATATGATTTCTATGGTCCAATTACAAGCATTCCGATTTGGTTTCACTTGTATGCTGGAATTAAAATGTAGTATAACCAACAGCTTACATTAAGTTTTCCCTAGATGGCTGCCTTTAAAGCTCCTCCATATTACTTACTATTATTGAGTGTCTAATGTTAAGGATTTTGGCGTTTGATATTGAGAACATTCTGTACATTATGAAGTCTAGTCGTTATCTTTTATTACATAGAATATTCCTTCATGTCTCATAGCATAACTAGATATATCATATAATTTTATCACCCTGTGTGTATCAAAGACGAAGTATTTTCATCTACGTTCCTATGAACTTTTTTCCTTGTTTTTAGTCTCATAATCATCTGTATAATTTTGTTGATGGATGATTGCAACACCTCTTCTATATAAACTACTATCTAATTACAAACAAGATAATAATTTAAATTCTGTTAGTAGGAGGAATCAGACTGGCGTCATCCAGTGGCGGCTGGTGAAATCTCAGGTATGTCATATCTTAATAACTAGACAAAATCAAATCAAACTTTAGTATATATGTACTGTGGCTATATAGAGAACTTTAGTAGAAGTAGAACGATTTTGCAGTTTGCGAAAAAAAGAAAAAAAACGTGGGCCTCGCCTAAGATTTCCAAATTGGCTTGTTTAAATTTCGACAAACATTTTTTTTTCATAAACTAGACATAATTCTACGGATAGGTTTCAGATTTTATTAAAAAAATTAAATTTTTGTTAAAGTTACAGCAGTTTGAAAATTAATATTGTATTTGTGATACATTATAAAAATTTCGAAATGCTATAAATTCTACAAATATAGTTAGTTAATAAAATTACATCTAGTTTATGGAAAACTGTTACTCAAAATTTAAAGAAGCCATTTTGATAATTTGAGGTGGGGCTCACGTTTTTTTCAACTTTTTTTTGCAAACTGTAAAATCGTTCTTCTTCCAAAGTTCTCTATATGGCCCTAAAGTTTGGTTTGGGTCCCATGTCTGGCTATTGAGATATGGCATATCTGAAATATCAACAGCCGCCACTGGCGTCATCCCTTTAAAATTAAGGGTAGCAGAAGTGTAGGGGTTGCCTTTTGTATTGATAATTAACAATAACAAATTATCGAGATCAGCAAAAAGAAATAATCCTGAGACAAGCGACACGGAAATTTTTAATGATATTTCAGTTATTTCATATTTTCCAACTGACCGAAGCGCGCGAGTTCAGAATAACATTTTTCGAATGACTAAATTCGATTCTGTTACATTTCTAAACACATAGTTGATAGTACACAATACCGGAAGTGTTTCCAGGATACATTTGAAAGCATTATTTTCTCGTCCATTTCCGCGTAATTTGCAAAATTGACTCATGGTTAAACAGGCAACAGGTATTTTATTTTCAGGAAAATTCTTCTTGACAAAATGTATACCATAAACCACCGCAGTATTAAGTTATAGGCATAATTCGGATATCGAATGTACGGGGCGTACTGTAACAGTCGATTGTTATTGTTAAACCAATATGCCTTGTGTCAAAGTTGAAGTTTAAAAAGTGATTTTTTGTTATAATTACACTGTGTTTAGCTGTATCAAATTAAAAATTTGGCAATTCATGTTTTTAGTGAGTACCTATAATTTTTTTTGAGTGACAGAGTCACTCAACGTCAACTTATTGGCAATTATGTGTTCTTTGAACCCTTCAAACGTGGCACGCTTATGGAATCTTGTCCTATGCAACCCTTATTAATATTTGGAACAAAATATCTATGCAGAAATATAACATATGATATTACATTTTTCACTGTTACCTTTAAAATATAATATAATTTAACTAATGATATATGAATTGAAACAATTTTTGTTTAAAAAAGTCACTCTTACTTTTATAAAAATATTGTTATTATTCTTACCTCTTCTTCTTCTTATTTTTCAGATGAGCACCCTGTACATCCAAACATCTACGACGATGAACGACTAGAGCAAATCGACAGCATACTTACCAACTTACTAATTTCACCATGGCCGCATGGTATAAGTCCCATTCTCTACGTAGAAAACAATCCAGTTCCAGTAGAGGATGAACTACTTTCAGACGCTCCAGAACCAGATGATTCATTCCATCCCGTCCCTCCAAAGCGGTCAAGGTACTACAGAAAATACCCCTGGAAGAGACAAAACTCTAGGTAGGTAATACACCAAAATAAAATTATATGACATATTATCACATACAAATTGTTGTAAACATCTCTTGTGCACACAAACCCAAATAGTCTGCGCCATGGATAAAACCATAATATTTCCATGTATTTTTGTTGACTAAATTAGTTTAACATTTATACGTCAAGATATTTCTTTGCGGTCAAGAATACCTCGTAAATTAAACTATAGATTGTAGTATGAAACATTGAACTTGAGTTGAAACAACCAAACTTTGGATTTCATGACTTTGTCGTACTGTACTATAACTCTAGAACAGTTTACGAGTGACTTTTGTGATAAAGTAATCCCCCTAACGCTATAAGAAGTTTGTAATTAGCAAATATTATCATTTTACAATACTTCCTCTCTTCAATATGCAGCAAAAGTCAGCTATCATATTTATATTTCGTCTGATCTAGTAATGTTGTTCAGTTTCCTTTATATCCTAATGAGGGGTTTTCGGGAATGCCAAATAGGACGCATTTAATTATCACAACTTTTTTGTGCCACGGTATATTTCACTTTGGACTGGAAAAATCTTGCTCGTTCTACAAAAGGCCATTTAAATTTGTAAATGCATAAAAAATGTGTTTAAATATTATTTTCAACGAATCTGATAAACATTTACCATTAGGAGTAATCATATATTACCGAAAAATATGCCTTTAAGGGAAACAGTGCAATTATAATTTTAAATTTTGTTTATTTAACAATGTTACTGCAAACAGAATTGACAGAGTAAAAAACATACCTTCTAAAAATAATATAATCAATCTAAAACATTCAGATTTCTCGCCCTAAAAAACATAATAGCACCAATTTTAGCTGCAATAAGTTCAACCATTTTCAAAAAGTACATGTTTTCACAAGTAATTTTTCACTTTCAACACCCTGTATATCTTGAACGAGTTACATTTTACCTAAGACATGTTTGCCTAAACCTTATTATCTTGACGTCTACAATCTACAGTTTCTCTATGACTATGACACTTTCTATACAAAGATAATTAACAATGTTAATATGTAACTGGAAAATCTTAAAAACTAGGGAAATCTGCAAATTGACTACACTATATGATTGTGTTCGGGCATATAAGTATAACTAATAGATTTTGGCGCCTACATAAATTTGTGACGATTTCAGTCAGCGACGTCATTGAAAAGACGTGAGAAAATTGAATGTATCGAGGATTTTGTTGTATCTTCTAGAGGGCACCACAAGCGATCATTAGGACGCATTTAAATTGCCAAAACTTTTTTGTGCCACGGTATATTTCACTTTGGGCTGGAAAAATCTTTTTCCCCAACTTTTCTGCTTAAAAAAGTTAAATACAATTTGCTAATATCGCGCTCAATAAAAAGGCATTTAAATGGATAAAAAAAAATTGTTTAAACATTATTTTCAACTCTACTGGCAAACAAAACATTCACCATTAGGAGCAATCGTTTATTAACGAGAAATATGCTTTTAAAGGAAACAATGCAATTATAATTTGAAATTTCGTCCATTTAACAATTTAACTGTAAACAGAATTGACGGAGTAAAAAGCATACTAATCAATCTAGCAATGTTAACTTTTTGACGTGAAAATCCTTAAAACTAGAGAAATCTGCAAATTGGCAACACAATGGTAAAAGAATAACGAATAGATTTTGGCGCATACATACATTCGTGACAATTTCAGTCAACGTCGTCACTGAAAAGGCGTGTTTATATTACTTTGAATAATTATTTATTATGGTTTTATCATTAATTATAATAGAAAACTACCCATTTACTGGTTATTAAAACGAGTGTGTGAGTACAACAAGTAATAATAATAAATATCTAATTCGGTTATTGATAAATTAAACATAATATACCTGTAATAAATGTTTATTATTCATAATATGTAGTTGTTGAAATTGTTTTTTTATTTGGAGTTTTTCGAACGGTTTACAGTAAGTTAAACTTCATTATCTCATGTATTATTCAAAACACAAAGTCAAATAATATTGTATACTTCTTACGTTTTTTGGCGTAGCACACTTGTTTGTTCCGCGCTCATCATATTATTTATCTCAAAACAAGCCCTAATGTTATAAAAGCCTACACAAGAATTCCAAGTTGCCGCGTCGACATCAACAAGGGGTGAATGCTGAAAATTAGCATCATTCTTAGCCTTCCGCCGACGGAAACAAAAGCATATATGGTTTATTCTCTCGCCATGGACTATTTCATATCTCTGGCACTTTCGGGCCGTTTTTCGGATTGGTTATAAAGACAACAATGTGTTTCATTAATATGCAAATGAAAATCTTAATGAAACCGTTACATGACATAATTCTATGCAAATACCGGTTTAACATAAAAATTGAATTAGTTACTTCCAGCCATTGGGTTTTCGCTTTTTACAATTTTCGGAACCATAATTTCGGAACGGCTCGTTCTCTCACAATTAATTCCACCTTCCTAATTATACAGTGTGATTCACAATCTCATGGATGTGGGCAAAAGTAGATATAGCAAAGGACCTGCTCTGTCAAAATGTTCAATGAGATAAAACAACTAAAGAATAATTTTAGAAAGTACCTATTTGATTGTTTTGCGAAAATAAAATCTCCATTTTTCTCAGTCGGTCAGTGGTCGAGCGGTTGTCAGTACTTGAATCAATGTGGCCAGACCACTATGGGATCGAATCCCGCGGCCGGTAGACCGTATTTTAACTAGGTATATTCGTGGAGTGAATTGACACCCTCTCTGCGGGGATGGTAGGGTGGAAGAATGGCAATGTGAGAGATTGATACCGGTCGACGTTTGACCGCCCATCTAATTCATGAGGTTTTCCAGGTTTCCCTCATTCCTGAACTGAATGGTGGCTAGGGCCTACCAACGTAAGTCGTTCCTGGGCGTAAATGCGGCCTGCTTAATAATAATATGCCGCTCCTCTCCTGCACAAGCCTCCAACTTCTAACCCTCGTGATTAGAATGATGGGTAGAGATATTATTATTATTGCTCACACTTACATACAATTTTATACTTTAAGGTATCGCATCTTTGGTATCAAATTCTTATTTTCCAACTTTTTTGCACAAATTAAAATAACTTTATAAAAGTAGCAGTCTCGCGCTGTTTTCAAGATCTTTGGCTTTGATACTTCTAATACTAACAAATTTTTATTTTGAATTAAAAATTGTAATAACAATAAAATACTTACTAAACATTAGTAAGAAACATATTCTAACTTCTCTAATGTCTCTAACTCCAATACATTTATCAACGCATTTAAGAAAGAATTATCTTATTGTAGTAAGTATAGCTAAGTAAAGAGATAGAGGGATAGAAATATTATTATTAAGAAATAATTGAAAAAAATAAAATAAAATAATATTTTATGTTTAACACTGTATTTTTTTAACTATCAACTTTTGGACTAAACCAAGTTCGGCTAAATCGTAATATTTTTGTTTAGAGAATTTACTCGTCCATTACCTCAAGACCGCCTTGTATATAAATATAGAAGGGTTTGGAAATTTGATGCGTCAAATACCTCATAATTTGACATTATTACGTAGATATTATAAGGCAGTTCTTTGAAATAATAAATTTTCCTTAAAAAAAAAATTACTGACGAAATATAACTTTACAAAATTCTTAATTTTTCACTAGTTAAATCCATTTTCTCTATGATATACATATACATACAATATGTTGTCCAGAATAATAAACTGAATATTTTCTCAAAATTTCAATATAGACTAGACCTAGACCTATTTTGTGTTTGGTTCACATTTTTCTAGTTAGTATCACTCTCTTGAGGTAAGACAAAATGTTATGAGAAATTTGTCAGATAAAAATTTAGTTAAGAACGCAAAACCTTGATTTTTAGCTTGGTTTCTGAATTTTTTCAATTTTTTATTCTGGGATTTTTTTCTGAACAACATTTTGTCGTATCTAAAGCTATGGCACTTTGTTTAGTAAACTGAGTTTGTTTATTTAAAAATATTATATTTTGACTACGCAGAACTTAAATATTAATGTTTTATATAAAAAAATCATAATTAAAATAGGTATGTAACAAAAAATACATAATAAATTGAAAAGCGTGTAGGTATGTAATATAATATGAAAAGGGTTTATAAATGAAAACTCCAAATGGATTTAAATTCCCACCAGTTTGCTATCTTTGTGTCCTATTTCCCCTGTACTTTTACGATCGAGCTAAATAAGTAGCATAGTAGCAAGTTGAATTTGCAGTTCAATGTTGTGTTGTAAGGGAATGTATATCATGCAAAAATTGGATATAAAATGTATGAGAATTATTTCCAAGCTATTTCTCCAATTCTCTACTCTCTAGCGTCCAGTTGATGAATATACTTTTATTACACGTTTCAAGCGGTATTTAGATACTATAAAAAATCACGGTTCTTAACTTCAGAACCTACGCATTTACCAGTATTTTACCCTTTCTTTTAAAACATAAAGTAAATGTATTTGACAACAAAGAAATGTTCTTGCTCTTTTGTATCTTTTTTTTTTGTTATATTTAACGACCCACGCTGCTGTATTTATATAGTTTCCTCAGAAAATTTTCCTTTTATATCAAACTTGCGATATATAAATATACTAGAAATATATATTTTGATGTTTACACGCATCAATCAAATGTTGATGCTTTAAAAAATATTTTTTTATTAATATTTGGAAAACCATTTCAGCGATTTAAACAGTACGCAACATAATCAAATCTGCTCCAATATTACAATATTGTGTCATAAGAGACAAATACGCGTTTTAGTCAAAACTGATTTAAAAAATGAATGTTATCAATATTTGGAAAACCATTTCAGCGGTTTAAACGGTATGTAACACAAATTAAATCTACTCCAATACTACGTTGTAACAATACTAGAATTTGTATGTATCTGATAAGTGTGAGCTGCTAGTAGTACTCCCATATACAGCGTGTTTCCTAAGTAACCTGAAACATTTCAGGGGGTGATTCTGAAGTAATGTCATTAAGAAAAGTTAATATAAAGTTTTAAAGTGTTTTAAGTCGAGTTACAGAGCGTTAAAATTTTATTTTCTTCTTGAAAATTTTTGGAGTAGAATGTTTTGGCAGTTCAAAATTTTTTTTTTTACAATATCAGGGGAGGTAACTTTAATATTTTTATTAACAAATTATGTACGTCACTGACCCTCTGGATTTTTGAATCCTCATTTAATATTTAACAAAAAACGTCTCGAGATTTTTGTCGAGGAATAATTAAAAATAACAGTTACCTATATGTATACCACGAACTTTTACGTAAAACTTATGCATGCATTATACAATTTTTCTTGTGACAGTTTAAATGGAAATCTTTATTTCCTAGAAACTCAATTGTCTAATTATTGAAATAAGGGTAAATTGGAAAATGATATGTATTTGCCAATTTGTAATATTAATTAGACATAAATACTAAATGAGGATTCAAAAATTTATATTAAAAAGCTAGAAGGTTACATCATTTTTAAATAAACATATTAAAGTAATCACTCACATTACCGCGCATGATATTACGAAAAAAAATTCAACAGAAAAAATATGTCTTCTGTCATGGTGTGTATGTGATAACAATTTAAAAAGAACATTTTAGTCTACTCCAGAGATTTTCTTCTTCTTTTTCTTATAGTTTATGAAATTGCAGTGGTCACCACTGAATTTGGAACCTCCTACACATTAAAATAAACAAATGTGTATTAAATGCTTACTTACATAATTTTCTGCTACATTTAATAAGTGACGTTGAAAAGTTTGCAATAGGCATTACTTCAAATCTGATGTGAAATTTGATTCTTCTCTGTAGCGTTAAACTATATAATGTGAGTATATAAACTTTTCTTATCTCTTTAGAAACATTCATTTTAACTGACAGGAAGACATTTACTGTAAGTACTTAATAACGAAGATGGCAGTAAAATGTTACATTTTATCTAAATCTTTCAGTATTACCAACATTATCTATGAGATTGTCGGAATGTCACACTTGCAAAGGTTTGAATAACTTGTAGCTTAATTTTATAATTTTGATATGAAGTAGACGTTGAGGATAATAAAGATATATGCAAGGAATTATATACCAGATTTAATACTTGATTCACTTCAGTGAATGATAATAATACTGAAACAACAATATATTTAAAATCAGAAAAATATGTAGTTCTTAAAAATACAAGCAAATAAAGTATCCATTTAAAAAAAAATAAATATTGCATTAGCGATGTTCAGTTAACATTTTTTCTAAATATGAATTTATGAAGCTTACGAAGAGCCATAGGTACAATTTTTACAAAAAATATGTTTAGTAAAAAATAAATACGTGTTTAAAGTGACCATTTTCGATGGAAAACCTTGTACATCTGTCGAATATTCAACTAGATACTTTTTTATTGTTGGGTGAAACAATTCATCAAGTAACAGACGCATGTAGCAGCTGTGACTTTTTCAGGAAAACGATCCATTACATTAAGGCAGAAGCAATTCAATACATCTAAAAATTAAATATAATATTCGTCTTTTAAAAGAAATAATATTGTGCTGTATTTTTTAAAGTACATCGAAAATACCCATCCCAACCTTAAATTCCCATAAAAACCTGGATCCTTTCGTAGCTGTTAACTTCTAATTTATTATTTTGTAAGTAATTTTTAATATGTATGTATTTCTTCTCTATAAACCTGTGCATGTAATTTTCTGAAACTAAGACTGTTTAGTGTGTAAATGAATTTGTTAGGTGTAATAAAGTTAATGTAACCTGTAACACAAGTTGTAAATGATAGGTACTACATGATAAATAAAAATAAATTATATGTTTTTATTTTGTTTGTTTATTATGCACCTACTTCATAGTCATGGCCATAACTGTAGAGTAGTTTTCACCTACGTTTTATTAGTCTTCGTATCACCCCTGTTTAATTCTTCCAAAAGTTATATCATTTTGTTTAAAAATAAATATTAAATTTTTTTAAAAAATCAGAAAGTATCTGAATACAACATAAAAATAGTAAATTATTTTTAGATAAATATAATCACAACAGGTAGTTATAAGCCATTTTTGTTAATAGTTAATATTTGACACATCTAAATTTTCATATCGTGTTCATATACGCTACTGAAGTCAGTTAGTAAATAATAAAAAATGAGTTTATTTAAACGTCAAAATCAAAGCGATATTTCTATCTATACGGTGTGGAAGAAAGTAGGGAATAAATTCATTATTTCTAAAACAACGCAGTTTCATAAATTTCTTCGAACATCGATTATGCTTTTTAAAAGACTCTTTTTCTATACCAACGCATTTCTGGCGTTCATTTGTTTTCACGTGATGACGTCATCGGATATTTTTTAAATACAACCGCTATATTTTTTCAACGGATTCTTGTAGAGCTTAACTTGCTGAATTCAAAAATGTATAATTTCAACACTTTATTCCTTCAACTTTCCGAGAAAAAAATAATCAATTACGATTTATTACAATGAAATAAACGCTCCAGTTGACAGATATCAATTCTAATTAGATTTTGTTTAGCTGCCAGAAACAGTTTCTGAGGTGACTTGATTTAATTTGTTGGTTTTTTTTATCAAAAGATGTAATATTCTAACATGCAATCTAATAAAACAAAATAATAAATTAGGGGTTCAAATACGATTGAGGCAACCAGAATTTAATTATTAATTGATTAATTAGTTGCTTATTGTTAAAGTATTTTAAAAATAAATAGTCTTTATTTTGTGATACTGCCAATGATTTCATTATAGCCATTTTACTCTCAACCCGCCCATCACAGACACAAATGGGAATATTCACATTTTTTTCAAGCCGATTTTATTGGATCGGTTCTTTCTCGGAAAGTTGAAGGAACAAAATGTTGAAATTATACATTTTGAATTCAGTTAAGCTCTACAAGAATTCGATGAAAAATACAGAGTTCTATTTAAAAATAAATATCCGATGACGTCATCAAAAAACAAATGAACGTCAAATATTTATTTACAGAAAAATGATTATTTTAAAAAGCAAAATAAATTGACGTGTAGGAAATTTCATGAAACTTTTTTTTAGAAATAATGAATTTATTATACCTTTTTCCACACTGTATATATAAAATTCTCGTGTCACAGTGTTAGATGCCACACTCCTCGGAAAATATTTTAAAAATATGTATACATCTAAAAATTAAATATAATATTCGTCTTTTAAAAGAAATAATATTGTGCTGTATTTTTTAAAGTACATCGAAAACACCCATCCCAACCTTAAATTCCCATAAAAACCTGGATCCTTTCGTAGCTGTTAACTTCTAATTTATTATTTTGTAAGTAATTTTTAATATGTATGTATTTCTTCTCTATAAGCCTGTGCATGTAATTTTCTGAAACTAAGACTGTTTAGTGTGTAAATGAATTTGTTAGGTGTAATAAAGTTAATGTAACCTGTAACACAAGTTGTAAATGATACTACATGATAAATAAAAATAAATTATATGTTTTTATTTTGTTTGTTTATTATGCACCTACTTCATAGTCATGGCCATAACTGTAGAGTAGTTTTCACCTACGTTTTGTTAGTCTTCGTATCGCCTCTGTTTAATTCTTCCAAAAGTTATATCATTTTGTTTAAAAATAAATGTTAAATTTATTAAAAATCAAAAAGTATCTGAATACAACATAAAAATAAGAAATTCTCTTTAGATAAACATAATCACAAAAGGTAGTTATGACACAGACATTTTTTGCGTTTACCTTTGATAATAGTTAATATTTGACACATCTAAATTTTCACATATCTCGTGTTCATAAACGCTACTGAAGTCAATTAGTGAAAATAAAAAATGAATTTATTTAAACGTCAAAGTCAAAAGCGATATTTCTATCTATACAGTGTGGAAAAAAAGTATAGAATAAATTAATTATTTCTAAAACAACAAAGTTTCATGAAATTTCCTCGGACACCGCGATTTTGCTTTTTAAAAAGACACTTTTTTCTATACCAACGCATTTCCGGCGTTCATTTGTTTTCACGTGATGACGTCATCGGATATTTTTTTAAATAGAACCCCTATATTTTTTCAACGGATTCTTGTAGAGCTTAACTTGCTGAATTCCAAAATGTATAATTTCAACACTTTATTCCTTCAACTTTCCGAGAAAAAAATAATCACTAACGATTTATTACAATGAAATAAACGCTCCAGTTGACAGATATCAATTCTGATTAGATTTTGTTTAGCTGCTAGAACCAGTTTCTGAGATGACTTGATTTAATTTGTTGGTTTTACTATCAAATGATGTAATATTCTAACATGCAATCTAATAAAACAAAATAATAAATTAGGGGATCAAATACGATTGAGGCAACCAGAATTTAATTATTAATTGATTAATTAGTTGCTTATTGTTAAAGTATTTTAAAAATAAATAGTCTTTATTTTGTGATACTGCCAATGATTTCACTATATCTATTTTACTCTCAACTCGCCCATTACAGACACAAATGGGAATATCCGGTGACGTCATCAGACAAAAACAAATGAACGTCGGAAATACGTTGGTACAGAAAAACGAGTCTTTTTAAAAAGCAAAATAAGTCGACGTGTCCGAGGAAATTTCATGAAACTTCGTTGTTTTAGAAATAATGAATTTATTCCATACCTTTATTCCACACTGTATATATAAAATTCTCGTGTCACAGTGTTAGATGCCACACTCCTCGGAAACGGCTTGACCGATTTTTATGAAATTTTATATGTATATTCGGTAGGTCTGAGAATCGGTGGTAATCTATTTTTCATACCCCTAAGTGATAAGGGTGGTCCACCTCAAACATTTTTTAATACATACAACCCTTAATGTTCATCTTTCTATCACAAACTCCTATTTTTTAATAGTCATTTTAGTAATTTAATCATTTTTAACCCTGATCGATAACTGATTGATTATCACTAGATCAGTTATCCCCGCCAGACGTCTACCGGTGTCACTTCTCACCCAGTAAACAGCACGGAGTAAGGATGAGAACGAAGCCAACTATCAAAATATTCACTAGAAATAATTCATATGGCAAAACAGTGTTTGCCGGGTCACCTAGTTGTATATAAAATGACCTAATGTTTTGGCAGATTTATAAATGAACAAAAACTGGCTATCTTAAAAAAAAGAGTGCACGCGAATGGAGGAAAAAATGTATGATCGCGTGCTGATGCTTATATCATTCCACAATCACATGCTTTTGTACATCGCTTAAAAATAATGAATTTTGCATATCTAAGCATATACAGGATGTTCAGGTTATACTTTAACGCTAGCTTCTTTGGAATAATGTGATTTGTTTTCTTAAGAAGTTATGACCGAGACTTTTAGATTAACAGGAATATCTAATTGATTTTTAAGATAAATGTATAGGGCGTTATGAGGGCCTGTGCACTATATTATTTTTTCACATAAGGATAGAAGTTTTTAGAAAGTGATTAAGAATGCCAAGTGTCGTATCTATTAAACTTAACACCCTGAGTAGTTGTAATTGAACTGGCTTGGATTAAGATTCTTTAACTGCATTGGTAGAGCATTAAAAAGACGTATTCCCGTATAGCCCGTATCAATTCTGGTTTCACTTAATCTTAAATAATAGTTGTTTTGATCATATATTTTGACTGAATAGCTGATTTCTGATTAAAAAATTTTCTAAATTTAGTTTCACATACAGGAGACACTGTAATATGTATATGCAGGGAACAGATGCGCTCGAGCCAATATCGTAAAAAAAGTTAAATCATTATAGTTTTTACGAAACAATATAATGAGGTTGTAGTATTTAAGGTGAAAAAATGCTGTTTATCCATAATGGCCCTTCTTATTGGTGCATACTACGTTAAAATATTGTACAAAGGAAATGGTCAATTCAAGACTAATGACAAGCATATCTTTTTTCCTCAAAAACAATGTAGGTTTATTTTTTTAATGGAAAACGATATCAATAGTAACGTTAGGGTAAAAAAAGTTGTGGTCACATTTACATCACAAATATGGCGGATATACAACAAATTATGATTTATCATATGTAAAAACATCTATTCCCAAATTTTTAAGTTTTATTTTGTTTGTTTTGTTAAATTGCAACTTCGACACCCTGTATCTTTTTTATTATCAACATTTCATTCAGGCAAGTTGGCTTCAATCGTAAGATTTTGAAGTGAATAATCTAGTATGTATCACATGTGATATGTATTTACTTAGTTTAACAACCAAAATTAAAATTTTAAATGGCTGTCCTGTTTTAACAATTTAAGAAGTAATAGGAAAATAAATTTGAATTCGGTGCCCCTCGTAAGACGCGCCTACGAGTGAAAATGAGGCCCGTTCGTTAGCTACGACTCCGCTGATAGTACACATTTCATTCATAATTTTCGCACATCAAATCCACGAGCAATGCAAGAATTTTCTTAGTCATACGTAAACAAATGTTGGGGTCATTTCCTGGCTCAGAGCAAATTTGCATAAGTAATCTCTAAACAATAAACCCTGGATTTTTTTTCCAAGGACCGCACGAACCGCAGTATTTACCTTAAACCGTCAAATTCTCTGTGAATTATGGCTTTACCAAAAAGAATCTTACGTAACTGCAACAACGAGATATACACAATAAGTCACGGTGTTTAGTTTTCCTTTAATATTCGTTAATTTCAACATTGGTTTCCTGGGGAAGTGTTAAGTTCAGAGGAGTACTGGCCCGAATGAATGCAATCTAAGTCAAACCATGAATAAGTATTCATATTGCAACTACATAATAATTCTTAATTTCATAGCAAGGAAGTCATTTATTCAATTACGTTCATTCATAATCTGCCACGATTTTTTTGTTGATTTTGTCTTGGTATCTTGGCCTTGGACAAACCAAGATCAAGACAAGACTTGACAGTTCGAATGGCAAGGCAAGGCAAGATTTAAAAAAAGTCTTGCGAGATAAGACAAAAAAGATTGCTTACAGCAAAAAGTGTTGCAAATATAAAAAGGGGTAATATTTAAGTGAGAACATTAGTTAAAGAAATAAATATTGCATCTCTATTGTATACATAATACCAGTATATGTTTTTCTTAAGGCTGGGATTTTGTATCCATATTTTTACCGTCTAACAGGGCTTCAAGCGAGGACATAGAACTCCAAGAAAATTGAAATAATTGATTATTATGTATCAACGTATTCACAAAGGTTCTCGCTAGTGCGTGAGATAATTTTTATTGCTCATAAAATCACAAGAATAAATTAAAATAAACGTTAAAATACCTCAATTAAACAACACGACAATATGTCACAATTACGGCAAAATTATCACAGCCACAGCCACCAAATTACTTCACTCACTAGCCAGGACATATAGGACAACTTGTGTTTCACTTTCAGATTAATATTTATTGGTAATTTTACATTTTGTGTCCTCGAGTAAAACCATAACATATATCACGGCCTCCATTTCTATGTACGTCAAAATGCACGATAAACTTCAGAGAACCGTGCGGTTCGGACCTATACGAGTTGTATACTGTCTCATAAGTTTGATTGATTCGTCGTTTCGCTCACTCAGGCTGTGCAATGCCTTTTCTACAAAACCCCCGCCTTAAAGGACATTCAGCATATAAAATTATTTTAAAATGAAAATTTATTGAATGTAGTACCCAGTTTTGCTGAACTAGAACTAATTTTAAATTCACTGCCTCTTGACTAATAGAGCTATAATTCTGTTTCGCTTATTTCGTGCATTAGCCATTACTTATTACAAAGGGTGACTCACAATTTATGCAAAAAATTGGGAATATATGCACCAAGAAAAATGGCGTCAATATCCTAACAAATATTTTGTCAAATCCTTACAGTTTCCGAGAAAGAAATTATTGAGGTTGATTGATTGTGAATCCTGAAATTTGACTGTAGTTTTAACGTTTTTACGATAGTGCTTACATTAATTCATCTAGTATAAAAAATGGCTTAAATGTATAGCAGCTCTGAGTTGATATCGTTTAATTTATGGTGAGACAAAATGCTTAAGTAGCTTCTAGTCTATACGCAAAACGATTTCCTCATAGATATGTGCCAAATTCAGCTACTATTACCGCGGTAGTGCAACGCGGGCGTGACACAGCAAATTTGCATCCAAATCGTTGGAGAGATGGACATCCAGGGCGTTCGTTGCGTATTGTGGCAGCTGAGGAACAGGTTTTAGAGATTGTTGAAGAGAACCCCTAATAAATAGGTACTAGGCAAATCACTCAACAAGTATAAGAAGGTCCCAATCAACAGTGTGCCATAACATACTCGAGGCTTAATTATATCCGTATCAAGTACAGATTGTCCAAATATTAATACCAAGTGATTATACCTTACGAATTTGATTTTGTGAATGGTTGCTGCAACAAAATGCTCAAAATCCCAGATTTACAGCTGACGCGTTAGTTACAGATGAAGCTATTTTTACACGGAGTGGGAAGTATACGTATTTCCAACACCGTTTGAATCAATCTCGTCTATGACGGCTTGATTGGATATTACCCTATCGAATGGAAGAGGTTCACTATCTCGAGGTTCTTCGAAATGGTCTGTCTCTACTCCTGGAAAATGCGTCCTTAGCTGTCCTACTCCAAATATGGTTTTTGTACGATGGTGCCCTTTCATTTTCGACAAAATGTTCAGGAGTACCTTAATGAAGTCTTAGAGGTACGATGAATTGGACGAGGAGCACCGGTACCATGGCCGCCACGATCTCCTTACTTAAATCCTTTAGACTTCTTTTTGTGGAATATTTAAAAAATGAAGTGTATCGCACCGAAGTGGACACTTGATGATTTACACAAACATATCACAGCTGCTGCCAATAATTTACGAGTTCAAAAAGGACAACAACCAGAAATATTTATTTTAATAATTGTGTTACTTGTATGTGTGTATGTCGGTGGACGAAATATGTCAAATTATTTTATTAATTAAAACCATAAATTAATTTTTTTAATTAACAATAACAATAGCGCAAAAGCAGTTGAATTTGCTGATATTAAATAGATTCAATTTTATTTATTTCTAAAACACAAAAGCTCTAAATGTCTCCCCGGTTTTTTCGAGGTTTTTAAATAACAGAAAACAAAAAAAAAAATGTTTATATCAATAATGTTGTAATTTCAAGACACAGTTTTGCATTTTATTGTACTTAATTATTTTTTATCTTTGAAATGTTTTTGTATAAAAACTATGCATATTAGACATTCTTTTCATAAGAGTTTTTGTTGCTTTTGGTCAGATATGCACGCCAATATCGGTACTCATATTCCAGACACTCTGTATGTATAAACATAAGCAAATTATAAGAGCAGATACATATCTAACAATACATGGAAAATTATGAATATTGATTCCATTAAAACCTCAAATTTTACAAATATGTGAACGTAAATTGGAAATAATGTATTAAATAAAAATATATCAAAATTCCCTTTATATTTCATTGTAATCCTCATAAGAAACGCAAAATAACAACGCAGGTGCGTGGACGACATAAAATTTGACTTTATAATAAGAACGCCAATGTTATCATATCTATTTATGATATAATCTCCTTATTAATGTTTCAAAATCACACGGAGCCGGTCCTACAATGCAACCATCCTTTGTTTACCTTCCTGAAATCCAAAAACGCGTCTACAAATACTCCACCCGCTGAAATATGAACTCGATGCAGATTTCAGGTCAGTCGCACCTTGAAATTTCGATAGTTAGTCGACATCATGTCATCTTCTATACACCACACTGTCTTATGTTGCCTTCTCATAGCGGCAGTCAGTAGTGCTTCTAACAATACAGTGAATAAAAACAACGTTCTCCAAACATCCTTAAAAAAGGAGTCGGAAAATTTTAGCGCGTGTGGTGAAGTGCATATAGAAAAACAATTCATCCTGATATCTCCAAACTACCCTAAAAACTACTCCGCCAACTTAAATTGCCATTATTTGTTGAAGGGACCTCACTGTCCGACCTATTATCAGTTCGAGTTCCGGAGTTTTTCCTTGGAAAGTTCCGAAAACTGTACCAAAGACAGATTTGTGATCGGGAATCAAGATGTCTTGTGTGGAAACAAAAACGAAACCAAGGACTACCTCGCTGTCAATGGATCGCTGCATGTTAGATTTGAAACAAATGAAAATATCTCTGGAAGGGGTTACTTGATAAAGGTGGTCCGAAAACCTTGCGAGAAAATTTTGAAAAATGTGACAGAAGGGATCAAAAAAGCGACAAAGGTAAGGAAAATATCTGCTGCTGTCAACAAAAATTCTCTACACAATTTTTATAGTACAGCTGTGGACTATTAAACGATTTCGACATAAATTGTTGTCAAAGAGAATTGACGAAATGAAGTCATTCATGGTACTTTTCCAAAGATATTTTAAATTCTTAATATTCACTATGAATATTACATATGTGGATATATCCGTGTTTCTAATAAATTCCTAGATGTTTAAAAATTGTATATTAGCAGTTTTAATTGACACTTTGTTTAAAATGCAAGTAGATTGGAATTTCAAGATTATAATATTTGTAGACTGATGATATTGTAGAATAGAAATAGTAAATGTGCTTCCAACACAATTTAAAACACACAAATAAAAATTTAAATGTTTGCAGTTTGCATGTAGTATTTGTAAAAAAGATTATGAAGGGAGGGATTCTAGAAAAAAATATCGAAAAAGTCACATTATTATTAATTAAATAAATAAATAAATCGGCAATATGAGGCTATCAACATGTTGCATGCATAATAAAAATTTAACATATTTTAATATTCAAAATATTTACATTGAATTTTTATTAAATATTTTTTACTCGTGTATTAATAATGAATTCCACAAAATATCAATAAAATACACCCGTTTTCTCCTGTAATTAATACTGAAAAGAATGTTTAGGGCTTCAGGATCTTTCTTTACATCTTTAATAAAAGGATTATTATCCTTTATGTTCAGACTAAATTCTTAAAAAAAATGTTAAAAGAAGATAGTTTAAAAATATGCGCCGTATTTGTTGTTTTATAATCAATCTAATTAAGGAACAATAACGCTTAGGCAACGTATTTTATGGAGAAGATATAATTTTTCAGTAAATGTATCAATTTAATTATAAAAAATTTAGAAAGTTGGCAAAAACCCAATAAAACTAAAGAAAAACTAAAATTATGCCACAAATAAATAGCTTCAGACAAAAAATTATATACTTAGCTATTTTAGTATAATTCTCTATGAATGAAAATTGTACAGGTATATAGAGGTATATCCAAATGAAACATTTACCATCTTGTAAAGTGACAATTCGGGCATCCGAAATGAACTTCTACAATTTTTTTCGGTACAAACAAACTTTCCAAAATCAAATTTTCGATGCTATTTGACAATTATGTTTTTTCGCAACATATAGCTTTTGTAAATCAACGATTTTCATATTAGGTGCATTAATTTTTCACATCTTACATAAAAAACTATAGCACACGCCAATTTTTGTAAACATAAAGGTTTTCTTGTGCATTAAAAACTTCACTATTCGGAAACCTACATTGATTATTGAAAATAAATTTATAGTTACATCGAAGCAACTGTAGTCAAAAGTATAAAATAGTTTTTAAAAAAAGTTACGGTGTTACGGTTTTCAACAAATTGAATTTTGTATGTGCGCCGTGTGCCTATATGCAGGGTTATTTTAAATGGAGTAGCAAAAATGAGACCACAGATTGCTTAGGTGAGAGTAAATCGAAACATGCTTAATAAAAAATATACAGGGTGTCAATTAAAATTTTATTTTCGATATTTGTAGATAGCTTCTTAAAATATCCAAATATACATAAAATTTGTAAATCAGGGGTTTTTGTGGGCGAGAAATTCAAATTTGTTTCTAATTTTGATGTCACTATTAGAGGGCGCCACTTGTGACACATCATGTTTCTTTTAAATGGCAGAACTTTTTTGCAGCTTAGTGTATCCATCTGACTATAGAAACAATCGATTATCCTACCTGTTGTATCTGAAAAAGGTATACCCTGTTGACGTCCTTAAGAGTAACAGTTTTCGAAATAATTCTATTTGAAATATTCAGTGCACCGATTGTAAACTGTTACCGTTTCAGGTAAAGTGCCTTTTGTACTGAAAATACACCAAAATATTACTTTAAAAAGTTGTTCAGAACAGTAAATGGGAATGGAATGGGAATGTGCAAAATTTCAAAAGATCGGCCAGCTTTGATAAAATCTTTGTACCTACCGACTTTGTTGAAAAATGGTTTCATCAAACCTGGGCGATGTTTTTGAAATTTTGCACGCCACCATACGTTACCATTCTGAAGAACTTTTTCAAGTAACATTTTGCTATATTTTCAGCGCAAAAGATTCTTTTACCTAAAACCAAAACAGTTTCTACTCGGTGCACTGAATACTTCAAATAGGATTATTTCGAAAATGGTTACTCCTACCGACTTCAGCAAGGTATACATTTTCAAATAAAACAGGTAGGAGATTCGATTGTTTTGATAGTCAGATAGATACACTAACCTGCAAAAAAGTTCTGTCATTTAAATGAAACATGGTGTGCCACAAGTGGCGCCCTCTACTAGTGACGTCAAAATTAGAAATAAATTTGAATTTCTCGCCCGCAAAAACTTCTGGTTTACAAATTTTAAACAAATATTTGAATTTTTATGAAGTTATCTACAAATTTTACTGTTTAAGAAAGGTATTTTAAACTAATATGTATCAAATCTCCTACAATTCCTATCAATGAAGTCATATGTATGTTCTCTGATACCAAACATCTAGGTATGCTAATGAACATCCACAGACAAAACTCTATTCAATAATTATCTAAAGAATTTAATATATTTACTAACCTCTGGAGTGGGAACTCGAAATTCAACCACAATAGATTAGATCTGACCTATTTCTGCATTTTTAGGATTGCTTCATCAGTTGGCCTCCTTTAACTTGAGCCAAATATCTAACTATAAAGATTATTATACCAATAAATTAAAATTATTTCAAATAACTCACTCAAATTAAAGGAGGCCACCTGATGAAGCAATCCTAAAAATGCAGAAATAGGTCAGATCTCATCTATTGTGATTGAATTTCGAGTTCCCACTCCAGAGGTTAGTAAATATATTAAATTCTTTAGACAATTATTGAATAGAGTTTTGTCTGTGGATGTTCATTAGCATACCTAGATGTTTGGTATCAGAGAACATACATATGACTTCATTGATAGGAATTGTAGGAGATTTGATACATATTAGCTTAAAACACCTTTCTTAAACAGTAAAAAAATGTTACAAATGCTAATAGTAAGGAATATATGGGTAGATATTGTGGGTGTAATTCAACGCAGGTGGGGGCTTTTGTCCACTGAGTAGTTAGTTTCACACAATATTGTTAATACCTGAAAATATATGAAAAAATTATCTACAAATATCGAAAATAATTTTTTTATTTTGACACCCTGTATCTTATTTATTATGCGTTTTGGGACATAGGTATGTTAGGTTAAATCGATTTATTTTCACCTAAGGAATCTGTGGTCTCATTTTGGCTACTTTATTTAATATGACCCTGTAGGTAAGTATATTATCATTATTATACATATAAATGATATTGTTTTCTTTAAAATTAGAATAGAACAATTTTTATATAAAATGAAAAGGATGCTTAATAATATTAAATTGTTTTAGTTTTTTGTTATGGTTGTGTTATGATTTACTTTCTATGCAAACAGATATTTTAGGATATTTCAGGGACAATACAAACATTACTAGGCCTCAAGTTTACTGCATGAATTGTAATTTGCTTTGTTCTATATATTAAAATAGGATCTAACATTTTATATTTGCATTATATTGAAAACGATTAAATGATGCAGTTAGTTCATTAGACTTAAAATTTCCTGTAGAAGGCAATAACAATTCTTAAAATAACGTAATGTAAATAAAGTACAACTCCATGTTGACAAAATAAAAAAATTAAGTGTAATATAATATTAATAAAGAGACATAATTTTTACAAAACCTTTAATATATATTTTTTGTGGTGCTTAGAATATCCTGTTCCTGCTATACTATAATACATTATCCATCTTCATCAATCATTAGTTATAGGCCGCCCTGTATATAATGTAAGTACATTAGTCAAAGAATAAAACTGAGAAAATTATGAATATGACACTGAAACAATAAAAACAAACATAATACAAGGCCCTCTAGATCATTAACATTAATACATAAGTTCGAAGGAGTTAAATTATGAATAAATTAAACATTATTTAATAATTAAAGTAAATAAACATAGCGACTATTATTATTTAAATACCGAAACCGGATTGTTAAATGCAGAATGATATTGTTTTATTATCTCACTATAAGAATTTTAATTTATGCATGTTATTAATTTGGACTTTGTGTCATTTCTGGTTATTCTTTTTAACTTTACATCCGTATTATGGGAATATTACTGAGTAACATATTTAAAATACAATATAAATAAATATGATTCATTATGATGACTGAATGATTTGGAGAATATACAATACTAACTCTATATAAAAGATATTTTCTAATACTGAAAAATTACCTTAAAACTTACTGAAAATATAAAAAATATTTTAACATGTTGTCGAAGAGTTTAACTAATTCATCTTTTAATTTCGACTTTGACATATTAATCTTATCTTGTGATGGTTATACATGTATACAGTTGAAGAAGACGAGCCTGTATATGTATAAATTTCGAAATATTCTTGAAATTTCCTATATTTGGAAGATTTCATTAATAAATATCCTTAATATTTTCAACACGCTGACCAATTTTGTAAGGAATGTCAGTAGATAAAACCCATAAATTGTCAGATTAAGAGGTGGAGGTTGCGAATATCTACGGAAACATTTACATAATAAGCAGATTCTGCATGATAATAAAAATGTGGAATATCCATAGAAAAATGAATACGTTTTGAAGCATGGGTATTGTTTGAAATGTTGATAGCATCGTCGACGATAATGTCAAATCACCCACGTCACTATTACCGAACAATGTCGTCTATAGTAATTATTTTCTTGGCTTTCACTTTGATTGATATTATATGATGAATACGAATCATGATTTTTGTGGTTATACAACAATTATGTTTTATTGCCGTATTATTATTTCCTTCGAAATAGATAAATACAGATTTGGTTTATTACAGCAGCAAGTAGGTATCATTATTTTGTTGTCAGCAACTGAAATATTTTATAAATTTATCACAAGAACGTTTCGGTAGCTAAATAATAACAACTTACACGGCAAATATATAACTATTTTATAAATATTTCTGTGTCAGGCTTATACATCATTCTAGTTAATAAAACTAGTGTTTTATAATAACTTTTTAGTAATGTTTTTTAATATTTCTAACCACGCTATAAAAATATTATAATTGTTTCTTAGATGTGGGTCAACCTATAATACTATTATTTTAAAAAATACTTGGAGATAATTTTACTTCTACTACTACTTAATTTCTACTTCTATTATACACTGTCATATAGTTATTATGTAATGATATCAGTTTTAAAACGAAAATAGTAATATAACAATTACAACAGAAAAACCTTTATTTTGAGACAAAGTTACATTGACAGATCTTTCTATAAAACAAATTTGAAACAATAAAATGGCAGAACTCAAATAAAACACACAAATTGTCTCAATTGTCGACGTTTCGTCACTTATCGTGACATCCTCAGGACACTATAAAATTTAATAAATTCAAAATTACATCGCAATTTATAAATAACAAACTTACCATTAAAGTATTAAAAAAGTGTGTTTAAAACATTACAATAAAATGAATACAATAATATCTATATAAACATGAAAAAGGAAACAATTACACACACTAACAATTATTATATGTCACATATTTAAAGGCAAAAGTATTAAAATTATATAAACAAAATGTCTTTATGTAATGAATATTAGAATAATAAAATTTGGTGAAAGAACGAAAAATGTAACAAACAACAACCTGTGTATAACATGCAAAAAAAAATAATATAAAAAATTAAATCTACGTATATTGTTTATATGTTACTCACATTACAGATTTAAGTGCTTCACTGTGTTTTCCGAGTCTCGTTGTACATAGTATGTCATATAACAATCTTGGACAGTATAGATATAAGCAGAAAATAACGTACACATATATCCAGAACATGTATTAAAATTATAAACCAAATTAAAGTTATCTTGTCGTACGAGACTAAGGGTGAACAAAAACCATACAAAAAGTTTAAAAACATTACCTTTTTATCTCCCCTATAAGGTTAAAATATGATCTACTGAGGGTTTCAATATCCGATCTTTTATTTATCGAGTGTTTTTCTTTTTTTATGCATATCATTTCATCTAATAACCGTTTTTTATATTATTTTGTTTGCTGATAATGTTAGTTGAATCATAATCAAAATGATGTAAGCTACTATAACAGTGTTCGGCAAGTGCAGTATTGTTACTTTTTTTTTGTTTTTGTTGGATTTAACATATTCATACAGTCTCTTTTATGTTCCTGAATACGAGTTCCTAAATATCTACCTATTGACCTATATAAATCCTATCACAATATTTGCAAGGTTAAACACGCTTTTTTAATACTTTAATGTTGTTTGTTATTTATAAATTGCGATGTAATTTTGAATTTATTAAATTTTATAGTGTCCTGATGATGTCACGATAAGTGACGAAACGTCGACAATTGAGAAAATTTGGTGTTTTATTTGAAATTTGGCCTCTAATTTCCCACTATCGACAACAAACTGAACAAAAATAAGGCTGCTAATCATCTTTAGTTAGAACATTTTTGAAGCTGTTATAAAATTCGAAATTGCTAATTGGGTATATCACTAATGATTTGGGGGAGCTTTAAGAATTGAAGAGTTATTACATTTTTTCACTCAGCAAAATCGGCGTAGGAGAGAAAGGTCAGATTTACGCAAAAATATCTCAGTAATGAGGAACGTTGAATATATAAATAACTTCAATTAGTTAAGTTGAAGCATTTGGCAATTTGAATATACATATAGAATAGCGCTAATTATTGAATATTATCCCCCAGGGACAATTAACCTTTGACATTTCGACTACTTTTTACTAGGATCAATATATTAACAATTTAGAATATAAAGGGCGCGGCAAAATATGTGCCAGTTATGGAATATTGTTATAATTTTGTTATTTCCTTGACTACTGTCAAAAATGAAACCATATTAAAGGTGAAAGATACATACATTTTGATTTGGAGTGTTACTCGCCTCAAGAACGAACTTTTCTTGGATAATTTCAACTCATCACGTTTTTTAGAAGAGCGAATCCAAATTGAAGAGCTCCACATGGAGAAGCTAATTGACGTTTAGCAAGCGAATTTTTTCAAATGGCACAGTAAGTGATGTAAAGCGTACTGAAAGACGAGAATATTGAGCTTGTTCAGGCAGAACCAAGAACGTCCACAATACTTGCAGCGCAATTAAGGTTATCTGAGCAAACTTTAAATAGATTTTTGCACTTAGACTTGCATATGTGTCCATACAAAACTCAAACTACAGTCAATTGATATTCAAAGACGTTTGGAATACACGCAAATATTTACAAATAGTGGAAGTAAAACTGAATTTTTGCCAAAATTTGGTAATGAACGCGAGCAAATTTTTGCATTTTGTGATGTTAACAAGCAAAATTATCGTTTTGGAGGACTAGAAAACCCTCATTTTGTTCAATCGAATGTGCAGTTTGATCAGTAAGTCCTGCTTTAGTGCGCAATATCCTCAGAAGGAAACATTACGCACTTCATTGTTTGAAGATGACAGAGGCAATGGAGAATTTTCCTGCCAGGTTGCTCAATAAATGAAGATATTGAGTGCCCGCCTTATTTCCCTGATTTGAGGCATCCAACTTTTTCTTATGGGAATATTTAAAAAGTAAAGACTACATTAATCGCCCACAGATGTTTGAAGATGTAAAGGTAAATGGTCTTGAAGAAATCGTACTAATTTCAGCTGAAATATTGCGCAAAATTATATTACACGCTCAAAGTGGAGTTAGTCACTGTCTGGCGTATTTTATTTGCCTTGATTTTTTTCATTTTAAACAACGTTGGTTGGGAATGTTTTGCCGCTCCATATTAACTTGGTAACTAAAGAAAATTAAATATGATTTTATTTAGTCTTCATTTGAGAATCTTCATTCAGAATCTGTGAATGAAACAAATTCAAGGTTAAACGTGAGAGATTTATGAACGATTATCTTGAATCTGGTCAAACACGGTCCAATATTTCAATTATGTACACTGATAAATATGATTGTAAATGTTCACATCATACATTAATATAAAAAATATAAAATCCGTACTGTATTACAAGAATTTCTATGTGAATATCGTACATTTACATCTTTCATGTAAAATGTCATGATTTTCTTTAAAAATACATAATTACGTTGTAGAATTACATCCCACCCAACTAGCAAAGTAGTTCTATAAATTTAGAGTAATAGGAGTTTTATATTCTGTTAATACTTTATAGTTGTATTTAGAATACTAAATTGTTGCATTAATGTGGCACATGAGACTATTTTTGCCTTCAGAAACTGAATTGTTTAAATTTGTTGCAAGAACGTTCTTAGAGCCTAATTTATAGAGCACTTATAAGATAACTGCTAATGTAGCTTTGTAA